>WEIV01030785.1:2113-22541 GCA_013390005.1 Calyptomena viridis
TGTCCACCTAGATATTTTGTAATGTCCACATTCATTTTGTTGTTTTTAAGGCTTTTCACACATCTAAGTCTCAATTTAGATGCCAGTGAACTGAACTTACATTGATTTCAGGACTGTTTTTGAGGTCCTGCTTGTTCTTTGTGTTTGTTGACTTTCAGGTTCAGTGAGGCAAAAGAATGAACTGATGAATGTTTGTTTTTTCCAGACTTCGCTGAGCCATTGGTCATACCTGCATTTGGAGAAGTTGTGTCCAGTGGGGCAGCAGCATTAGGAGCTGTAGGGCTAGATAACCAACCTCCTGAAGAGATGGTTGCAATTATAATTTCCATGGGATTCCAAAGGAATCTAGCACTTCAAGCGCTGAAGGCAACAGTGAGTTTCATGGGTTACTGGTAGCACCTGAGTTTTATTTCATGTTCTGTGCTTTGTACATGTGCACGCTCAGATGCCTTTGAAATGTGTATAAAAGTCCTGGTAGTGGGTGATGCACTTACAACTGAAAGTGTGTGACTTCTCTAGACTGAGGAAGGTGGTTGGTGTGTTTCACTTAAATGATAAAGTGTGGAAGACAGTGAGAAAAACTTACCTGCTTTTACTATCAGTTGAAAAATAACCTGGATATCTAAAGACTATATGTCTGCAAGATAAGAACTTGAGGCTGTTGATCGTAGTTGTGGGATTATTTCATTTCCAGTTGTCAGGCTTCTTCTGAATGCTCATTGAATACTATTTTCCTTGGAGGTAGAGTGTGTATCTTACAATTTTTAAGTCCTGTTAACATGATCCTTACTTTGTTCAAGGACTGATGATTGGCACCATGATGCTAAAGAATGTATTAAAGGTTGCTCTTTTGATTGTTTGACTTGCAGAACAATAATTTGGAGCGTGCACTGGAATGGATCTTCAGCCATTCCGACCTTGAAGAAGAAATTGAGCCCGCTTTGGACACAATAGATATGGAGAACAATGCTAATGCCAATATCCTTGCAGAGACAGGGTCGGAGGGACCCAGGATCAAAGATGGGCCTGGAAGTAAGTTCTGCTTCAGCTTAGAACTGACTGTTATGTTGTTGCGTCACACCTACAACATTCATAGAGTTCCTTTCTGTTTTGAAAGTAGTTATTGGGGTTTTTTTGGACATGATTCAGGCAATTTACTTCCAATCTTGCTTCTGGGGCTGAATCCAGCCCTGTTGGCCGCTGAATTCTGTGGGCTGTGTTTGCTCAGAACACTCTTTCCTTGGACTGAATAACCTGAGTCTAAATTTGTCGTTACCAGAGCATGTAAGTCTACCCTGGCCTAGGTTTACTTTTGGTTCTGTTGTTATAAGATAAAAAGACAAAGAAAAGATAGAATGTTTAAATCTTCAGAGGCTGAGCATCCTAAAGACAATGCTGCTGTTACAGACTACCTGAGTTTTTGTCCTCCTGTGGTCTGCTGGTGATTTCATAATCCCTTTGACCAAGCTCCTTATTCACAATATGTCAGGTATAGTTGGTATCCTACGTATACTGCTTTTATTTTGTTTTGGTTTATTTTTTGGTTGAGATTCTCTGTCAGTGCTGCTAAATAAACCACAAGATGGGGCTAATGTACAGCAGGCGAAATTGCAAAGTAGGTAAAGAACCTAATGTAAGTGGAAGAGCATTGGAGTATGAAAGCTCAGAGGTTGTATTAGCATCAGGATAGCACGTAACATTTTTTGAAGGCTCTTTATTGACCAGTTCTAATAACTGTATTATGTTTTAAATTTCTAGTTCTGTTCTTAAGTATAAAGGTCTTATGAAAAATAATTAACAGAAAATTTGATTTTTGTTTCTGTGTTTGCTGCTGTTATGTTAATGTTATCAATATCAATCCTAAGTCATTTGGAGACATGGGAAACATTGACTATGGTTAGGTTAAAAAAAAAAATATTTGGAATAATTATTTTTTGTGGTACTTAGCCTCTATAGACTGAGACCATTTACTGAATGCCTGAAATCCTGATAATCAACATGATTCTGTAAAATGGCTCCAGAAAGCCCTCTCCACCAAAATCCAGGCCCATGTTCTTATGCAATATCCTGAAAGAAGGTACCCTTCTACTTTCGGTGGTAATTTGGGTGAATGGCATGAATGGATGGGGATCCAGAACCAATGCTGAGTTCTTCAGAGACTTTAAGCACAAAAATTATGCTTGTGTTAAAGGAAGAGGTTTCTTTCCTGTCCTCTCTTTTATGGGCTGAAATATAAACTGGATTTTGTTCGATTTAAAAGGAATCTGTGATCACACTTGTAGACATGGCTAATGTGTGTGCAGAATGAACTCTGTATCTGGCACTTTCTGTGGTGCTCTCTGTAAACTGGGAATGAATCTGCTGTTTTCTTTCCTTGTAGGGGCTGTGATCACAGCTCTGCTGTGTGTGCACAGGTCTATGTGGGTTCGATTTGGATTGGTTTATTGTTTGACAGTGAATCTGACTGCTAGTTAAAGCAAAAAATATGCTACAGTGTTAACAGAAAGTGTTTGGGGATGCAGAGTGTGAGTTAGGAGTGCTTTGCTTCTGTATTAGAATGTTTCCCCTCGAGTCATATTGCAGTATAAGCAATAAATACTTACGGTGCCATTTGTATTTCTTAAAACAGGATATGAGCTGTTTGGGTTCATCAGCCACATGGGAACATCCACGATGAGTGGCCACTATGTTTGTCATCTCAAAAAGGAAGGAAGGTGAGTGCAGCTGGGAAAGAAACACAGGGATGAGCAAATGTTTGAGTTGAAGCATGAATCTTTACAGAGCAGGGTGTGTTCATGGTAGACAACACGCATTGTTGCCATCTATACATTTCCCACCAAAGAAATGAAAATTGTTACAGATTCCAGATATGATGAGTCAGTTCTGTTTCCACTGAGGTCTGTGCTGAAATGTACCATTGTTTCTCCTTTCTTGCTGTTCCAGAGTTTTTCAGGTTGGGGCATTGGTTCTGTATCTGGCTTATTTTATCTGAGCTGTCTCCAACTTCCTTTTGTTCTCCATCAACAGAAACCCATCAAACTCTGGGCTGATATTTGTATTGCTTGTACTGTGGTGCTGATCTTGGCTGTGATTTTGATATGCTCCCATTATCTGGCATTGGGAATCCCTGAGTTTCCTTCATTTGAACTGTAACTACATGTGTCCCTCTGCATGTCCCTCCTCCTTTTCAGTTCCTGACTGCCAACACTCTGCTTTGGCTCTTTCTCTGATCTTTTGTTCCTTTTGCAATGCCTAATTTTAGATTTAAAGCTCTTTGCTGCTTGTGTCTGGGAAGTCCCTGATAAACTTGTGATGATTTTTACACACATGGAATGTAATCAGTCTTTTTTTTTTCCTTTCAGATGGGTGATCTACAACGACCTCAGAGTCTGTGCCTCAGAACGACCTCCCAAAGATCTGGGCTACATTTATTTTTACCACAGGATACCAAGTTAGACCTCAAATCTATTACCTGGCCTTAGGAAGCCATAAGCCTTTTTAACCTGCCCAGAAAAGCGTACAATAAAAAAGAAAATCTAAAACCAACAAAAGCCCCCTAACCCTTGGACTGCCAAAAAGCAAAGGAAAACATGGGATGTTTATAGTGTATTAAAAACCAGTCATTTGATGCCGCCTTAAGTGTTAGACGGGAGATTTCTATTAGGTGCTGTATAGTACATTTTTTTAATTTATACACTTTAAAGGCCATGCAGATTACTGGTGAAATTTGCAACCAGTGTATGAAGAAAATGGAAGCTTCAGTGTTGAACAAAAATAGCCCAGTTCAGCCCAGCTCCTGCCTGTTCTGTCCATGCATCCATTGAAGACCACGAACAAATATTGTATCTTTGGTAACTGGGAGCCAGTGTTTTCAAACAGAGTCCAGGCCACTTAGAGAAATTGTATGAAAATTGGAGGGGAGAGTATGTGGCTGTTCTTCAAAGCAGAATGTCTTATTTCGGAGGTTATTTTCAGTGCAGTGAGAAAAATCAACTGAAGTTACATCTGATGAAATTCAGTATTACAGTATTTTCTTTTGCCTTTTTAATGCATAAACCTAAGAGACTAATGGAGATACAAGCAATCTCCTGTCAGTGCCCGGTACGTTTTCTGCCAAAGAGAAATAGTAGATTTTATTTTTGCAGACATAAGTTTCTTCCTCTTCTCTTGAATGTTCATTTTTGTAAGTTCTTCCAATGGATCAGGATTACAGGTGGCTAAAAGAAGCAGACTTTCTGACTATGGAAAACATACTCTCAGGAAAGGCAAGGCTATTATTTAAATTTTGTTTTCTTGTGGAAGAGGTAAAGAAGGGTTTAATATCCCATCATATTTATGTCAGGCAATTTGCATTTAGACCACTCATATTCCAGCTGAAATCAACTCCCTGACAAAGTACTGACAGTGAAATTCTGCTTTCTGCTAAGGATTATTTAAATATTGAGGTTCATCTGTGAGCCAGGGAAATTGCTTAGTAAAATTGCTGATTTCTCCCCCTCTCCCTTAAAAAAACCCAAACAACAAAAACTAACAAGAACAGAAAACAATCAATGAAGACCCCACACCTTGAACTGATATTTCAGCTTTCTTAAAATGTGCAAATGCACCAAAAATCTGATCTCTTCAACAGACACCTTCTAAAAGGGTCTCTGGCAGGGATGAAGAGATTGGTATGTATGGGCTGGCCTTTCCTGTCTCTTTTTTTTTTCCTTGGTGTTATTTCACTTTGTTTCACAATCAAGAATATATATGTGGGCTTTTAAATTATATTCGAAAACACTTGTTCTAGAAAAATTACAATGGTGAGCGTAAGACCTTTCATGATTCCAAAAAATGCTGTGAAGGTTCACAGTGTTGGGCACTGCTTAGAGATCGTTGCCTTGTACAATGTTACGAGCACTCAAAATAAACTGCAAGAGTCAAAAAACCCTCTTCCTTACAGAGTGCAGGAGAGCCAAGGAAGTGTAATTACATTTTCTCTGCAGTCAGTGCCTGCAAGTTTAATACAAAATTCAGGCAGCTACACACTACAGAAGACAATCCAAATTAAACTGGTTATCAGTAGGGTATTTTATTTTTTTCCAGCATTTGGGGGAAAATAGTTCTCCCTCTGATCATAAAACCTCATGCAGAGCCAAAAAACACTGTTGATTTTTTAATGAGTTTTTGATCTTAAAAGATTATGAGAGAAAATCCAGTGCAATAATTCTGTAGAGTGTAAAGGTGCCTAATTGCTGGGAAAGCTCCCAGCACTTAGTGCTCTTATTGACACAGAAGTGTGATGTCCTAGCATATTAATAAGTGGCCCCTGTGAGATTCAGCTGCCTTGTAATTATTGAGCCACTAGTTCTGGATAAAATAAAAGCTGCCAGTAATTTTTTTCCTTCTTCCAGGTTTTAGATATTTCTGGTGAACTTCACCAGAAAATGGCAGATTTGAAAATGAGATCAGGAAATTATGCAGTGATACATCTTCTCTTTAAAGTCAAAGAGCAAAACTTCTGTATATCTGTGTTTTTTCCTTCTGGCAGTAAAAAAAAGGAGAACAGGCCTTTTTATTTTTCCCTTTTTTTCCCCTTAAAAAGTATTTTTTAATTCCCAATTATGTTCTAATGAAGTTCAACACAACAGCTTCCCTCTTGCCTAGTGAACTTAAAGGGCTATTTATAAACTAACAAGATCTGGTGGCCGCTGCCTTTTTATTTAGAAACGTTGGGTAAATAAACGCCAACAGAATAATTCCCATGTTAATTATTAAACTAGAAGCATGGCTGGTCTTGTAGGATCAAGGATGGAGCTTGAACTATTGCAAGCTATTTGTCTGGTGCATCCTAAAACTGTAATGACTGTGGAACTGCCTGATCTCAGGAGGGACACTTGGAAGGCTGGCAGGAGATAAACTGGAAATAGTAACTGAAACAGGGGAGCTCTTGGCTGGCTGTTGTAAGTGAACTGTAGCAGCTCAGTCCTGAAGTTCTTTTCAATTCATCACTCTTATGTTTTGCCTGCCCAAACCACCAAGTTGGTCAGGAGTGCAGGGAGCAGTTTATGTGGAAGGCTTACAGATATTCTAAAATTTAGCAGTTGAAAATATGCTAGAAGTTCTTCAATCAGCTGTTTGAGGCTTTATTTTATTCTCTCCCAAAGCAGTGGCTTCCTTTCTTTTTCAGATTGCTGGTTAAGTCATCTCCCTTTTGCAATGAGATACGTGTGAAGAACGTCTTGAATCTGGAGGAGCAGGATGCAAACTCCTGACTCTTCAGCCTAATGTGGGGGAGAGGAGTTTGTTTTGGTGGATTTTCTTTTTTTTGGCGTGCAGAAGCCACACTCAAACAGACTGTAGTGAACAGATGACTAATTTATCAGGCTCTGCCTGCTAAAATTTGTATGTGCTGAATTGTGCTGGGCCAGGCCTCAGTGCACAGCCTGAGCACACTCCCTGTGTCTGCTGAGGGGTTCAGTGTGCTGAGGGCTTCTTGACAAAAAAGGGTGGAGGAAGAAAAATCACTGTGAGCTCTCAATCTAACCTAAGAATTATGGCAAGCCAGGACTTGAATAATGCTCTTATTTCTCAGACTGATTTTTACTTTTTTTGTATGAAAAATTTAGGTTAGGAGATTGGAAGGAAGAAAAAGTCTAAAATTTTCCTTTGTTTTCCTTTTCTCCTCTCATTCCTAGCAATATGCTGGGTTGAGTAGACCCCTCATTCTGAGTCATAATCTCCAGTCTCCAAAAGATATGTAGACACAAACTCCTATTTAATCTTCCTAGCTAAAATACAATTAGGATAAAAGCCAATTCATTCAGAGCTGTGGATTTCAAACAAGTATAGATGTTCCTGAACTCCTATTACTTGTAACTGTACTGTGTTCAGTGACATTACCTCTGACTGACTTGGGTGGACGTGAAACCAGCATCAGCTCAGTTCTTTGGTTCAGGCAGCCTCCACTGGGTCACAGCACACATTTGGAATATGGATGCAACCAGAGCTCATTAGATTGCTTTAGAAGTTTTCCAATTCATTCCTTTTGTTCTCCATCCCGGCAGCAACCATTTTTATCCTCTTTGCTGTTTTCATGCATTGAAAGACTATGCAAAATATGTAACTGGACATTTTATTGTTTTCCCCATCACCCTTCCTACCTTAATGGCCGAGATCAGTGTCTGATTTCTACAGAGTTTTCAGTGGTTTTACTGTTGTATCCTGGAAGTGTCTGTCCTGGTTTATTTTGCACCATTCAGAGTTGTTTGCTTGAAGCACTGTTAACTTTTTGGAGAGTATTTGTCTGAGATGAGAAAGGTTGTGAATGACATTGTTGCAACTGTTTTAAATTAAAAAGACATATTCTCACATCTGGTGACTGTGTGGATTCTTGCTTCTTTCTTTCCTATCTGAAGTGAAGAGGAATAGACTGAATATGTTTTGATGCTGCTTCTTTTCTTACTCTTTGTGGTCACATTTGGTGTTTTACTTAAAAAAAGCCTGCATAGGGAACACAGAGGTTTGTGACAGTCTCAGATTCTTGTGACTTGTGGCATTTCTGTGGATTGAAAAACGGAAAAATCTCCAAGCCCTGAGTGAATATAAAACAAGGCAAAAATAAAAAAATAGTATTTAAGTTGATTGATTTTTTTGTTTTTAACTTTTAAGCCAGTTGATGTTCTTTGATCACAAGACTTGACAATGTCTGTGGAATGGTGTCGTCATTTCACCCCAGATTCCTGCTTTATCATTGTGATTACTTACACTCACTTAGAAATTGTAAATGCTGTTCAGTAAAGAAGAAGTCTTTTTTCCTCAAGTGTAAGGACTTTACATAGCAGTGTGACCATTGGGACTCTGGTAGGTGCAAGAATAGGCAAAAAAAAAAAGACTGAGAAATGACGAGCATTTCAAATTTTTATAGGATCCTGGTACCAGCAGCTGGAAGAGAGGTCAGAAGTAAACCTGCTGGGCTCTGAGTGACACTTCCTGATATGGAAATAGAGGACATGTGGCACGTTGAATGATAAGAAATGTAAAGATGGTTCAGCTTCTGAAGTCCAAATTTAATGATCTGGTTTTGTTTCTTTTCTATCACAGATGCCCTTTGTGACCACAGCAAGTCACACCACACTGTTCATATCACTTCTAGCAACTGGAAGAGGTGGGAGAATGGCTCCTTGTGCAAGCTCAAGGGCTCTGTTCAGACATCATCCAAGAATTTCCTGTGTAGGATTTGTACTTGCTAGCTTTTGCAGACTGTTTGTGGGAGGTGAAATTGGATAACTGACAAGTTACCACCCTCTGCTCCCCCTCACTAAAGCGGGAAGTAACACCTCTGTCCCTCAGGTGTACTACAAACTTAACATGAATAAGGGAGGCACTGACAGCTGAGGTGGAAGACAAATGCCATAGGGTTATTGAAGACAAATAATGCATGACTGACAGCTGGTGTGGAGTGGGTGGTTGTGTTTTCAGATGTCTTCACCAGTATCCTTCCCTGATTTTTTGAGCAGTTTTGTGTGTGTATTTGGTACTAATGCTTTTCTCCCAACCACTGTCTTTCGCTTCAGGATGATCAGTTCCTGGTCTAGGTTCCATACAGAGCACATAACTAGTGAGTATTCCTCGTGCTGCTTTGTGGATACCTTTACGCAGCAAGAAATAACCTAACCTTAACATCTTCCAGCAAAATATGCCAGTGTCAAGAGCCTACAATTACTTTCATGCTGAGGGTTAGTGTAGTTTTAGTGTCTGTTCCCTTTTCTTCTTTAGTGGAAGGTTCTGGTTAAAGCCATAGGCAGACAGAGCTTTCCTTCTGCAGGCAAACTAAGGCTGTATCTTGGTTTTTTTCTGGAGCAACCCACGTGTCCATGGAGAGTGTCAGCCTTCAGATCCGTGCTGGTGTGATCCTGCATTGTCCATAGCCCTGTCACAGCCCCCTTGTCAGCTGGTTGTCAGCTTTTCTGTCCACAGCAGTGTGCAGGAATTTTTATCTCTCATGTCTATGCTTATGTTAGTGTCTCGTAGCAAAAGCATGGAGTAGAAATGACATAATCCTTTTTAGGGTGATTCAATCTTTATTGAGATGATTTCATCTCATCCTGTGAAAGCCACAACTGAAAAATGCCAATAGCAAACTGCTACTATGGTGTATGGGAAACTGCTTGAGTAGTGATTTCAGTCACTGAAAGTTGGTTTTGTTTTTCCATAAAGATTGTTTTGTGATATTTTTACTTCTGTTTTAATTTTTGCATGGTCTTTAGGAAAAATTCTGATCTACTTTTTTCCCATTTTCCTCATATGGACTCTATGTGCAAAATCCTTTGGGCCAGACCTCAGCTGGTGTAAGCTCCAGTTGTAAGTATAATTGATCAACATGCTGAAATAAAAATCAATTCTAAAAATAACTCTGCCTCAGCGTAACAATGAATTTATGAAAAATAAGGGAGAAAAGCATCTTCTGGGCTTAATTTTTAAGCAGAGGAACATATTCACTTTGTAAACAATAGGATAAAAGACCTAATTGAAAAAATCCTTTCTTTCAGTTGATGTACATCCCTCCTTTCAGTTCAAGTAATTGTAGTCAAGGGCATTTTCAAATTGAAAAGAGATTTTGAAATATTTGAAGCCACAGACAAAGTTTATTTTTAAAACATATTTAAAAATTGCACAGTTATAAATACAGGTAAATAAATACAATTTAGTATGTGGAAAAGAACCCAAGGAAGGCATGCTTCCATTACAGTACAAAAATACTACATTAAGTGTGGTGCTCTGCAAATAGTCATCTATGACCTTAATAAATTTATCACATCCAGTATGCACATTGTTGGTTTCTTTTTTTTTTTTGAGGAAATAGATTATTTTAAACAGCAGTGCAAGGAAACATCAAATTAAAACATCAGTAAACTATAGGTCTGTGTTTAATATTATACACAGCCAATAATGCACTAAGTATACAGAGGCAGAGTTACCTGTAGTAAGAAACTGATCTTTTACGCCGTATGTTCTTACATTCAGATTCTTAATCTGGGTCAATATGAGCCTTTGTAAGGGAATGTAAACATTCAGGTGTCGGGCTGAGCTCCCACCTCTGCACCCACCACTGGCTGCTCTGCCAAGCCTGGTCCCTGCACTTAACTCTCACACCAGGAGTTAAGTGAGCAAGTCTGTGCAGCAGCAGGGCTCCTCAGATGGCCAGGGTGAAAGTATCTGCCAACCCTGTAATCTCTTTCCTGTATGTTGGCTTAAAAATAAAGCCAAAAAAACTGATGCAAGATTGCTAAGGTTTTCAAACAGTTTACAGCATATAGAAGAAGCCACACAGAATGCCTCTCAAAACTATATTGTTTTATTTTACTCTAGGTATGTTATACTCTGATATATAAAATATATTTATAAATTTTTTTACTTCTCTGAATTTACAATAGCTTAGTGATATTAAAAAGGCTGTTTGAATTAAAGGGCTAACCAATGTTGATGGCATTCTGTAAATGTAGAAGGGGAAAAAAGATCAAAGCACATCAAGTCTTGACCATGCAAGTTTGCTCAATGGGCTGTCACATATGCAAGCATTTGTAAAGTTACAGCATTTTTTAGGAAAACTTGGATTCCTTCTGTCTCTTTCCCTTGCCTAATGCCTGTTACTTCATGGACTGAGGCTCTGAAATTTCCCGTGGATTCTGTGACATGCCTGTTTTTCACTTTCCCTAGGTTTGTTCAAAATGTCAGTGATCTCTTCATGCCTGGTACTCTTGTTCTGTGATTTATTTCACCAGTCCAAAACCAGTAGAACTATAATGAAGGAATCTGATTGCTAGCCTAGGTAAGGTTTGAATAGTAGATAATACTGTATTGCATGTCCACTAGTTTTTTCACAACGTGCAGTGCATTTTGTCTTATCATTTTTTCTGTGAATACTTGGCATGTTATAAATATTTATTACATAAATTCACTGTACAGACTGCTAAGCTGACAACACTGGTAACCAGAAATCACATTTTTTCAACTGTGCAGGTTATTCATGCGAAATAACAAATACATCTCATTTTGCATATGCATGTTTGGGCAAAAGAAATCTATGACTAATTCATGTTTTGTTCCATTTCCCCACTGGCTCCAAGAGACAATGTCTGCCAGTAGTTGTATCAGTTGTTATTTCTGCCATGGTGGCTTTTGTGTCATGGAGGCCCATGCTCTGTGGATGTTCCTATGATCATCTGGCTACTCTCTTGGTGTTGTCAGGGTCCTCCTTTTCAGACCCAGGTTTTCTAAATTTGGCTCATTAGCTCTTCATACTTAACTCCATATGCTGAGATTTCTCTTGAGTTAAATGTCTGCAGCTGGATGCAGCAGATATGCAGATCTTGTGAAGTTTTGCATCTGCATTCTTCAAATTTGAATGCTATCTTGAGAGCTACTGGGCAAGTTTGAAAACCTCACCATGGTAGGTGAGTACAGACTGAGACAACAGTTGTTTCACTGGTTCAGGGATTCTTTTTTCTCTAGTTTTTGCTGTGTGGTTTAGACTAGGGAAGAAAATGTGAAAATCCAGCTAGCTTGGCTGTGAAAGCTGTGCAGATTTAGTTTTTAAATTCTTGAGAGGTTACTAAAACATTTCTGCAAAAGCTGTTACTACAGATGTCTGTTATTAATTAAACACTTGAAGCAAACATGAAATCCACAACACAAAATAATTTCTAAGGATGGGATTATAGTAGGGCTCTGAGTTTGGTCTAGCTTGTTCCAAATAATATGAACAACTCAGATTTGAGCTTAGCAGATGCAAAACACTTTAAAATATTCCACAGGAGATATCAATCAATAGTTTAAAAATACCCTATATGTAGACCTTCTGCATGCATTCTGTAAACACATGCTCAGGTAGAATTACTGCATGCTTTGGCTTAGTATTTCAGAGTGGTTATTGTTTAATAGCTGCATGCAATATCGTCATATGAAGGCTTGTGTCATTTGAACCTCCCCCTTGCTATTTTTACAAGTGCTGTGATAGATCATAAGAAAATAGCATTAGATACAAATATACATATGTGTGTACCTAAATATCAAGTCGGTTCTTCAAGCTGACGTTAGTCTACTGCCACAAGGTTTCTGTGGTCATTACAGTTTATAGAGGTCAGCCAGAAATGAGCTTTCTGCCTTCATTGCAAAGCCTCACTCTATAAACAATCCCAGTAATTCCAATGCCTGTTCAGCACATGCAGTTGTACCAGAGCCAGCCCTTGCCTGGTAAAAGAATACCTGCACGTGAGTTGATTATGCTTCCAGTGCTCAGCAGCTTGATGGATCAGGCTTCTAGGTCATAAATATTCCTAAAGCTTTGCAGAGGAAAAGGAGAGTCCTAATCTGGGGTTAGGAAAATGTTTTTTAATTGCATTAAATATAAAATAGAAAAAAGACTCAAAAACTTGGAATCAGTTACCTGGCAGTGATAAATCACCTCTGGAAAAAGAGGGGAGTAACAATAAAGGGAAAAAGGGGTGGGAGATGGTGGTACACCATTGCAGCGCTCTAATTTGGCCTCATGCTATAGATGCTGTAGAGTTGTCTCTCTGAAATGCCTGTCTCTCTGCTGAAATTGCTAGTCAGTGTGTGAAACTGCTTCCTTGGACCTGAGCAACCTTGTATTTTCCTATCCAGGTGAGTGGAGACCTCACCCATGCAGTCTCTGAGACAGCAGCACTCCCTTGCTCCCAGGTCATGCCATCATGTGCAATGACTGTTAACTTCCCATCTTCCTTCCTTCCCCACCTGGGTGTCAGGGATGGCAGGAGATTTTGACTTGGTCGAGCTCACAGGGAGCACTGAGAACAGGACCCAGATTTGCTGTCTCTCGCTCTCACACTCAATCTGCTACTGTTCAGCACCCGTCTTATGTATCCCACCTCATGCTTAGAAGTACAAGTAGATGAATTTCCTATTCAGGTTGTTAATATGCTGCAGCCTCCTCACATTTCCTCTTGCTGTTTCAGGCAAGTATACACGCTTGCCTCTGAATATTTAAGGAACACTGTGAGAGGACTGGATCAAAGCTGTATCTAATCCTGTCTGCTGAACTGACAGTGCTTGGCAGTGGGGGCTAAAGGAGGATACTGAAGAAGTTCCCAGAAGTCCCAGGAGCTGCTGATCCTGACCTGTTGGAGGGAGGTGAGCTCAGTCTCCTACCAGGACAGAGCTGTCTGAGGAGATGTACCACTGTCCCCTATAAATTGGCCTGCTTCAGCCTTTCGCTCTTGCAGTGTCTCAGTCAGTGGTATGTAGTTAACTGGTCATGGACTGTCTACAACAGGAGAGAACAGCTGGGTTGATCTCCAAGGGTGTGCACCATCTCTTTGGACGGGCTCTGTAGCCCGTGCCCTGAACAGCAGAACTGCAGTGCTTGTGATGGACTCGGGGCCAAAGCCTCCTCTTGGGAGGCAGAGTTAGCCCCGGTGAAATATTTTCCTCAAGGTTACACAGACAACTCGTACCAATGCCATGGGTGTGGACGTGTGTCAGCAGATGAGTGTAGTTCAGAGCAGTGCACCTCAGGATAAATTAAAAGCTACCTACTTAGTCTGTTCTTTTTGGAGAGGCTTCGAGTTGCATTAGGTTTTCCCGACAACTGCTGTGTTACTCATCCACAGGCTGGAGATATTTAGTGAACTGCCAAGGGTATCAAATACCCTTTTGTCATTCTGACTCGGAGAAGTCAAGTACTTTCTTTTTTTTTTTTAATTTGAGAGATATAAAAATAAAGTTCCTGAACAGCTAATTCCTCTGGGTAAGCACTGATTATCCTGTACCACAGCACAGAGGATATGCTAGAGAGACTTGCATGATGGCAGGGCATCAAGCAAAATCTTAGCACATATGCCTTTGCTTTACAGCCTCTTCTCAAAGCTGCCTCCCTTCTCTCTTATCGCTTCCCAGATTCAATTGCACTGCACCTTCTGCTCTGCCTTATCAATAAAGAGCTGTCATCACACGTCGCTGTCAAAGCAAAAGAGCAAACTGTTGTCAGCAGATATGCATACAGCAGCCCACTTAGCCAAAGTGACATTCCCAGTCAGCCCCATACCCCATCCTTACAGAAAGCTGCAGGAATCAGTTATGAAATGCTCGGTAGATAAACAGGAATATATATATGTAAACGATGAATTAATAAAGCACTCCTGAAAAGTTGCTGTAGCTTTGTCAGTATCTCTATTCTGTGGGAGAGAGTGAGCAGTAAGCCTTTTATTTTTTAATGACAATCAATTATTTTTATTTACCGACTATAGATGGTGATTAGATGCAGTGATTACACTGTCTTACATGGAATTTTCCTTTAAGTGCTTGCTCAAAATAACAGACAGCTGCAAGAAACTTTAGGTTTGTACTGGTGAAACTGTCCAACTCCCACAGAGCTATGATCTGTGTAGTTGGTTTTCTTTTTTTTCTGGCTGAGCTGGATTTTTCTTTTAATGTTGTTTATAGGAAATATGCTATTTGTCCTACTTTAATACATTCCAGAAACTATTCTGCACATTGAATTCCTGACCACAGATCGACACAGTAGCCATCTAATTACACTTTTTATCTCTTGATGTTTAGGAAAAACATTAAAAATATCAGCAACTGAAAATCGCCTCCTAAAAATTTCTATTCCTTCTTTGATCGATGCATTCATCCTGAGCTAAGTATGTTTGATTGTAGTCAATCAATCCATTCATCATATGGAAATGTACTGCCCCAATACTGTTCCCCTTTCATCCAATCAGGGAAAATTAAGATGGTGTGTTTATATACACATTTGTAAGTAGCTACACATACTGGTTATCTAAGGATTTACTCTGCTACTGTGGAGGACTCTTGCTACAGTTTGCCGTAACAGCAGGATCAAGTCTTGGTCTCAATCCTTCAAGCATTATATAGACCAATTTCTTCAGGGAAAATTTTCCCTTGAACATGGTCTGCAGGCAGTAATTCCTATGAAGATTTTTCTTTATTTGCAGCAAACATCTGTGGCTTATTATGTTCTGAAATGACATTGTTTGCTTACAACATGTATGTGCATGCACATGCATGTATATGTGTAGTACCTGATGGATGCATAGTAGAATAATCTTTCCAGTTGTTAATGCAGTTTATATTGTATTTGCATTTTTTAAGCATAACAATATTGAAAACTCTCTCATTACATTTCAGGAAATGATATTTTGTCCTCTGTGCTAACAAGGCCATCCTGTACATTCTGTTGTTGGTAACTAAAATAAAAGCATAGCACTATTTTACAAAAAGAAAGATTAAAGTGCATAAGTACACAGATAGGTGCAGACCCTGCCATGAGCTCCTTTGAAGCAGACAGATTCTGTCCGAAATGAAGGACAGCTGGTTTGAACAGTAACAATTCTAGTGCAAATTGCCCCTTCTGCTGGCAACACTCATCCTTCCCACATATACCTGACCTCATCCCATGGACCTCCGTGGACAGTGTTCCTCTTGACACTGTACACGCTTTATGGGCCTGCAAAACTGGGCCCAAATTAATCAAGGTACCTTTGGAAGCAAAAATTGGTTGCCAGATAATAAATATATTTAAAACAGAACACATCCATTTTACATGCATCTATTTTCAGAGCCGTGTTAAAAATGGACCTTGAGAGACTTTTCATCAAAGAAATCAAAGGATAGGGAATCCCTGTTGTGGGGCAAAGTGGTATCAGCATAGTGCAATGAGCTACTAAGCAGGTTCCTTGGATGCACTGCTTGCCATTCTAATGTGCAATAACCATTATCTAGGTTTGTTCTTAATGTACATTTCTGTGTAAAGCCGAGTATATAGAGAGAGAGATAGCTTGCATGGGATGAAGATTCTTCAGAAATTGCTATTTTGTCTAATTCAGGGCTTTGTCAGATTCCCACAGCTTATTTCAATCATTTGAATTTATTTACAATATTTTTGTGCTTTTGAACTTTTTTTAATAATGTCCGAAATAATTCCCCTGCTGATCTACAGTCATGGTCTATTGGAAAATGTGGTCATTTTGGGATGAGTAATAAAAAAGTTCTGTTTCCTAATACAATTTAATTAATTTATGGATACTTTTTATTACGGCTCTAGATTAAAAGCTCTTAGGAGAATGTCTAGATCACCCACGTTGGCAGCTTGAAATAGTTCTGGTTGGTCCATCATAGACAGAGCAATCCGAAGTGCTGCCCAAATATTGCCTGATAGAGCAGGATGGGGAACCTGCTGTTGATTCCTGCTTTTTCTTTGCAAGCTGAGAGCAGTAAGAAAATTGCTGACAGCCTCTCTGTAGGGAAGAAGAAAAAAAGAAACAAGTAATATAATTTGCTTAACAACTAGAGTAAAACTTTTCTAAAGTTCCATGCCAGACTCAAATACATTAATTTACAATGTAGTTTGTCAGTCTCTTTGTGGTGTTATTGTTTGATTTTCATTAAACAAGTGGGCATGGCTTGTAGTAATGCAGAGCTCAGTCTTTTCATACTTCTGGGGATACTGTCTTCATTGTGGTGTAGCTCCCTGTCCTCTTGCCTGTCTTAACCTGACAGTTGGAACCCTGGAATATCACCCTTCATTCCTGAAGTATGTACTTCAAGTGTTCTTGATAACATTTACTACCTGAAGCAGTTTAACTTTCAAAGACAGGCTCTTATATTTTCTTTTTAAAAAGTGCTCAAGCACATAAAAAGTACTTACAAAATTTTGCAGTAGCTGAGATTATGCTGCTAAATTCTGATTTTTTTTTTCTTAGCTCCAGCTAGAAAATTAATCTTCATTTGGTAGTTATGATCCCTGACTTTCTGATTACATATTTTTTTAACTCACCTGTATGCCCCTAGGTTGATGCAGCTTATCCCTAAATTGTATCTGGACCTAATGAAGCCAGGCTGTATTTCTAAAGCACGTGTATAGGCCTCAACAGCTTCTTCACTGCGATCCCCATTTGCCAGGGTTGCTCCAAGGCGGTTCCATAATGTGTAGTCCTAGTGAGAAAAGGAATTTTTCTACTGTAGGTGTCAAAAAGGGACAGAATAGCTCATTTTTGCTTGCAAAGTAGGGAGGACTGCAGAAAATAACACTATTGTATCTTAATTGACACTGAATGTGAGGTTCTGACTCGTGGTCACAGGCAACTTTATATAACTAGTACAATTAATCAGCACACAGCTAGAAATTGGACATGTACAAATCTGCTTCTAAACGGGGCTGTCTTGTAATTAACATTTCTATTTCAGGTACTGAAATTTTAATGGCAGAAGTGACATCTCATTAATAATAGCCTGTTCAAGACGAGAGAAAGAAAATGGTGTGTAGAGCTAAATTTTTTAAAATGTAAAAGTATAAAATGTACCTCTGGTCGAACAGTTAAAGCAGCACTAAATGCATCTATTGCTCTGTTAAATTCTCCATTCAGGTGAAAAAGAACTCCAAGTCCTGTCTGCAGGTCAGGGTCTATCATATCACCATTCTGGTGAGCAGCTTCCAGGTACAAATCCTTTACTTCTTCAAGTAATGAGCTAGACAGGGGTGAAAAATAACTTAAAGGTCAATCACACAGTTATTTACAAATATTTCAATATTGATTGCATAGCCAGAAATGAAAATCCTTGTAGTGGATTTGTCACCAGAAATGAAAATCCTTGTAGTGGATTTGTCACAAGTGACATACTCCTAAAACTCATAAACAAGCTTCTTCATCATGGCAAAGATCTATTTTGAGATGCTGTTGCAAACTGATGTCTGAAATAAGAAGTTTGAGATGCTGTTGCAAACTGATGTCTGGAATAAGAAGTTTATCTATAAAATGAAGTCAAAGTACAGCTGTGAACTCAAGGGAGGGAATGTGAAGGTTTATTAAAACTATTCAAATTAGATTACTTTCTTGGACATAAGAGAGTTCTTTATTGGCAAAAATAGTAATATTTTTAAGAGGAACAGGCAAGTTACTAACCAAGACCCTTGAAGAAAGATGCCAAAATATAAGACTTCTGTGTTCACTGCAGGCTTCATAAAACTTTTTCACTGACAGCACCATATGTCAGTGAGATGAAGCCAAATTAGAATAACGCACTTAGCAATTAAGCAGAACTTGCATATTTTATTTTTGCTCATGCTCAATTATTTTGTCAACCCCGGACTTGTAAGTGATAAGGGTAAAACATAAGACCTGTCTTCAAAATGACAAGCAGTGAGATAGCCTGAGTGTTTTAGTTCTGAAAATCATATTTACGCCTTTAATGACTTTATTATGCATCTCACAATTCAGAGGTACTTGTTTATTGACCTCATGAAATCATGAAGAAGGGCTGCCAACTCATGAATTACTTCGTTATTTAAAATGTCTGCCAGCTGAAGACAAATAAAATTACTGTGCTGTCTCTTTGGTTAGAACATATTTTCAGTGAACTGAAGCCATTACACTGCAAAATCCCTGTCATTCCTGGATTCTAGTGCCTGGGTTGGGATATAGGAAAAATGCTGAACAGTAGGAAGAACACACACATGTAGAGCTGGATAAAGGCCTGGTATGGATGTGGAGGCAGCTGAGGAAGCTGTGAATGGAATTGATAAGTGATGAGAATTAAGAGGAAACATATTTTTTTTAGCTGTATTATTTTTTTTTTTTTTTAAACTTCCAGGGATGGCAGAAGAGATGAAGCTTTCAGTTGCTAAACAAAATGTCTTGCACTGGCTTCCCACTACTGCCACTAGAGACACAGATTCTTCGATTATAGAGAACAGGCTGGGATTCTACAGAGGATGAAGCACATTATACACCATCATGTGCTAGTGATATTGCTAAAATTTCCACCATCAGGATTTTTGCTGATTAATGCATTTACCTTTCATCTGCTGTCTTAGACATCCTTCTGGTAAGTGCTGGGGACCCTTTTTTGCTTCTCACTATATACTTGTATTTTGGATTTTGCTTTATCCAGTTTCTCAGAGCCTGATAGGCTTCTTGTTGGTGGCCAGTGTTGGTATAACTTACAGCCAGGGCCATCAGGGCTTTTAGATTGTTTGGTTGTAGTTCCAAGCACCTAGGCAGAAAAAATATATTGAAATATTTTTGTAGCCAAACACAATTCTTGAATTCTACCAAAGTAATCCTTGCAAAGAAAATCACTCACACAATTAAGATCTACCCAATAATACTTGTAAAAAAGAGACATTGTCTTACTTTTGTGTGACAAGTGCATTGTGCACGTGTACACATATACCACACGTTGCTGTGCATACACACATATGTACATAAACCTGCACATATAAGTTTTGTTTTCATCCTTCTGATTGTGAGTAAATGTAGGCAGATTTATTTTTATTATGTCTGTAGTAAACAAAGAGAAGCTTTACGTAATTTCAAGTGAACAGTCTAATACGGTTTTCAGCTCTACAAAAAAGCATTTTGAAGCAAAAATTTCTTCCATCCTTATGAATTTCAGAGTCATCCAGATTTCTCAGTTTTCCTTTGACAAAGCTGGAGAAAATCAACTTGAGCAGTCTTTCTCTTATTATATACTATTAACTGAACACAGAATCTCATCTATTTTGTGAACCTCACTGTTGCTTGTTTGAAAACTGCGGATGAGCAAGCACTAAATCAGACAACCCCTTGGATTTCTATTCAGGTATATAAATAAGTTTGAGTATCCTCAGATGAAATAACTTCATGGCTAACAGTGCTGAGGCAACTGAATATTGCTTCAAATGGAAACATAAAAACCCATTACAGAAAAATAATAATGCTGATATTTTACATTTTACATACAAGAATTCTGTCATCTTCACATCTCTACCAACCTAAAAAATGTTGTCAGTTCAGCAGCTGAAGGGAGCTCCATTCAATTTAGAAAATCTCTTCATTAAAGGACCGACTTTAATATGACCAGTGGCTAGAATATCAGAAAGGCACTTCATCTGCATTGTGCTTAATTCATGTCTATCAGGCCATGTAACTTTTCTTTTGTGAAACTACTTAAATTACTGGTTTAAACACTGCATTTATTTAACCAATCAGTAATATTAATCACTAGGCATCCCTCTGAAAGTCACTTGAAAAGTTTCAGTATCTATGTAAATGCTTTATTTAGCTAAACAAATGCTTTGCATTCCAAGACAAAAATGAAATATCCCCAGGTCTCCATTACCAAATACTGATCTGATCCCCCCATTTAGCACTGATCTTCATCTACCTTTGGAGGGCGACAATTGCTGCCTGCTCATTTTCATTCTCTGCCTGTGTTATACCCAGGAACTGCCAGGCCTGCAAAATAAACATAATTTTCTTAGTTTCTTATATATATCCAACTGAAAACAAGTATCTAATAAGATAATTAATATCACTGTTAAACAGAGGGATAAGTAAAAGCAGCAAATCTGTCCAGCACTAACTAGAGATTTTTCTACAGTGTGATACCAACAGTACCAATC
>WEIV01030788.1:1416-24261 GCA_013390005.1 Calyptomena viridis
AGCACCATACAGGCTGCTATGAAGAAAATTACCTTCATCTCAGCCAGACGAATGGAATGCAGATTGTCAGCTATATGGATTATATGCCAAAAAATATAATATATATATAAATATCNGGAAATTTGTAGGATTAATCATGGTATTTGTAGGAGTATATGCATGCTGCATAATACACATACAGAGATATGCTGTCATGTGCAACTATCCTTAGACCTTCATATGCTCTTCATGCATCAGTCCCAAGGCACTTTATATAGCATGCAAATAATAACATGGATCCTCAACTGATGATCAAATGGACTCACAGGGACAAAGATTACTCACAGAGCTTTCTGACTTGCATAACAGTAAAAAGAGCAAAAAAAAAAAAAACTTACATCCTTAGTAGGAACCATCTACTATGAGCATGTCTGAGTCAAAGTTGTAGTCCACATCTGGAGGAGGCTTTTGAAGCCATCTCCTTGTCGTCAGTCCCCATTAAAACTATTTCAGTTGGTTGTGGGGCACTGTCTTTGCTAAGGAACTGGGTTTATTTCAGAGATAACCTAAGAAGAAAGTGTGTTGCAGGAGTGCACTAAATCATCTTCATCTGCAAATGTGCATTCAGTCCATATGACTAAACTGAAGTTACTCTGAAATAAAACACCTTGAGATGTGTACAGTGTGATGATTATATCCTCCATAATAAGATTTTTCCTCTATGCATCAACCCCTTTTCATCCATATTGATTTCAAAAGTAGCTATAGACTATGTAACTAACAAGAGTGACACACTACAGCTAATTTAAGCTGACTATATTTAATTTACACTCCTAAAATATTTTCTAGAATAGAATTTTCCCTCCGTCCTCTTTTTCAGGCATACACACTTACGCTCACACATCTTTCTTGAACTGAGAACAGAAAAACTCAGTTTCAAACCACACAGTTAACATTTCATCAAAACACAAATGATATTAAAAGCACATGAGAAAATAGGGATAATTCTTTGATTGAAGTAATTAGATATGAAACTCCTTTTTCCACTGTGTCATTGCAATGACTTTGCAGCTTTTTTTTTGTTCTCTTGCTTCCTCCAATAAAACAATTTTCAGTAGCTTGCTGGGCTCAATAAACTTCACAGAATTTCCTTTCTTGGTTTGTAGGAAAGTTTCTTTTGTTACCTCTGAGATTTGTCTTTGGTCTCTTGTCTGATGGCAGAGACCATCAGATGCTTTTTTTTTTTTTTGAGGGTCTTCAAAGCTGCCTGGCAATCTATTTAATTTCCAGTTTTATCTCTGGCACTTTAGATAACTCTTCTCAAGCATGGACATGCACATACAGAAATGTGAAGATGATGAGTTGCATTTAAGGAGAAGGATATTTCCTCTTTCCTCAGGAGTTTATCATTGAACTAGAATAAACTGATCAAAACAAGGTAAACACGAAGGATTTTGAATTGCTCTGCAATTCACAGTGTTTTCTTTTCTTATGCTTTGTTAACAAAATATAGTATTTGTACTCTAAAGCAGAACATTACAAATTAAATGATGCTTTCATCCTTCTTGAGAAGCCTCAGATAAAAGACACAAAGATCAACACAGTTGACCTTAACTTGAGCAAATTAGAAAAAGATGCACAGCACAAATGAAAACTTGTTAAATAGAAAGAAAAACAAGCTATCAGTTTCTAAAAAAACCCAGGAGGTATTTACAGTAGATCTGAGAAAACTGTAGGAGTATTTAATTAAGATCTCTCATTATATCTTTTTAACTCTTTTAAAAGACTGTTTATTCTAGCTTCTAGCAATGTTACAGTCAGTATAATTATCATCATTAAACAGTATTTTTGTTGAACTCTACAAATGTATGTCAGGAAAAAAATCATAAAGACATGATGCTTGAATTAACTGTTAACTATACACTTTAAAGTCATGGCTACTTGCTAATCAGTATTTCCGTGGAAATACTTAGGTCCCAAGTCATGGGATTCAGACTGTCACATGTTCAGCATTTCATAGCATTTTCTCTTTCTGACTACTCTGTCATGTTGTGGATTCCAAACTGTTTCATATTTGTCAAGATTTATAGAAATGAAGGCGTTGACATGCCTAACTGTCCCTGTCCTCAAGAACTTCCCCCACACTGCACATGTCCCAGGACTCCACTTAAGTTCCTCATGGCTGTCAGTCTTTTGGTGTTGTGACAGCAAGCGGTGCTGGTCAGGAATCAACTTTCTTTCTCCAGTTTATATGAAATTGTTTCCGTGGTAGGAATAACTACATAAGCAAGGGATCTTCATTTCAGAAGAGCATGAGTGAAGATGAAACGTTTTCATAAGTGTCATGGAAAATGTTGACAGGGATGGACCATTCACTTTGTCTTCTGGTGCAGGAGCTAGGGGTCAGGTCCAAAACAGAAAGTGGTAGTTCAGAGAAAGTAGTTGTCCTGTGTAAAGCTGTGCAATGTCTTTCCGAGCCTCAATGATTTTGTTTCTATCAAAAGAATATCTTGAATTGTTACAGTCCACCTGGGTTGAGCTCCCTTTAAGTCTTTGAATATAGCTGGAGGTAGAAAGGATACTAGCAGATGTATCTTGAGGAATTGTTTTTGTCTTCATGTTCTTCATACCTTTGTGTACAGCTACCGTTGGAAGTAAAACACTGAACAAGATCCACCTTTGGTCTGACCTTTGGTCTAATGTTCTCTACCTCATGCAATTAAACATTATACTTTTCATAAAACTGTGACAAATTTATATGCAGAGCTATCATAAAACTTCAGATGTGCTATTTATTAAAAAAAATCTTTTGGCTGGGTTTGTGTTGGTTTTGTTTGTTTGTTTCGTTGTTGTTGTTTCCTGCTTTATTTTGATTTTAAATCCTGAAAATAAACCCCAAACACTAAGGAATACTTAAAAACCAGAAACGGTCTCTGATTCTTAAGAATCAGACACGTAAGAATACATGTCATAATGCAAAGTTCAAATCCAGATGCAAACACTTGTATTAATCAGCAGTGCTGCACAGAAGGAAAGCTGTTCAAAAGAATATTTCTGCTCTGTAAGTAATGTTATTTTGAGTGGTTAATATATATAGATGGTAACTGAAAACTTCATTAATTATGTACACACTTCCAAGGGAGTTAATCCTTTTAAGTTCTGTACACCTTCAGTCCATTTTAATATATTAAAAAATAAAGATACTAATAATGTGATATGGAACATAGCTATATCAAATACATATTGGACTACTAATATTTCACAAATTTGTAGTTAATGTATTTAATTAGAAAGCTGCATTATGTTAAATGCACAGACAGCCCAGGACCAAATGAGTTGTTTTTTGTGATGTATAAAATGTGTGCATCAATCTACACCACGTTCCACACAGGGAAATATTGATATTTGTATGCTAATTAATTGCAGAACTGCTGGTAAATTCCTAACTGTTTGCCTGCCTTGTACAGTTTTGAAATGCCATCAATCACCTTCTTTCTTTACAAAACATTACATTTAAATGACATTTTCTTTATATTTTACATTATTCTTATGTTTTGCTGTATGTCAGCAGTAATATTTTTTGTTCCTCCATTCCTTAGTTCTGTAAGTCAACCATAACTGGAGATGGCACTAAATAAGTTAGACTGTAATTCTGAGAGTATGTAACAAATCCCAAAGATATTGTTTTCTGAATTAATAAAAAATGAGACAAATAGAAATGGAATTCACAAAAATTACTTCAGTTCCACAAGTGTAGATTGGGAAAGAATGTTGGGGAGTTTTTGTCATTCCTTACTTATAGTCTTGTTCTTTATTTTTATTTTCAGGAAAATGTAATATATTTTGAGAAATATATTACACAAACCTAAAATCAAATAGAAACTGAACACTCAAGAAAACACAAGGTGAGCCATAGTTTTTATAAGTGAAATAAACCACGCAATAAATTATTTAATTGGGAATGCATACATACCTGCCGCTGACTCTATCAGACTTTAATTAAAAGTCTTTAGATCATCTTTTACTCACTCTATTTCAAACCCTACCAGGCTTCATGTGCATACTAGTCATTTTAAAGAGTACTCAGAGTGGTGTTCTAACCAATTGCCAAAGCCAAAGTGTCAGGAAAAGAACCCATAGTTTCTTTAAGAGTTCTAAAGAGTTTCTTTAAGAACTAATGGTTTTCCTTGGAGGTTTTAGTATTTTTCAAGTAGATTTTGATGTTTTGTAATAATAGAAAAACACGTATGATTGTGTTTATTTGCTTCTCTTCTTGTGTCAGGAGTTTAAGGAAATACCAAACAACTTTTTACTTTTTCTGAGTTGTCTGAATTCTGCAGTGTATTTTAACATTTCTCAGATACTAATTTATCCTCCACTCCCAAAGAGTTGTTTGTGCCAGTGACAGAGGTTCAGAGAAGAGATTCAATTAGTTGTTTTTACATAGTCATCTCCCACGAATGGGAAATTGAGAGTTTCCTACAACACATTTCCCTGAGATGTTAGTTTGTTAGACCAGCTGCTGATGCTAGTGAGCATTTATAACTAGTGATGTTGAAGTATTGCCTGGAGGCTGCCATTTCAGGCTGACAATATAGATGCAGTTGACCCTGTCTGAGAGAAGAGAGTTTGATAGAGTGGATAAAAGCTACTTCCCACCCATTGAGTCTCTCTCTGCCAGTGTGTCAAACAAATCAGGTTGTAGATACACACATAGGACTGACTCATGTGCTCTAATATACCCCAGGCATAAACCTTCTAAGTAAGGTATCTTAAGAATACTTAGATTCAGGTGTTAGGTTGATGGAAAGTATTATGGAAAGAAGTATCTGGAAGAGAGTTGTAAATTATGCTGAATCATTGTGATATGATTTCAAATGCTAAAGTTTTATCTCGTGCTGCCTGACAAATTTTGTACTATGTAACAATTTATACACAGTCCTAGTATAATGAAAAACTATTGTGCCTCTCTTGAGGGAAAAGAGATGCAGTGTAAGATTTTTAAAAGGTATCGTTTTCTCTCCAAGTATTGAGTTTTGCTTTAAATGTCATCATAAGAATTATGTAATCAAAGAAAAAGATAATTGCTCACAATACAGTAATGCTCAAATAAAGATTTTACTATAAATACTTTATATAGTTCTACAATGAATGCAATGTAAATTTAAGTGAACAATATTAACTTGTATTGCTATTGTAATAAAACTAAAGTATACATAAAATCTACCACTTCTGATACAGACAAGCTCTGTGTCCTGCTTGTCAAAAAAGAGATACTGAACAGTACAGCTAGAAAGAATATATTACTGGGTATAGGGTAACATACTACACTATAGGGTTTAGGAAAATATGCCGTATTATGTTACCCTTTTGAGTCTAAAGGTAAACTCCAAATACTTGCAATACCAAATTAGAAGGCAGAAAATAATAAAATCGTGAGTACAGTTTTTTGCTTGAAGAAAAGTTTGTGTTCCAAAATGCTATCACATTAACGATTAAGTAGGATAAACAATATAAAGACGGATACCATTCATTCTCTTTTCAGAGTTTATTACTTGACTTTTAAAAAACCCAAGATTATTATTTGGGTACTAGCAGAAAAAAACATTAACAGCTAATGGGGATTGGAGATTCTTTTCTCGTGATGCAGTGAAAAATTTCAAGTGCTTGTGATTTCATTTGCCGCTTTTTTATCCTTTTTCCTCTTTTTGGTTCACTTCAAAATTATATATGTGAATTTTTAATTTAAAAGTAAGTATTTCAAAATAGAAATGCTTTTGGGAAGTCCTACTCAGACATATATTTTAATTTTCTGTGGTATTCCGTATCCTCATTCCATAGCTTTAGAGATCTTTATTAGGAGAGGGCATGTCTTATATTGTTACAGAGCATTTTTATAAATACAGTCCAATAGGAAAATTTGGTAAACAGAAGAAAACTGAAATCTCTGAATTGAGGTCTCATAGAAAATATTAACAGACTGTTCAAAAATTCTGTTGTGTTGCTGAGGTGTTTAAGGATTCAATTTTGGTTTGTGTAAGAGGTGGTGTATTAAAAGTTTGGTAGTCATGATTAATTTTCAGATGAGGTTTTTTCTCATTCATAAAGAGAAGTTAAGTGGGGATACAGTCAGGCCAAAATATAATTTAAATAAATAATACAATTTTAAAATACTTTAAAGAAAATTAGAGACTTCTTTGTATATGTGTTCAATTTCCTTCTTCTTCATATTCCCCCTTCTTCACTATTAATTTCAATTTTTACTGAAGAATAACTGTAGTAAAGTCACTGGCAAAACGTTCAGTCATTTATTTTATTATAACAGCACCAATCATAATGTCTTCCGTATTGCTTTGCTCATTAAGGATTTGAAGCTGGGTATTGTGGTTTTAAGTAGTGTTGTGGTTTTAAGTAGCTAGAGTTTTTTATTAGCCGAGGGGGGCTATGAGAGAGGTCGACTGGTAATGCCTCTGTGACAACATATTTAAGAAAGAGAAGAAAAAAAAAGCTAGGCAGAACATCATGGCCACTGAAGAGAGAGGAGAGGGAGAAGTTTGATTAACTCCAAGGTCGGAGAGAGGAGAAAGAGAAGATGCCTTAAACACTGGAATAGGGCCCCAGCAACCCATGGGGCGACCCATAGGGAGCGAAGATTCGCCTGCAAATCCATGGAAAGACTGGAAGATTTCACGCTGGAGCAGATAAGTGCTGGAAAAGAGAGGCTGTGATCCTGTGGGCTGATTGGGGGCCTGATGGAGTCCTGCGGGCCGTGGGAAGAAGAGGCTCACGCTGGAGAGGACTGGTAGCCCGGGAAGATCCACGCTGAAGCAGCCAAGCAGCCAGCATCTGAATGACTGCACTTATGGTAAAGTGACTTACGTGACAACAATACCTGAATAAGCTGTTGTCAGTATAATCCACAAAGTTTTTCGTGGAGAAGACCCCACGAGGAAAGCTGGGGTGGGACTTTCTTTCTCTTCTGAGCAGCAGCAGAGACAACGTCTGAGTGTAACTCCTGTCTTCCCATGCTGCTGGGNAATCAGCAGAAGGAACAGCCTCTGACCATAAACCCCCCACTCCTATCTTTCTGGGCCTCTGAGGGAAGGAGAAAGATCTTAGAGGGAGGGGTGGGGGAAGAAAGGTGTCTGTAACATCTATCAAACTTCTCACTCTTAAACTCTTAAGCTCTGATTTTCGTAGTAGTGAATTCTTAATATTCTAAGTTAGAGCCTGTTTTGCTTGTGAAATAGTTGATAAAAAGTTGCTTATAATCCTTATCACAATAGTTGAGGGCTTTTTCCCTCCTCTCAGAAATGTTGGTTGTGTGTGTGTGAATCCTTGGCATTTAGCCAGAGTCAAACCATATCACTGGGTAAGGTAGTCTTGTTTCTTGAGCAAAAAAGGCCAAGTTACACAGCCTATAGAAGGTATGTCTACCTTTTGTGCTGTGACCTGAACAAACTCTAGAGCCAGAAAAAAGATAGATACAGCAAAGCAGTGCAGATAAATTTTTCTGGGCACAGCACATTTTAAGCTAGTTTCTAGGACATGCGCTAGAATTGCTGCTTTGTGCAATACTGTGCCATCATGTTTGGAGCTAATTCTGCAGCCTAAAAACACTGCCATGTATAAAGCTGTAAATAAACGCTGAAAGTCTTTGCACTGTCATAAATGACATCCTAAATAGAGCCCTAAAATTAATTAAAACACAATCAAATAATATATATTTCAAGATTCTTAATATTTTAAACACATTATTTGCATTTTTATTAAATAATATATATATATATAAAATAGTTTTATCAGTTAATCATAGACATGTAATAATTAATGTTGGAAGGAACCTGAGGAAGTCATCTGTTCCACCTATCTGCTCAAAGCAGCATCAAATTTGAGATTTTTATCAAGATGCTTAAGATCTTGTTTTTAATATCTCCAGGGACTGATTTCCTGCAAAATATCTGTCTTCACTAACCCACTAGATCGAAGGATAAAGTTATTTACTTCCTATTTACTTTTATCACTATGAATATAAGCTTCTATAGGTATGGGAATGATTCAAATTAGAATTAAAAAGTTTCAGTGTTTAGATAGTAATGATTTTATAGCAAATATTCAAATGTTTTTGGGATTTCTCTTATCCAGTTTGAACTTCTGCATAACAATTACTGTTTGTTCTTCAGCTATTACTCTGACTACTTACAAATTACGTTTCAGGTCAAAAATTTAAAAAAGCTTTCCAGCTATCCTTTGAATAATAAGGCAATGCTATCTTAACATTTATGAACTCATATTATTATATTTTGTAGAGATTTTGCATCTTCTGCATAACCTTTTTCCGTTATCATCATCGTTATTCAGAAAGTTTTGCCTTGCATAAATGACTCCCTACATCAATTGTGAGAGTCACTACAGTTTTCTTGTTTATCTTGCACTCTTTACTGATGTTTATCCCTTTCCTAGTTGAAAATTGCTCAGAAGATAATTTTTACCAGTTTTTTTTTCTATATGTGCGTAAGATGTGTTTAATCAAAGACTTTCTAATTTCCTTTATTTTTTTTAAGTGATATTTCATCTCATATACAAAACCCAAGAAGGAGAATGAGCAGGAATGACATGATGGATGAGCTCATGTAATGTCACTTTAATCTCAAGGAATAAAATGAAAAATGGAGACTATAATTAAATTTTGTAATTAACAAACCTATCTGGTGAGCCTGTGAGCACAATATTAGAAAGTTGTGTCTTCATATGTCTAACTTTTCTAGTCCTGTATTTTATCCAGTTGTACTGAGGATATGCACACTGTAAGAGTTAAGAATAAAGCAAAAAGTTTGATTTCTATTTCTTAATCATTTATGATTCCAGCCTTTCTAAAATTCTATAGTGTTTTTTGTTTCTAAACTGGAGATAGAGAAAATGATATGAGTTTCGAAAGATGTCAATAGCTCTTTTGTATTTACTTGAGTGGTTTTTTGCCCTATAATAGAACAATAATAGAATAAAGTCAAAAGAAAAAAAAAAGAGAAAAAAAAAGGAGACACGGTTGTGGATCAAGTAACCACCAAAAAGTGTAGACAGAAAAAAATTATAAGAAATGAAAGTTATATTAGATTTCTCCTTGGTTTTTTTTTTTAATCATGGATTTTTTTAGCTTTGCATTCTTTTAGACTTTCAAAAATACTTATGATATACTAAACAGTTTTTCCTAGCTTGTAGAAAATTTATAAACTGCTTCTTAAATTCAATTAAAATATTGATATATTTTGTTCAATGACTACCCCCGGAGCTGGAAAAAGCGATTTATCAACTGCTTTGGTTGCCACTTCATATCAAGTGGTCCCTAGCATTTGGTGTCATCTGCAAATTTGAATTTATCAAGTTTTTCAAGGTTTCCATCATTATTTCAGCAAGCTTTGAGACCATGCATGTCTTTCACACTAGCTTGTTCTGTTTTTAGCATATAGCCTTGACAAGCTACAAAATAGCAATCAAGAATAATTTTCTTGATATACATTATTTATTCTTATAGTTCAAAACCCCTAAAAAAAAACCAATTCCCCTCATAAACCAAAATACCAACACCATCATTCCCTCAGAAAGCTCATGAGATCAAATCAGACCTGGACTAATGTGTCAGAGAAGTACAGCATTATTTGGAGACAGAAGAATCTCTGTGGTTACCTTCAGGAACTTGATAAGACCATCATACCCTGGAACAGCTAAGGAACATACTAAAGCACTGTCACCTTATATATGTTAAAAGTAAAGAAATAATCTAAGTCTACTTTTAAGTCCATGATGCAAAATGTGTCACCTAATGTTGTGGTTTAACCTCAGCTGTCAACTAAGCCACACAGCACCTCTCACTCACTCTCACCCGATGAGGTGAGGAAGAGAATTGGATGGATAAAAATCAAAAGATTCATGGATTGAGATAAAGGCAACTTAATAGGTAAAGCAAAAGCTGCATGCAGAAAGTAAAGCAAAACAAGGAATTTATTTATCATTTCCTGACGGCAGGGAGGTGTTCAGCCATCCCCAGGAAAGCAGGGCTTTGTCATATGTAATGGTGACTTGGGAAAACAAACACCACCACACTGAATGTTGTCTCCACTTGCTGTTCCTACCCCTAGCTTTATATGCTAAGCCTGACACCAGGTGGTCTGGGATATGCTTTTGCTCAGTTGGGGCCAACTGTCCCAGCTGTGTCCCCTCCCAACTTCTTGTGCACCACCAGCCTCTGCACTGGTGTCGTGGACTGAGAGGCAGAGGAGGTCTTGACTCTGTGTAAGCTCTGCTCAGAAACAGTGCAAGCATCTCTGAGTTTCTGGCACAAATCCAAATTATATTCCTGTACTAAGTACTGTGAACAAAATTAACTTTATCCCAGACAAAACCAGCACACCTAACTCTCTTAACCTTGTAAAACCATTTCCTTTCAAACTTACAGCTTTTTAATGAAACTGTCTGTTTCTCTAAGACCTTAGCCTAATGAATATCACTTTAAGGAAAGTTAACTCACTGACCTAAAGGAAGCTCACTTGGATATTAGGAACTAATAAAGATGTAATAGAAATGGAGTAGGTAGGAAGATCTGTCTAAGAATTAAATAACATCTCGTATATTTTTGTTGTCAGTAGCTTGTTTTAACCTTAACTTGCCAAAACTTCCAACCTTAAATATCATACTAGAAATGACCAGAAACAGTTTTGTTTATCATTTCAGCAAGTTATTTTGAATTAGTATGATATATATTAATTTGTTTTCACTGCTCACATTACAATTCATTTATTAACCCATCTCCAAAAAAATGAAATCACACAAGGTCTTATGAATTGCATATCAGACTTTCCTAATACAGCAAATAACACAGAAGTTTCATTGCTAGAAAATGCGTTCTATATCTTCTATTGTTTTTAGGCCCAGAGCATAATTCTAATTCTTTACCAAACATCTGGAACACACAGTGTGCAGAGAGAATATGGCCCACCAAACAATGACTGTACTGAGTGTTGAACTGTCACTGGAAGCAAATGTTTATTGCTTTTCAATATGAGAAGTCATAGTTGCATCCTGGGAACTTCATCCAGAGTCACAGAGAGGTTTGTTATTGAATGGCTTAATCCACAAATAACCATTGAAGATAATTCCTTAAAGTTCCATCTCCACTGTGTATTTTTCTCATAATTGATAACTAATACTTAGATATTTTCATTTTCCCCCCTCCTAATTTTACTACTTCACTCTCTTTCTCTGGAGACTGAAAGTACTTGTTTTCTATTGTAAATGGAATAAAGCTTTCTTCATCTGTGTTTCTTCAAATACACCCTTTTAGCTGACTGTTTTGTTTGTTTGTACATTTTCCTTCTATCCTGAAATTTTGAAAGATATTAAATTCTGGAAGGTATTTATCTATTCACAGCTTTACCTCATGAATTTGTTGTTTTAAGTATTCATCTTTTTTAAGTACTCCTTTTTTTCTGTAATACCTGCTTGAAATTTTAAGATTGAAATATCCTAACACTATTTCTCAGTAACTGGATTATGAATATATCATGCTTGTAGAAATTACTTCAAGATTAGCAATGACCTCTGTCAGTTTTCAACAGGATTTTAAAATAACAAATAAGTTTAGTTGAACCAAGTGAGACTTAGGTTACAAGAAGACATCAAAGAATGAAATTCTTTGGGGTGGAATGTGAACTGCTAAGAGAAACTAAAATCAGACTAGGACTAGACAGGTCCTGCCAGGTAAATAAATACCTTGCAAATAACTTATTGCGAATTTGACAGGAGGCAAAAATGCAGTAAAGCTATGCTCTCTTACTCTCAGTATGTCATCATTTATTGTGAGAAACTACATATGAAATCAGTGCATGAAATATAAATCAAAGGATGTGTTAATACATACCTGACTGGGATAAGTAAGATTACAAATGTATGCAAATGACATTTCATCTTAATTAAATTCCTTTTGTCAAATATTGTATGTATTCCAGTACATTCAGAAAATTAACTGTATCATTTGAAATTAAGTTAGCAGTTTAAAACAAATCAAACTTTATTTTCTCAGCAGTAGCTTTATTAACTGGCTATTTTTATAAAATAGATTTCAATTCTTCAGATAAGATTTTATGTTCCAAATTCAGAGCATGTAAAACTTTCAGAATATTTGAAAACTGCAATATTTTTTTTTCTCTAATCTGCTAGAAAAATTTTTTAGGCTTGACATTTTGCATGGCAGTGATTCATAACTGACTGTACAAAAAAGCTATTTGTATATAGAATATACCTATCCTGAGTCAAGTTAATTGCTTGTTTGACTATAATATTATCATGTTTCCTTTATTACTAAAGATAAATTTTTTATTTTAGTTAAAGTGTAGGTCTGATTACATTTTTTTTCCATCAAGGGTTCAAATTATGATGCTGTATATTTTGACTTTTTGTTCAGGGCTTCTATTAGTTTGACTGAATGTTTCTCTTCCAAAGAATTAGAAATATTTGGTGGTTAAGTGAGAAGTTATATTATTATTATTATTACCAGGAAATATGATCTTACATTTTAGTTCTAGGAAGTACATAGTCACAAGTAGAAAATTAAAATATTTTCAGCAGTATAGATTAGAACTCTAAGACACATAACTATATGCTTCTCTCTTGTGTTTAATTTCTGAAGTTTCAATGTTAACCTGTTATGTGCTTTGAGAAAACAGAAACAAGGAATATATATATATATTGTTGATTCTTCACAGTGATGCAAATATATTGGGTTCATGCCTACCACTTTTGTATGGACATTAAGATTACTGAATGGAGTCCTGTGGGTTGATGAGATTCTTCCAAGTGGACAAAAAAACCCTCAAAAGTGATAGGATTCTAAGTAACTGTCATCGTTTTTTCTCCCATAATTTGCAGTTAGTTTTGTCAAAACTTCAATTTTATACATTCTTTCAGCAGTCAAAAACTGCTAAAACTTATCCAGCTTAAAGCATATAAATGAAAGAGATTTTTTTTTTTTAATTTAGAAGAAGCTTAATAATTAAATACGGTCATGCTTCACATCACTGGAGAATTACAATGGATGGATACAAGCTCTTCAGGAAGACCAGGTCTGGTAAGGGAGTAGAGGGAGTCACCCTTTATGTGGAAGAAATGTGGGAATGCATGAAGCTGTGCCTTGGGACAGGTCATGAGAGATTCTGGGTCAAGATTAGAGCCCAAATCAGCATGAGTGGTATTGTAGTGGATATCTCCAATAAGCTCTTATTAGGAAGAAGTAGATGAATCCTCCTTTAAATGAAAGAAAGAAACCTCACATTTACTGGTCTTGGTCCTCATGAAGAATTTTCCCCACCTAGAAATTTGATAAAAGGACTACATATCAGTGCACAAGCAATCTATGACTGCATTGATGACAATTTCCTGACAAAGTTTTTCAAGAAGCTGACAAAGTTCTCACCTGAACCTGAATGAAGAAGAATTTCTTGTGGATTTAAATCTGGGGGAAGCCTGGGTTGCAGTGGCCATGAGAAGGTGGACTTCATGATCCTAAGAGGAGGAAGCAGTACAAAACTGAGCCACAATCACGAATTTCAGGAGACCAAACTTTAACATTTTGATGGGTATGTGTGGCAAAGTTTGCAGGGGTGGGGACATCTATGGGGTGGCTTCTCTGAGAACCTGTTAGAAGCTTCTTCTATGGCAAACAGAGTCAACCTGAGAATATGTGAGAGAAACACCCCTGCAGGCACCAAGGTCAAAAAAAGAAGAGAAAGGAAGTGCCAGGTTCCAGGTGCCAGAGCAGACATTCCATTTAAGCCTGTGGTGGAAGATCATATGAGGCCTGCTGCTCCTGCACGCTGGAGATGTTAATGAAGAACCGTAGACTGTGGGAAGGTCCATTGTTACTTTTTAAGTAAGTAACAAAATCATTGTTACTTACTTTTTTTATCCCTCCTTCTAAAAAGAAGTCTAATTTTGAAGACCATTTTGAGGGCTTAAGGTTTTCAGCTGTAATAGCTGCAAAATCATCTTCTAATAATCTTTCATAGAAAAATCAGAAAAACTGTGGCTTAAACAAATTTTGAACTAAATTCAGCCTGCAAATTATTAACTGGATGAAAGGGGAGTGGAGTAGGGAGTCATCTTATTTTTATGAGAACACTGAAGTACAGTGTTAAATAGGATGTTGTTTTTATTCTCCGTATTAAACATGTAATACATGAAAGGAATGAAAAGGGTGAATCATGATGTTCCTCACAATTGAGTTATTCACTTTGGGAGATATTTATTTTTATTCCTAAATAATACATTTGCTATATTTCAGTGACTGTTTCTGATGAAAATTAGGGTAAAATTTGTGGGGGTTTTTTTCACTATAGAATTTGGGGAGGTTTTTTCCTTTTTCTTTTTCTCTCTAAGAGTAAGACAGATGAAATAGTTCAGTGCCACAGCTTTCTGTAAAATCTCTTTTATAATTTCTTATAACTTCTTCTTAAATTCCATCATGCATTGTGTAACTTTTGTTCCCCTTGATAGATAAATAAAATTTTGAATAGGCTATCTTCGCCTTTTTGTTTTTGTGGTGGTTTTCCAAAATGACACTTCACTACCCATTGCATTCCTAGTATATGTTTGTTATGGTTTTAAATCCTGTTTGAAATGATTATTTTTTTCCCCCATTCCAACTGCTCTGGGTTCTTGTGCTGCATGTGTTCTTTCCCATCCCCTCTTTATCCCCCCCTCCTCAGGGGATCAGCTCCAGGGGGCCAGAGGTTCTAGCGATCCCGGCTCCTTGCCTGTGGTGGCACAGAAAGGGCTGGCTGTCAGGGTCTGCCACCACCGCAGCTTTCTCTCCCCCCTGCTCCCTGCCCAGACGCCCCCGGTCGCATTGGCGGTCACCACCATCGGTGCCTATAGTTGCTTCCATGCAGAGATGGGCCAGTCTTGGGCCAGGGGAGGAAAGAGGGAAGGCATCATGGGAAGACAGAAAATAAAATTCTGTGCAAGAAGGACCACCCAGCCCCTGCATTGGCTGGCCTGGGTTTTTTGGCTGCTGCAGCTTTGTGGGTGATTCAGTGCATCCCATTTTTCCCCTATGCACATCTCCTGAGGCTGGCTTTTCTCGCTACATGGCTCCATGTTGGGCTTCACTGTCTGCTTGACACCTCAGGTGGTCTTTGCTGCAGCTCACTACATACCTCGGGCCAGCATGTGCCACTGTAGGCATATGTGCATAGCCCCTGGTATCACCACCGAAGCACACATCAGACCCTCAGATTCATGCCGTCCATGAAGGAGCTTCTCCCCCCATCTCCACCCCACATCTCAGAGGACAGTGAGATAGCCTCTTCCCCCTGCATTGCCTGCAAAAAAGCCTGGACTGCCCTTGTCATTGTTGTGGCTACAATCATGGCTGTGGGACTCCTCAATGAGTTCACAGTTCCTGTTTTGTCTCCCAAGGACATCCTGGTGCCTCCTGCTGGCCAGAGTTGGCACTGTCCCCAACAGGAGAGGTGTTTAAGAGTTTCCAGGTGTTCTCGAATTATTGCTTTGTGTTCCGTGCTTCACCATGTATATATATATATATGTAATATGATAAAAGAACTATTGTTCTTTTTTCTATATTTTGCAGTCTCTTGATTTCAAATTTAAATTGTACAATTGTCTTAGAACCAAATAACAAAAGTAAATAGTTAATTTGTGTGTGAGAAAGTGACATATACCCAGAAAGCATAACTTTTATTCATTAGTAGAAAATTCACTCCATATGTATATTTGCCAAGCAGAGAAAAACTTAGTCTAACAGAGAGGGGAAAAAAAAGAAGAGCAACACAAAAAAACTACAAAGACCTCTAGAATAATCACTCTTTGTCAATGCAAATCATTATCTGAAAATCAAAGTCACCTTGGGAAGTTATGGAAGTTTATCCCTAAGCCTTATAGCAACAACTGTGCACCAGGACACACCACTGTACATAATAATGTCATATAGCTTCAGGATCAGCAAGGTGCAAAGCCAGATATAGCCCTCTGGTGACAAAGGCAACAACTAAGGACCTGGGGTTAAGTGTAACCCCTGTGGCCGTGGGTAGAGGACACATGGCTGGAGATTACAGATGTATGTTCTTGCTGCTCCTTTTTTACAATGTCATGAGCCTCCAAGTACTTTGACCCAGGCTTGCACAGTTGCAGTACAACAGAGATGACCTTGAACACTGGCAACCAAACTTCTGGCAGGAGGCAATCCTTGTAGATCAGGATTTGAGAGAAGGATCTTTACAGCCTGGTCAAGGCCATCAGAGCTTGTTGGCACACTCAGAGTTCTGAGACATTCTCCATTAGCATTCAAAATTGTGTAAAATGTAGGATAAGGCATTTCAGCGTCCTTTGTCATCCTGGGCCTAATTTATTTCTATTGTATTGGCAGACACTGCCCCTGCTTAGGTGATCATTGCTATTTTGTTATTGTTTCATTAGAAAGTTAGTTTGCTACCAGAGTAGTAAAAAGGTTTCAATTTGCTGCTGATTAATGTGCCCGTATGTTACCAACTCTGTCCTGTCACAGTCAAGACAGTTCTGTGCATTTAACAGCTATAATGGAGGAATGTTGGAGGAAGTCCAGAGGAGGAACACACAATTATCAGAGGGCTAGTGCACCTCTCATATGAAGACAGGCTGAGAAAGTTAAGTTTGCTCAGCCTGGAGAAGAGAAGGCTCCAGGGAGACCTTACAGAAGCATTCCAGTACCTAGAGGGGCCTTACAAGAGAGCGGGAGAGGGACTTTTTATAGGGCATAGGGGTACAAACTGAAAGAAGGTAGGTTGAGATTCAATTTAGAAAGAAATTCTTTACTGTGAGGGTGGCAAGACACTTGAAAAGTTGCCCAAAGAAATTGCGGACACCCTATCCCTGGAAGTGTTCAAGGCCAGGGTAGATGGCTAACAACCTGGTTATCAACAATCTGATGGCTAAGCAACCTGGTCTAGCGAAGGGTGTCCCTGCTCATGGCGGAGGGGTTGGAACCAGATGATCTTTAACGTCACTTCAAATCCAAGCTATTCTATGAGTCTATGATATGACTTAAGAATATCATATGATCCAGAATCATTCTGGAGGGGCATCAGGAATTTAAGCCAAGAACTAAGGAAGTGAAGGCTGGAAGAATGGACTGTGAGGTGACTTGAGAACCGGCTGAATGGACGGTCTCAGAGGGTTGTGATCAGCTACACAGAGTCTAGTTGGAGTACTGTAATTAGTGGTGGCCTCCAAGGGTCAATACTGGGTCCTGCCTTGTTTTATTTATTAATCAGTGACTTGGATAAAGAGACAGAGTGTACCCTTAACAAGTTTGTGGATGAACAAAGGTAGCAGGAGGGGTAAATACCCCAGTCCTGTGCAGCCCTACAGAAGGATGTTGAGAGACTGGAGTGATGGACAAAGTGGAACCTTCTGAAATTCAATAAGGGCAAATACAGAGTCCTGCACCTGGGAAATAACTATATGCACCAGTACAGCCTGGAGGCTGACATGGTAGAAAGCGGCTCTGAGGGCATGAACCCAGGAGTCATGGTGAAAAACAAGCTGTCCATGAGGCAGCATTGTGCCCTTGTGGCCAAGATGGCAAATGATATCCTGGGCTGCATTAGGAAAAGAATTGCCAGCAGGTCAAGGAAGGTGATCCTGCCTCTCTATTGAGTCCTGGTGAGGCCTCACCTGGAGCACTGTGAACATTTCTGGGATTCTCAGTACAGGAGACATGGAGCTCTTGGAGTGGGCATAGCAGAGGGCTATGAATATGATAATTATATAGGAGCATCTTTCTTAAAAGGCAAGGCTGAGGGAGAGGGGCCTGTTCAGAAGACTGATCTTGTCAAAGCATGCAAGCACCTGGAGGAGGACCTGGACTTTTCTCAGTGATGCTGAGCAATAGACAAGAGGCAATGGGCAGAAAGTGGAACACAAAAAGTTCCACTTGAACATGAGGACGAACTTCATCATTGTGAGGATGACAGAGCACTGGAACAGGCTGCCTGGAGAGGTTGTGGACTCTCCTCTGCAAATATTCAAAAGCTAGATAGACACAATCCTGAGTAACATGCTTCATGAAACCCTGCCTGACAAAGGGGGGTTGGACTAGATGACCTCCAGCAGTCTCTTTCACCTGTTCTGTGATTCTATGTTATTACGGAGGATTTAGAAAGGTATTTTATAGCAAACTAGGGCAACTAGGTTCAGCCTAAAGAATCTACGTAGTTGAAACCAAACACTTCTTGGATAGATCATGTCATCATTACCCTGACTAGAATAATAATAAGATAAAACAAAGAAAAAGGCAAAAAATACTCTGATTCTTATCACTGGTTTTAATAAGAAAAAAAACCCAAAACCACCAACAACAAAACATTATTTATAAATAAATCTGATTAGTTATTAAGGGCTAATAGTCTTCCTCAGGTTGTTCAGTTTCTTATAAGATGAAAGAGGCAAATTACAAGTAAAGATGGGATATGATCGATGTTAAGTCAGACTGACTGAAGAATATAAAGAATCAGGATACCCTTTGTCTCAATAACTTTCATAAGTATGTGCTTCTAGAGAAGATGATTTTGAAAGGGATTTTATTGTGTTCAAAGGAAAACGTAAGAATAATGTTATGTTTTAGATTGATTTTCTTCCTTGTAATGTTTTAACTCACTGAATTTCATCACGAAGTTCGATATTTCCTTTGAGACAGATATACAATAAGTAGAAATAATTTCTTGTTCAAGGAGGGTGATTATTTACATTGTCTTTGGATATAGATATATATTTTATGTATCAGATGATGAAGACAGAAGCAATAACATGATATCTGCAAGAAATCAAACTGCAGCTTTTGATTACAGAAAGATATGACAAAAGTCTGGTCCTACAACAGCATACAGTTACAACACTATTTGGTCTCTTGTATTTCTAGAAAGAGGAAGTAGGGGGGTTGAAGGAAGAAGTGATATAGTTCACAATCATAAAAGTATCTGTATGCCAAAGAAAAACTAAAATGCTTACTGAGAACCTGAAAAGTATGAAAATAATTTCTTCCAAATTCTAGGTGCAGAACAGGGAAATATAATATTAATTTCTAATGTTTTCTGCTATTCATAATTATTTACAAGGATCAGAGATAGCCAATACTGATCTCATGAACTTACATGTTATTATATAATTCAGATACATTTTTTTACCAAATAATACTCTCCTTCAAAATCAACAATTGACTATGAATCATGAAGTCCATTCTTTAGACAAAAAAACTAGTTCAAACTCTTCTCTTTCCAAATTTTTCAAAACATCCCATCTTGTCTAAAATGTCTGTCTTGTATCCAGCTGCCCTGAGGTCTTCTCTGAATTTTTTACTTATTCGTCTATTCCTGGCTACTTCTTTAGACTTCTGCTCTTCAGTTTCGTCCAAATTCCTGTCCTTTGCTTTTCTGTATATCTTCATAACAGCAAACATGTTTTCCCCCATGTTCAGCTTTTGCAACCTTTTTTTCTTCTATGCTTTTTCTCAGTCTCGATTCTATCGTTGTCTTTTTACTGTTTACTGATAGCAGTGAATGACAGGAAAGCAAGAAAAAAATAAAAGAAGAAAATGGGTTTTCTTCTGATTTTCACTTTTTTTTTCTTTTATATAATAGGGAAAAAATACAATAATTTTCATGCATGCTAATTTTTAAAATTTATCAAAACCTGACAAAAGCGTCGCATATAAATACATGCATGCACATACATATGCATATACAACTGCATATCCACACGTGTATAAGCACACACATATATTTGAATGTTTTCAAAGTATATGAATTATAATATATAGGGTATATATATACATAATGGCGGAGACGAAAATATAAACAGATGTATCGCTATAGTCCTTTTTGTATTTATGTAAATGGTGTTTTTTTCAAAACAGTACATCATGAGTAAACTTTTATATGTTGAATAAAGGCATGTGTAAAGTATGATTGACTTATGATATAAAGTTTTGAACAACATTTTATTACATTTTAATAAACGATTTAATTTTTTAGTCTCTTTAAAAGATTATTTCTTACACTTCCTAGTATAAGAACATTTCCAGGCACTCTGAGGACAGTGAAAGGTAACACTTAAAGACATTTAAACATCTTTATGTGAAATTTTTATTAGCACTTAATTTTTTTATGTATATGTGTGCTGGTTTTTAAATTTTTTTTAATTTGCATAATAGTGGCTAGTTTGGGGCTGTGTTTTGGATTTGTGCTGAACACAGGGTTGATAACAGTGATTATTTTTTGTAATTGCTGAGCAGTGCTTACACAGAGCCAAGGTCTTCTCTGCTTTTGTACTGCCACACTGGTGAGAAAGTTGGGGGTGCATGGGAGGTTGGGAGGAGGTACTACGAGGATACGTGGCCCAAACTGACCAAAAGGGCATTCCACACCCTATGACATAGTGATCAGTATATAAATTTGGAAGAAAGAAGGAGGAAGGGACATTTGGAGTAATGACATGTGTCTTCCCAAATAACCTGATAGGGCCCTGCTCATTCTGGAGATGGCTGAATATCTGCCTGCCTGTGGGATGCACTGAATCAATTCCTTGGTTTGCTTTGCTTGTGTGTGGCTTTTGCTTTCCCTATTAAACTGTCTTTATCTCAACCCATGAGTTTTCCAGCTTTTACTTTCTGATTCTCTCCTCGATCCTGCTGGTGTGGCAATGAGTGAGCAGCTGAGTGATACTTGGTTGTCACCTGGGGTTAAACCATGGCAATATGACAAAAAACTTCAGGCAAATAATCACCTGCCATAAGATTTCATGGGTATATTTTCTGTATTTGATAAACAAAGCACTTCGACTTTAAACATCAAAAAATGTCGACATATCCTCTCAAGCACTAAGCCTTGGAGGAAAAAATAAGCATTCGTCTTTTCTCCTGATTCTTCTTCCAGTATTTCTGCAGCTTATGCTTAGTTACCTATGTATTTAACTCAATATGCTTACAGTGGAAAAAAAAAATTGAGTAGGTTGTCTTATTAGAAACTAGGATGCACATGCTATGTCTTGATGGGAGCTACAGTAGCAGTGTTAGCCATAAATCCTATGTTTCACATACATTTTTTATGTTTTAATGAAAATCATTAATTCTATTAAATTATCACATGTTCATGAAGAAGTGGGGCTGGAGAAGAGGGGGAGGAGGGATGGTAGTGCAAGGTTAATAATTTTGATAATTTCTACTTCTTTGGACCCATCTCTGTCTTTTTGCACCAAGTGAAAAACAGTAAAGAATTGATTGACTTTCACCTATGTTATTTAATATAGTAAAGAAAACCTTGACAAAAATGGTCTAGGAATTCCAAAAATAGACAAGTTGAGGCAGTAAACACATCATATTATATGCAGATAATATGTTGCTGCTATTGATAGCAAAGTCAATTATTAAACTACTCAGAACAGTATATTCAATATGAATCCTTATTGCCCTTAAGATCAATGTAGACAAATCTATACTCAAGTTGACAGTGATGTGAAGCATAAATTTGAGTGGTTTGCACTTTTATATTTTAAATGGAGTATATGACAAAACAAATGTAAATACAGAAGAGGGTTTTTTTTGCTTAATTTAGCAAAGTTGCACTGTTCACCATCCCTTTCTCTTCTTTCAAGAAAAGGTACAAAAAGAAAGAGCACTGAAAAAGGAATGATGAAAAATCAAGTTTCTCACAGTTCCTGGTGCAGGAAAGATTGGTGCAGTTTGCAAAGTCACCTTCACATGATATTTATGTTTGTCATGGTTGCCTTGTCTAGTCTGCTTCTCAAAAATTGTTGAAGATTATTAAAGATCTTATCTGAGAAAAGGAAAGTGGTCTCTGTTCTCTCTTAGATAACTATAGAGAGGGGCTGTTCTTTTTTAAGCAATCTCACTGGGCATTTGTGCCTCAGGGCATAATATGTCACCTTCATACCTATATATAAATCACTTTATGCTTATAATACACATTCTGAATTCCAAATGGATCATCGGTCTCTATAAAAGTAGTGACAATACATTTAGAAGCTAGTGAAAAATATGTAGAATGGACTAGCACTCCAAGTGAGGTCTTACCAGGGCAGAACAGAGGGGAAGAAGCACTTCCTTCAATCTGCTGGCCACTCTTCTAATATCCCTCAGGTTGCTGTTGGTCTTTGCTGCAAGGCTGTATTGCTGGCTCCTGTCCATGTTCTTGTCCAGCAGAAGACCCTTGTCTTCTGCAGAGCCACTGTCTAGCTGGTCAGCCCAAGTGCACGGGTACATGGGATTATTCCTCCTCAGCTAAAGGACTTTTCACTTCCCTAGTTTGAACTTGGGTCTCTCAGTCCTGAGTCTCCAGCCTGTTAAGGTGCTTCTGAAGGGCCTTAAGTCTGTCAACTATTTATCAGCCACTCCTTTCTGTTTTCTAATATTCAATCATATAATGGCTTGGGATCTTGAACATTATCTAGCTCCAACCTCCCAGACATGGGCAGAAACACCTTTCACCACATCAGGTTACCCAGGACCCCATCCAGCCTCGCCTTGAACACTTCCAGGGATGGGGCATCCACAGCTTCTCTGGGCAAACTATTCCAGTGCCTCACTACCCTCTGAGTAAAGAATATCTTCATAACAGCTAACCTAAATATCTTCTCTCTTATCATAGAGCTGTAGAATGACCTGGGTTGGAAGAGACCTTAATTAATGATCATTTAATTCTAGCCGCTCTGCTATGGACAGTGACACCTTTCACTAGACCACTCTGCTCAGAACTCCATCTAACCTGGCCTGAGACACTTCCAGAGAAGTCTTTAAACTTAGTTTAA
>WEIV01030788.1:24621-38137 GCA_013390005.1 Calyptomena viridis
TTGAAACACACATACTCACACACAAACACTAAAAGAAAACACTAAACTAAAAAAATAATACATTTCAAAACTAATTTGGAAATTACCAAAAAGTCAATAAAAATAGGCCCTACTTTCCTTTTACTGCTATTTTTGGTAGCTTTGGCTACTGTTTTCTGTTTTTTACTAAAGACGTCAGGGAAAAAATATGAGATAGATAGATAGATAGATAGATAGATAGATAGATATAGATATAGATATATATGTAAAAAGTCTGTGGCTGCAATTACAACTCTTCCTTTTTCCCATATAATACTACAATAAGCAATGCAGAAAACATAAATGGCTTGTTTCTTGGTTAGGTCCTTTCACAGTTAAATATCTTTCTCTCATTTAAGTGTTCATTAAGATTTCTCCAGGGCATGTCAAGTTTCAGATTCAAAGAGTCAATCTTCTAGTATTTAGGACTCTCAGTGAGGATGATGAAGACGTTTTCAAGCTTTTCCTTTTCTGAGAGTTTCGTTAGAACTATTCCACTTTAAAAATAAAATTTTATCCTACCTAATGGTTCAATGGGGTCTGCCAGATATCAGCTGCATATTCTGGGGGATTCTGGCAAAATGAACAATTTAGCAGAATGAAGACTGGATAGTATTTCCTGTAAGAGTATCATGAATTCTAGACTATCAGCTAGTCAGATTTTGTTGTTCATTTTGAAAATTTCATATAATATTTCCAGGTACAATTTTATTGTCTGATTTTATTTTCTTCATAGAGATTATTTTTTATTGTTTTAATTTTTTATTTTCAGAGCAGATTCTTTGTTTAATGGCCTANTTACTGTATTTTGAATTTTTCAGATGTAGAATGGTGCTGTGAGTGTGAATTTGAGAACATTAATCAATGAGCTTTCAAAATATGTGTACTTTGACTTATTATAAAGATCCACTCAGCCTGTATGTCTGTCCTGACTGTGTTAGAAAAACTGGAAGAAGATTAATGCTGACATAGCCGTGATAAATCAGTTAACTCTATTGCTAAGATAAATTGACAGTGGAATAAATAACCTTTACAAATTCTACATGTCCTTCAGACTCTATCCAATGAATATAGCCTGAAAAAAAAAAAAAGTGCTTACTCTTTGATTGCTGACAAAAAAATTGTATTTTTTTTCCTCAGTGAGTGACTTTAAAACAAAAACTGTGGGTAATTTTATACTTTATTTATTTACTTTGAGTCCTACAACTTGAAAGTAAATGATCTAGAATTGTCAATACTGTGCTTTGGGCCCCTTAAGAAAATATTCTGTCTATAAGCACAAGTCCTGAAAATGCTCTCATTCCTGCAAAACATTCTAGGACAATGGTTTCTTTTTTTTTTGATAGGACAATTTTATATATATATCAAACTGTAGATTCAGGAAAAGGGAAGGGAAAATGTTTGTGGACACAAAACTTAATATCATGGAGAAAAATAGGTTTTGAAAAGTGATAGAATATTTTGCAATTTTTTGGATAACGATGAATCTCACCGTGTATCATCACAGTATTTTTGATATATTGAGTTCTTACATCAGGCTAAGACATGATGCAAGTTCTTAACTTAATCATCAAACCACTCAGCGGAATAAGAACAGGTCATCTCAGGAGCTTCTTCAACAGCCAAAATTGACTGCAATGTGTGTAAAAGTCACTCATTTTCTTACTCAAGGTCTAATAAAGTTATCAAAAACAAAGCACAAACCAGAAAGGTTCTGTTCTTGTCTGTTCTTTCCTAATAAATCCTTTCTGTTAAATGACATTGATTTAAATATGTCCTATGTCTTTATGTTCATATCTAAACTAGTAATAAAACAAAATTATGTTCTGCTGTACTCCAGTGATGTCAAGAACACACAGCAAAGTGTGAGGGAAATATCTGACAATGTATTCTGTGTCTCTTTTATTTTCATGTCACCATTTATTACATTTTAGGCATTCATTTTCATGGCATTACGTTTCAGATTCTGTTTGAGTTTAATGGGAATTGTCTCCAGGTTGAGATTTTATATTTTTGAATCTCTTTGCAGATGAAAGGAAAATATATTGCTGGGATAAGATAACCTATTTTAAAACTAAACATCAAGGTTCAATAAATAATCTAAGTGCTCGAAACATAGAAACAAGCAATTCCTTCTCTTCAGTGTCCTGTAGTTTCATTAAATTATGTATTATTTATGTGTAGGAGATGAGGTCTTTTCCCTGGTGGATTAATTAGTACAAATGAGTGGTTTTGTAAACTATGATTTTTTTTATTGTTATTTTGGATAAGGCAATGCCTCATTGAATGTATTTTTTACTGAGTAGAAAAATTTCATAAGATAAATGTACAAAAGCAATATAAATCATACATAATTTCAAGGGTTTTCAGAATTTCTCATATATTCAGAAACTATGTTGTATTTTGTACAGAAACCCGTTTATTCAAGTTAACGAATGGTTTGCAAATACAGTAAAGTTCTTTCTTAGAAGACTGAACTGATGATATCAGTCCAAAGATTTTTAGTCAGGTGTTAGTCAAAGTGTTAATCACCTAATAAATTATATGAAGTCTTATTTATATTTCTTTATATTGATAAATTGTATATTTGTATTCAATAAAGAGAAAACCTTTTGACATGTCATGTGATTTGGTATTTATCTTCAGTAGCTCAGTTTGCTGAAACCTTAGATTTCTAGCTGCGACTTTTCACCTAGATCTGTTGAACTTTTACCTAGTTAAGTAAAAGAAGGCCCAGAGATTGTTCAGCACTAAAGATAAAGAAGGCACAATCATTAGAGGTAGCTGCAGCCAAGAGATAAGGAAAGAAATTACTTATGAAAGGACCCAATTAAGAACAGGAAAACCCCAGACCCTAATATTACTGTTCACCCAAACTTCTTGTGAAGGGTGGGGATTGTAAGAATATAATTTCCCAGGGATTTCTTTGTTCGGGGTCCCTCTTCAGAGACAGCCAGTTTGAGCTGCAGTGCTATTAATATTAATCCCTTCTCACATCTCCACACCTTTACCCACTGCAGGAGACTGCTAGCACCCTTGAAATACTTGAGCTAGCATTTTACGGAAAAACGTTTTTGTTTTTTTTTTTGTGGTGGAATACATCTTTTGGCTTATCAATTCAGAAGAAACCTAGTCAAGCTCTATTATGGTGGCTGGCATGCCTAATTTCCATAACACATATAAAGTAGCAAAACAACTGAGAATATTGCTCATTGAAAGAAGAGTAAGGAGTTTTTGGTGCAATTTGTCGTACTTACACACAAACATTTGCAATAGCTGTACATATATATGTATAGGTTTCTACAAATATGTTCATATTAGGTTTAATGTGTTATCTAATATCAGTTATTTGGCTGTCTTGACATATGTGGACATGATAAACATGATATATACAGTGTTTATAGAAAATTTAATTCTGTATCTGGAAGAGAATATAGATCATTATACATTAAAAAAAAAATCCATAACATATACATACCCTTTTCTAAAAGAACACATTTTTCTCCCTCTTTACTAATCTCCTCTCAAAGTCAAAATTTAATCTGGTCACAAAAAATGTTTAGTAGGAAGACGCTCCTCCTGAGCACTGGCTTTCCTCCCTTGCCTTTTCCTTTATTTTTGTAGTAGGACATTTCCCTCCAGGCTTCTGAAACAGGAATGCTATTTATTTTTTTAAAGTGATTTTCTCTCCTATGCTCACTGGTTTTAGCATTGTCACACACCTTTGATATAATTTTAATCTTTGCAAACTGAATAACACAAAATTCCTTTCAAAACAAAAAAATAAAGACAGTGTTGAGTTTGGTTCAATAGTTGACTTTTTCCTCTTGTTAGATGAATTTTCATCAATGTGGTAATATAATTTGAATCCTTTGAACACAAAAGGATCCCAAAAGCAATTCTGGAAAATACATTGGTGGAAATGACAGAGTATAATGAATTAAGTCAACACTGTGAAATGAAAGAGGAACAGTACTTGTTCTTTACCTTTGAGGTTAAATGTAATAGTTTATTCACATGACATCGCATTGGTTTTGGGTCTCCTCTGGATCACATATGACATCCTTGTATACACACATACATATACATATACACACACATACATACATGTACACATACTCATATTATTTTCCAGTTCTAAATGTCTGAAATTTTAAGATCTGTGTGAGCATTTGCCAAACTGATATTTCATAGTGTCACATGGAAAGAGGAGATTTCCTCAAACCCTTAGTGTTTGATTAGCCTGTCAGCACCGCAAGAAAGCTGAGACCATTGTGCCTGACCAGTACGTCAGGGTCCCTTATTGGAACTTGACTTAACAGTCCACAGGATCAGAGGGTGGTTCGATTAACTTGTTCAGGGTCGCATGTCAACAGAGAGACCCCTTCTCACTTCTCCACACCTTTACCCACTGCAAGAGACTGCTAGCACCCTTGAAAGACTTCAGCTAACAGTTTGCGGAATAACATTCTTTATCAACAAAATAGTTACAGGTTAAGGTTTGAGAATCACCAGTGATAGTATCTGACTGCAAAAACATATTCAAAGCAATACACTAACAAGATCTAATCCCTAACAAAAGCTAGGTTAAGGTAATCATTCCCCATGCATAGAATATGGTTCTTACCCGATGGGTGTCTCTAAGGGAAAGAAGACAGGTTCAGCCAGTCAAATGAGGCCAAACTTCTTCCCTTTCTTAACTTACTTTTATACTATTTCTTTATGTTTAGGTGGAGCTTCAATGATTCTAGTCATACATCTTACTCAGTGAGGGGTGATCTTACTTTGGAGGCAGGTAATGTCAGCATGGTATTTGGGATAATCTATTGGAAGCATTCCTTGGTATATGCTGTCCCCTAAACCATATTCAGTTATTTTGTGGCTTCTACAGTTACGGGTCAAGCATGTATCAGACAAACTTTTAACAAGCTCTATGGAGAATCTATAGTCCAGTGATGTAGTTTGTTTTTAAACTGGTTTATTTAGCAATATGGATATGACATTTATTTGTAATTCATCCAAATTTTTTGTCTGCTGTTCTGGTTTTTGGCAAAGATGGGATTAATTTTTTGCAATAGCTGGGAAGGGGCATGACTGAGAGGGCATGGCCAGGACCCAGATGTTGTTTGATGCCAACTTACATCACTGATGGGGGCAGGGGGAAGGGATTCTTTGGCTTCTGAGAAGGGCATGGCTTCCTGTCAGGGAGAAAATATGGCTTCATTCATGTTGGGCAGGGCTAGAAGAGCATTTTGCATATAAATCATTCTCTCTTTTGTACGGTTTTGTTATTAACATTGTCGCTATTACTATTTGTTTTCTAATGTCATTTTTGTTTCCTGTAAATTGCTTATCTCAACCCACAATCTTTGCCTTTTGTGCCTCCAATCTTCCAAACACCCATGGGGGGCAGGAAGTTGTGGGAGGGGTGGGGCAGAAGAGCGGGATGAGCGGCAGTGTGGTTTGAGGAGTCTTTGTAGGAGAACTAAATTGTGGAGTAACATTCCTAAACCATGACGTGTTTTGTGTTCTGCTGCTCCCTACAGGACAGTTTAATATCAGGGTACAGTACAAATCATTGCAAAGTAGAATCATTTTATCATTCTGTTGTGGTGGCCTGCTGGGAGCAGGACACTTGTGTGATCAGGGGATTCTTGGTGATCAGAGGAGCTGCAGTGACAGGCTGTGTCCAGTGGGCATGGGCTGATACCTGTGGGTGGACAAGGACAGCTGACTTTTAGGCTATTGGGCGATTAATGTAAGCATTATAGTGTGTTATACAGCTGCTTGCTGTGTGGAGAGGAGAGGCAGACATCTTGTCTAGGCAGGCAGACATCCTGCCACAGAGACAGACATGTCTAGGCAGATAGGCATGTTGTCTACATGGCATGGACATACTGTCTGTTAAGGTAGGTAGACTAGCTTAGGAAATATAGGAAGCATAGTAGTAATAGCTCAGGTTAGCTTAGCTTAGGTAGGCAGGCCTGTAGGATCTAACTGTATGCATGAGACCGGCCACGTGTAATAGCTATGTAGATACTGCTTGTAATAAACTTGGCTGATGCATAAGCCTTCTTGGAGTCAGTATAAGCCGCTTGGCAACATTTGGTCACCCGATATTCTGTCATTTACTCTTGATGTTATTTTGAAAACAAAGACTATTCTTGCAGTATTTTGTGTACTGGTAAAATACATCAATAACTACCTTAAAAATATCTGATGCCAAACTAGGCTATAGCTTTTAAAAGCACTTTTGAATTATTTTTTGCACTAAATTAGACAGCGTACTTGGAAAGAAAAAGACTGTACTTTTGTTAAAAATATCTACTTGTATTCTAGTAGTGATTGGAAAAATAAGAAATGTTAAGAAAATCATTCATTCACTTAAAGGTTACTTTGCGGAGTAACAGTAAAAACTAGTGAAACTTCCACAGATAAAAAAGGCAAAGAAGCACAGAGGTACTCTAAGAGAAATTACTTTTTTATCCTCTGAGATCGGCTCTTGATCCATGTCCTAAGATTTACACTTAGGTTTTACACAAAGGACAAACTGTCAATAAAAGTAAACAAGTATTGACTACATGAAAGTTTATTCCATCAGAATTCAACACAGTTTTCCTCATGAAGACCACTTGTAAAGGTTTTGCCTTGAGAGTGAAAACTTGATAACATCCAAACATTCCGTTCATCTGCAAGGGTGTGTGTTATCCCAGCACTATATATAAAACTAGATAGAACATTCACACATATTCTAGCTAGTGGCTTTGGGACTGGGGTGTTACGAATGGTTACTTCTCTCTGGGTCAAAGTAAAAGGTTTGTTCAATAGCCTGGTTTTGGTTTTGTTTTTTTAATGACAACAACAACAAAAAAATAGCAAAGAAACCAAAACAATCCAACCTCCTAAAGATATTCTGAAGAAAAGGAAAAGAATAATGCAGTTGAGTCACATTTTTAACTAGAAGGGGTTATAACAACTGGTTGTGGGCATCTTTACACTGGATAAAACTTAAAAATATCAAGTCACTGGCCTATAAAAAGTCTGATTTACCAAATGAAGGAGAGGCTATCTTACCTTACCACATCTACACCATAACAATGTGGACTGGAATTTATGTTGTCATGAGGATAAACCCTCAAAACTATTTACCTCCAAACTGAAGTCTATGTTATCAAGTCAAGTTCATAAGTCCACTACTGAACTGTTCTTGCATTAGTAAATCTGAGAAGATGTAAAAGAAGGATTTGCCATATAGGACCAATCAGCCAATATAAATATTGACTGTGAGGAGTATTTTGCAGGCAGAGTGCCCTGGTGTGATACTAAGGCTTATACCTGAGATTACATCTTGGAAAAAATGCTTTCCTAACTTCCTTTGGCAAAAAAAGCAATGAACTCTCACTCTTGTAAAAGGATATAACTTTTATTTTTTTGCTTTCTTTTTCAAATAAAAAATTAATACAACATGTCTGGAATATTTCTTATTGAATAGGGAATTCTCTTTTTCTCTCTTAAGGAGCTTTCACAGCTGTTATCTTGCATGGAAATTGCATGGCAAACAAACTACAGGTTGGAAAAGAGAAGGTGGATAAACAGAAGGATGGAGAAAAAGATTTGAATCTGAATGTGGTACTGAAAAGACTCCAAGAACAAAACTATCAGTTAAAGCCAGGAGGGTTTGTAAAGATGTGATTCTCCTTGACAAATGCAACTCAAGACGTGAGGTACTGGGCAGCCAAAGAGATCTTTTATATTACATGTTAGACTAAATTAAGAATTGATTTTCCTTCACTTGTCTTTTCGAAGCATCTCTAACTATGCTGTCTTTATCAGATGCTGTAAATAAACATGTTATTTGCATTTTACTTTAACCTCGTAAGTTAAAGATAGTTTCAAAAAAACTACCTAAGATATTCCTTACCAAAGTTACACGTATCCATATAACTAGGTTACTGCAGCATTTGTACACAGAGTTCAACACGCCTACCAATTTTCACAAGGAGGCCGAAGGGTAACAAGTTATACATCCACTAAAGCTTCATAAATCAATTTGAGAGCTAATGTTATAGAGGTCAGGAGAAAAAGCATCTTCAGTCATCAGTGGTAGCCAGAAAAAAATCGTTCATAACACTGTAAGTTAGTGGGAAATATTACTGAAACAAAGGATCCCAAAGGAGAATGTAAAACCCAGAACATTTTCTTTTGATAATGTTGAAAACTTCAAATTGTTTCTGTTTCAAGGCCACAAAACAGAACCTTTAATACAATTGTCATTTCTACTGAGACTGCTAGATAATACAATTGATAATGGGGGATGAGAGGAAAAGATAGATGTATCAAAGTACATAAATCCCAATCTATGACAAATAATAAAAGTATGCATTCTGTTCCTAGGTGTTATATGGACCAAGTATATAGTGTTAAGATATGTAGATTGTCACTGAGCAACAGAGGTGATGATTGTCATTGTATATAATCTTTGCTATAGTACATTTTATCAGATTAAATCCTTAGAAAACAAGGAAGGATAAGGAGGTTGTTTTTTCAAAAGAAAAAAATTGACCATGATTTGCTGAGAACTTTTTAGACCAGAGGGTAGGGACAGATGGATGAAGAAAGACAGTAATCAGAGAATCTGCAGCAGGAAAACAATCCGGAGGAGAAAGAGGAAATTTATATGCAAAGGGGTGGAAGTAATACTTTCAATTATAGAAATGCAGTGGGAAGGAAAAAATATTTATTTTCTAACCTTTTTTTATCTTTCTCATCCAGCAGTTCGAACTTTTTTTTTAATTATCTTATTCCAGTTAAATCAAATATAAATTTAAATATGAAGAATTGCTGATGTTTTTTTCACACATTCTCATCTAGAAGGAAAAATGAGAGCTTTATCCCAGACTTTTGACTCTTTCTGTTTTTTGTTTTTTTGTTCACCCTGGGTTTTGTTGTTTGCTTGTTTTCTAGCTTTGATTCCATAGCTTTTAAATATTTTAATGTCTAGGTTAAGGGCTTTAGCATAAAACATTTTTGGTGGTAATCAAAGGGAAGCACAGATCTTACTCTTGAATTCCCAGAAGCCATGAAAGACCAGAAGGGTGTTCTAAAGTAACAATTTCAGTTTGAAATAACCTATAAGTTTCTGGCATCCTCCTACAGTCCTTGACACCTGGGAAACAGAAGACTTTTGAACTTCAATTAGCATGTGTTGCTCTCAGCTAAATGAGAAGAGCTTTAATTCATTTCTTTTCTAGAGCTGAGCCAACTCAATAGTTTATTGGATCTTAAAATGAATATTTATCTTCCTGTGATCCTCAAGAGCATTTGAGAAAGAATAAAAATTTGCAACAAATTATTTTGATACTATCATTTTTCCTTCAACTATAGCTGTCTTTCCTGAAGATTGGCCATGAAAACCAAATGCAATCCAAGTCAACCAAGTATATCATCAGAAGTGGAATGTGTCAGAATTAATATGTGAATTGATGTTCTTGTTGACTATAGTTTTAAATTTTTTTTTTCTTGGAAAACAGATACCCATTACAATATTTCTTCCATGATACCTCTTGCATAAAAGTTATTTATTAGATTTATGAGACACTGCTAAAAATTCATACAAGTATTCAAAAGAACAGAAGGTCATCATGTTTGACTGCTATGTGAATAAGAGATAAAATATTTGGTCTTATCTCTATGGAGGTATGATCCAGATTTTGCTGTGGGTTGAGTCTTCTGAGTAGCTGTTTCTGGAGCCTTTAGGCATTGCATGATAATGTCAATAGTATGTAAGCCTTTAAAATCTTTATGGGGTTTACCTGGCAAAGTAAGGGAGGCTGCAGGGGCGACTTCTATGAGAAGAGACTAGGAGCTGCCCCCATTTCAGGAAGAATCAGCTCCAGCTGCCTCCAAGATGGACCCACACCTGGCCAAGGCTGAGCCAGTTATCTATGCTACTGGTACCTCAGTGATATCATATTTTAAAGAGATGGTAAAAAATCTTTCAGAGAGGATTGAGAAAATATATGCAGGCCCCAAGATCAGAGAAGAAGGAGAGGGAGGAGATGCTTCAGACGCTGTAACAGAAATTCCCCTGCTCATGGAGAAGACCACGGTGACACAGAGAGTCCTCCTGAAGCACATGGAGCACCACAGTGGAGCATGTGTATACCTGCAGTCTGTGGAGGACCCTACAACGGATTGTGTGAGCTACGAATGCAGCCCATGGAGACTCCACACAGGTTACTGACAGGACATGAGGCCCATGGAGAGGACTCCAAATCAGAGGATGTTTTCTGGAAGGAACCATGACCCACAGGGAATCCACACTGGACCAGTCTGTTCCTGAAGGACTGTAAACTCTACCCAACGAAAGGGCCCCACAATGGAGCTGTTCTTGAAGCACTGCAATCCATGGGAAGGACCGATGTTGGAACAGTTTGTGAAGGACTGTATCCCACTGGACAGACACCACACTGTAGCAAGATACAAGTGTGAAGAGGAAGGACCAACACAAAGGAAGCTCTATGAACTGACCACAACCTATTTTCACCATCTCTCTGAGCTACTTGGGCGGCAGGAGGTAGAAGAGTCAGGAAAAAAGTTGTACCTGGAAAGAAGTGTGGGGAAGTATATGGTTTTAGATTTGTTCTTAATAGCTAGAAATAAATTCAACTAAATTAAATGAAATCTTTTTTGCCATTGTGGTAATGGTAAGTGAGCTCCCTATCCTTATCTTGAACTGTGATGTTTCTTCATTGTATTTTGTCCCCTGTTCTGTTGAGGAAGAGGGGTGATAGGGTGGCTTGGTGGGCACCTGGTGGAGAGCTAAGGTCAGCCAATCACAGAACTACAAACATTTTCAATACACTTAGAATGTTATTAGACAAACATATACAAAATGGTTTTAACTGCCTTCTCACTTGCTGAGGAACACACTTTTTTTCTCAAAGGATGTTATCAATGCAGTACAGCTTTAAATTCATAGAGATCTTCATGAACTAATCCTTAGCTTTTATAAATTCATGTTCATTCCATGTAATCCAATTTTCAGTGCTAAAAAACTTAAAATTTTATGCCTTGCACAATCATTTTATAAGAAGGATCAAGGTAAGCCTTTTCAGAACCCCATGCATCAGTGTTCAGACTGTGCTTTATATTGGCACATATGAATATGGATTTAGCTGATTCCACTTTCAAGCAGATGTTACATTTATATGATATCTCATTTAATATAACTGATTCAATATTAATATTACAATAAAATACATATGGGTTTTTTAATAATTACTAGTTTGTTCTTTAACCAATTTAATTTTATACAACGGTTGCTGAATAATAGTATGTGTGTCAGAGGAGGCTGTGAGTAAGAAGGAAGAAGTCAGGTTCCTTAAAAAAATCCTAAAGAAGAAAAGTTACAATGTTTTTTATGCACATTGTCTTTCTCTTCCTAAACTGAAGTTTGAGATGGCTTATGCACATAGAGCAAATACTAAAAGAACTATAGTTTACTGGATTTTAGTATAGAATTGCTCCAATACTGCTAGTAATTTGAATGCTACTCAACAGCCTACAGAGGATCTGCGTTTAGACTTAAATAATGTTATCTCAGTCATTAGAGGTTTTAGGGCATAGGATAGGGATTAATATTTATAGCTGCCTAGAAAAGGAGAAATTAATCTCACAGTATATTTTAAGATGTTTTCACTCCTTACTGCAAGGAAATAAAGATACCTGACACAGTCCTGAACACAGCTAAGTTGCCTGGAACACTAAGCATCACTGAGTTTCACATGTCTGTAAGGTTCATGTTTCTGCTCTGAAGCAGGTAAGTCAATAACACCTCTGAGTTTTGATCTTTTTCTCCCACCAGAATTATTTTTCAGACCTGAGAGACAGTTTTGCAAACCATGACATTCTTCTGGAAAGAAAAATTGCCAATTTTCACTCACCTCTGCACCATCATAAGATCACTTCATAACTCCTCAGTGAACCAAGGAAGATGTGTTATAAAGATTGTCATACCATGAACCTTAAAAGAATTTTGCATTAAGTTAATAGTGAGAGAGACAATATTGATTATGGTCTCTCTACTGTCTACTTCTGTAGAAAAATATCTGAGACAAAGCACCGAAGAATCAGTGTTACCGGAGTTATGCAACCGTACATCAAGACAAGGTAATGGTAGGAAAGTTAAGAAACAGCATCAACATATTCATACATCTCAGGTTTCTATGGGTTTTTAAGTTCAGTTCCACAACTCCATTTCACCCCTTCTTTTAAAATCATTCTTCCAAATGTAGATTTATCTAGAAGTGTGGTATTTTCTTCTGAACAATAAAGTGAAAATGTCTTTTTAATATAAACTTTAAAAGACAGACCAAAAAGAGATATGGAGGTGAAGCAATTAAATTATTTTTGTCTAAGTAAGCCAGGTACCTACCTTTAAAACTCAGAGTAGTGAAGGAAATGCTCTTTAAAGGAGAGACTCAGATTGAAAGAAAAGTCTCTCCAAATACTACCTTCTTTGGGAAGGCACCATTTTAATTTGTTTAACACATCTATTAGTTCTGAGTGATGAACACACCAGGAAAAGCACAAACATGATATCTGCAACTTTTCCCTGTTAAAAAAAGATTAGAATCACTTCCACACATTTGAAACACTCCCAAAATTGATAATCTTTAGTGGTTTATGTTGAGTATTCTTTCCACTCCACCTCGTTTAAGAGTAAGCCAACTGTGCAAGACAATGTTGCACTCCAAACACCTATGAAACATAATGCTCATAAAAAAAAACTAGCAAACAGCTGAATGTTCAAATAAAAGTACCAATTATTTGTTTTTATGAAGTGTGAATTATTACCCTCTTGAGAATGTGGAGTGATTGAGTAGCCAGGTAGAAATTTGTCCCTTAACCAAGCCAACCTATCACATCTGCTTACATTCTGATCCAGTTGTAGCCTGGAAAGGTGAGTTAGCTTCACAGACTGCTTCTGATAAGCTTGGGAGGAAATCTAAAGAGTTTATCTATTTTTGCCTGTGTAAGTTTGCCATTAAAATGGCACTGAAAAACAACCTCTTCCATGATAACTGAGCAACAAAGTTTAATTCGTGCAGAGTTGTTTATGTTCCCATAATATTTATGTTCCATAATTGCCCATGATAACTTGACCTCATAACTATCTCTCTCCACCTCTTCCCCTTGTTCTTTCTAGCCCTTTCACAGAAATGCTGACTTGGTGACTTTCTTATTTCTAATGACAGAGATTACTTCTATTTCAGTGAGTTCAGAAATCTGCTTACTGTGACTGACAGCTTGACTATGTGTGCTGATAAACCTTAATGTTTTATTAAACTTTCATTTTTGTCTTGAAATCCAAAAGAAATTTTTCATTTTGAGGCCTTCACATTCTGCAGCATTTGAATGAAATTGCTCAATTGCAAAGCTATTGATGGAGAAATGTGGAAAGATGGTCTAATAGGGCAAAGACAGTTTAGGTCTT
>WEIV01030791.1:0-27404 GCA_013390005.1 Calyptomena viridis
ATGTCAATTGCTTACTCCTAAGTTCTGATAGCATAATGTTAAATTTCATAAATTATCTATAGAGGCATTGTAAAGGGCTTCAATAAATAATAGTAGGAAGAAGAAACCTTTTTCAGTAAAAAGTATATTAGCATTAATGAACAATGCAAACTGTTCATAAAGGAACATAGTGTCCACATTTAAAATAAGTCTCTGGAAGAGATCACAGCTATGTGATTTCTATGCTTTGCTTTGCAGGTCATAAATTCAAAGAAGTAAACTTACAGGTCCTCTATCATGAGAGAAATGTATCATTTTTTTTCTGTCTTGCTAGCTAATATACAGTTTCCTGTTGGAAAAAAAAAATGTTGACCATGACCAGTAAACACTTGACTGTTAAAATACATGAAACAACACAGTCAATTTGTTATGCTATATAATTGAATATAAACATTGTATGGAATCAGGAAGCCATAAATACGCAAGTTATATGAAGAACCAATGGGGAAACTTGTATTTTTGTTTCATCTAAAACTGAAAACCAAGTATACACAAGAGAGGGGGGGGAAATATTTCCTTTATCGAACCTGTGTGATACAACTATTTCTTTTGACATTTTTATATTCCATCCATTGCGTCCCTTATGCTCATCCTTTCTTCACCTGTTACACCTATTCACAGCTAGAACAAAAAGGACTTTCATATCATTGGTTAATATCACTTCAGACACATTCTTTTGCCCAGTTGTATAGTACTTTACCAAATTTGGCTCCTCTTTGTTGGCATTAAAGAGTGCTTTAAGATGTAAGCTGAGATAGGTAACTCCATGTGGCTAGAAGTACTGTACAGAGACATCAGGGCAATGTAGGAATCTATCCTAGATGAGGAAAACAGGATGCTCAGACCAATAAGGTCCACCCATGAATATCATATAGCTCTTCTGACTTAATATGCAAGGATTCACCTACCTTAAAATGTGACAGTGTGCCTGTCAGTAGTCTATCTAATTTCAGACAGCCTGGTTTGGAGTTATGTCATTAGCTTGCATCCTAAAGCGGTAAATGACTTAGACAATACAAACCAGTATGGTAGAGAGAAGAGAGTGGCAGATGTCATCTCAGACCTCTACAACAAGTAACTGGCAGGGTGACAGCAGGGACAGGCCTTCCTGCCTGCCTGGTCACTGCTGTTCCATCTATAGCGTGTTGCTTTCTCTGTAGACAAGAAAAAAATGACAGGTAATTCTGAAAACAAAACAAAGTAAGAAAAGAAAAAAGAAACTATAAACAAAAATCCAAAACAAACACTTCCAGAAATTAAAGCCTTTTTCTGCTGCATTCTCATGTTTAAAATAATCTAACAGCACCATGGTGTGAAGTTAATGGTTGAACTCGATGATCTTAGAGACCTTTTCCAGGCTTGATGATTTTATGATTCCATGATATAAGGAGAGACACTGAGCTCCGTGAGGGTAACATATAATGACTTGAGAAAGAAGATGAACTACAACCTTTACTTTCATACTTTATTTATTGTACCAATTACAATCTTTACTTGTATTTGTATTGAACAAGTTTTATGCTGAACTCAATATACAATAGATTTTTAATACATGTCAGATAATTGGGACTTCATACATATATTTTTATAAATATATTGATTGTTCTCTACTTCCATGATACAAGTTTAATACCTACACAGAAGTCCCTAATGACACTTTAATTCATCAGCAAGAAGTGCAATAACATGATCAAAAAAGTTCTTAAAATCATTCTTTTCAGGAAAGATTCTAGTAAAAATATCTAAAATGTAAAGTAATAACATAGCTAATTGAAAAGTTTCTGAAGTAAATAAAAGTAATATCTTTAGACTGAGTCTGAAGCCTGGGTCTGACGTTATTTTGTGAGGCAATATCTTCAAAGTAAAGTTGATGAATGAAAAAATTTGAAGATGACACTTCTTTGTAAAAAAAATACTGTAAACATCACTACAGTGGCAACAAAGTTTCTGTTTACTTGAATGGGTCACAATACATGCAGAAATCTATTAGCTCATCTCAGCATATAACATAACTTGATTTATTAAGATTCAACTCTGCAGTTACATTTTTCACTTTTACTAAACCTGTTACTGCATTTCAAGATTTTATGGGAACTCCTATGTCAACGTAATATTGATAAAATTGTTTTTCATCTGTTGCATGGGGGCCATAAAATAGGTGCATGAAAATGTTTTGCTGTTTCTTAGTAGCAAAGAGAAGTCTGGAATAACTGCTAGCATTATGGTGTTTACTAATAAGTTATGATGTCCAGTTAAGTGAAACTGAGCATTTAAAGCCCTTTTATTTCTTAATTAAATAATAACTAATTTCAAAACTGACAATGCTTACATTAGACAAATGGATTTAAAACATTACTTTTTGGTATCTGCAAAAAATATATTTTTGTTATATGAGAGGTGTCATTTGGCTGACTTGGGGACAAGACTTCTTTGTTTGCCTATCAATTAAGCACAGCAGGAAAATTGAAAATGTAAGATCCCTAGCACAGTCCTGCCCAGGTGGCTGTTTTGCTCTATTCTTTCCTGGAGAAACATTTTTATTTCCCTAGGACACTGAATTCTTAGCCTCTCAACTGAGGCAGTTCATGGGTGCAAACATCAATTTCAATTGCAGCAGAGAAATCAGTGTAATAACTGATGCTTTTGCAGACAAAAAAACTTTCTATTTTGACTTCATCAGAGTATAGACAACCTGACAACCAGAAAATTCAGGTTTGGTGTAAACTCCACAGCAATATTTAAGAGTTTTTGTTCATTAGATAGAAAGTGAACTTTTCTATGCTTGATGTTTTAAATATAATTTCTTTTTAAAAGTAGTTGAGTAGGTTTCAGATTTACTATGATGTTAGGTATACCAACCCAAGTCCTGGTGGGACAGTAAAAAGCAGAGTTTTTCCTCATTTACTGTCTGTATCACTTGATGGAAAGTTCTAAAAAAAAATTATTTGCCTTAATTTGTTAAAAATAAAATCAATCAGAAAACAATTTTTTAATATTAAAATAAATAGGATTTAACTGTTATACAGTCAGAATAACCTGGTTTGATATAGGAGGTTGTAAGAAAGTCTTCAAAGGCATTACAATGTTATATGTGTTAGAGAAGTTTGATAATAGACACAGAGAAAAACAAAACTAACAAAAATTTCACAGTGACAGATTAAAAGCAAAGAGTAAATCTGAAAATAACTCTGTGAATGAATTCAATTAACTACCTTTGAGTGAAGCAATTTTAATAAAATTTGAAATGTCCCCTAATGACTACATTTGTTTTAGCTCTCTTAAAATTATTTAGTGATGAATAGGGTTTTGATTACAAGCATAGTTTTGATTAAAAATTGATCGTGCTGTATCTCCACTACATAGCGTGTCATCTATTAACTATTCCATTTGAGGTTGTCTTACACTTTCTAGGTAGATCAAATTGTCCATCATACTTTTGTGTATATTTGCATCCTATCTATTTTCACAGATTTTTATTTTCTAGAACTTCCCTCGTTCATTGGCAAACGCAACTGTGCACTTAACAATTTGTGCTCTTGTTACAAATACACTAAAATCTGGTTTTGTACATAAACATAAGGAAGAATTCTTATTAGCACATATGATCAGACAAATTCATATCTTCTAGAAGTAAGTGAAAGTTCACTATAGCTTGAAAAATTAAAAGAGAAGCCTTTAATATCATGCCAGCTTTTAACTTGGTAAACCAGAAAAATAAGACTACTAATTCAAGTGAAGGAACAAAATGAACTTTCCAGAAATGACAAGAAATAGTTCTCCTCAACTAGCTAAGATTTGACACAATGGTGGTACAATCTACAGGAGCAGAATGAACTTTAAATTTCCAAATGCATTACTAATACCAATATACAATGTAACAGGTTTGTCTAGGTCTTTCGTAGATGTACAGAGGATCAAAATAGTTGTGGGTGAATTAGTATGGAAATGAGTAAAGTTAACCTGACCAAATGTATTGTCTAATTTACTTTTTTCAAGCACACAGCTTGGTTATCTGGAACCTCTGTTGCACTGTGACATGAAGTCTTGGCATGTATTTGTTTGCACTCTAGGCAAAAAAACTAGCAAGCAGTCACAAAGCCATGTACTGGCTTTAGCTGTAGATAAATATTGTTTCATTGCATTCACTAGGCAAAGAATACTCTGGAGAAAACTGCACTCTTGTTGAGAGTTTACAAAGATCAAAATTAATTTTAGTTTATGTATCTCAGGATAGTGCACTACTCAGAGGAGTATCCAAGAAACTTCTAGTGAAGCATTCTGTGGCATGACTAATGCTATGTGATGAATAGAATTTTTTTCTTCAAGATCAAATAGTTAAATACAGTAGGGATACACAAGTTTGGAAAAATGAACACATTAAATGTGAACTTCAAAGTGAAAAATTCCTTTGCATGAGCCTTTTACTGATTCTGTATGTTTTGTAAAGAAGACTCGGTAGCTTATTTATTTATGTATTCTTTATATAAGATGATGTTGATTCTGTGTTATTTAATCTTAGCTATGTGAGAACTTTAAGTTCCGGGCTTTTTTTATTCTTTTTTTCTTTTTCATTAACAGGAAAGAAACCATAGCGAAATACGACTTCCAGTGTGAATCTCAGACAAAGATAATTTTTCCCTTGCAGTTGTCAGTACTTTTAGATTTAGATAACTAATATTTAGCATAGCAACAAGAAAATTTTTTACATTTATACATTAATTTGATAAGGTTAATATTTCCTTTTTTCTTACTACTTACTAAATTCAGACTTTTGTAAGATTATGTTCTTAGTGGTTTTCATCTAAATTCACTAGGACAAGAGGTAGGTCTAGTACTTGGTCATTAAAAGAACACAGAACATCCATCCACTTTACCATTTTTAACATTCATATACAAGATCAAGATTTTTCATAATGCCTAAACAAAGAGAGAGACTACATCTGGAAAATTCATAGCTAATCCTCACAATGGATTTAATTACGCAAGATTCAAAACACTGACCCATCACTGGGTATATGAGTTCCTATATGAAAGTAGGGCCTGCTAATTAATTATTTCAAAGGAGGGAAAGAAGAAATGTAGGAGAAAACTACAGACTAGAACACTCTCTATTTTCACTTTCATAAAACTTTTAGGCAGTGTCCACTAATCTGTGGTTCATGGACAACCATTTGGGTGCTGCTTGTGATTATAAAAAGTTAAAGAGCAGACTAGCAGAGAACGCATTGTGTTGTTTTCAGTGTGTCATTTTCAGATGTTCTTGAGCAAAATTTGGGGATCAAAGTCTGATGATGCATTATCTCTGATTCAGCCGGTCAAGAAATTCTCAGTTGTGAGGATGTTGAGACACAGAGACAGGTTGTGTAGAGAAGCTGTGGATGCCCCACCCCTGGATGTGTTCAAGGCTACATTGGATGCAGCTTTGAGCAACCTGGTCTAATGGAAGATGACCCTGACCGTGGCAGAGGGAATGAAACTAGATGATCTTTGAAATCCCCTCCAAGACAAACCATGCTATGTTCTTATGATTCTGTAATTCAAGCAACTGATCTGTGTATCATATGAAGTCACAAAATAGAGTGGCTGGGTTGTCCTATCAGTTAACAATCTGATACTTGATGATGTTGCAAAAAGACAAAAATACCCTTTAATATAATCTCCTCATGTTCTCTTTCAGATACTTACTGAGCACATTTTGAAACCTCTTCTTAATAGTCTCAGTTTAATTACCCTCCTATTGGCTTAATTTTTCTTTCCCCATTTAAATACTGTATTATNGGGTTTCAGGAGACTACCCTGAGTGGTGGTCCCAGGGAAGGAGGGGAGCCGGGAGGAGAGTTTTTTCGAGGAAGGGGAAGCCTCAAAGATATGGAGTTATTTGGCCCACAGGCAGGAGATCCCAAGGGAAATTGGACCCCTGTGAGTAGGATTGGGATTAGCCACAGAAAGGTCCTGGGGGAAAATGGAGGGGGTGGAGGGGAAAACCCGGGGAAAGTCTGGGATGGTGCCATAGGAGAGAGAAGGGGAAAAGGATGGGTAGGGCCTAGAGGTGAGCAGGAAAGTTTTCTGGCCAACCAGAAGTGTGCCATGGAGGAGGGATCAAGCCAATGGCCAGAAGCTGCGTTGCTAGTCATCGGAAAAAGGTCTCCATGGTCCCGGTCAGGAAGGGTAGCAGTGGAGAGGAACACAGCAGCTCAAAGTCCCGGCCTCAGCTCCACGTGGTCTTGTCAAGATGGCAGCAGTGAAGTCCGGAGCAACAGATCCTCCTCCTAGTTCAGCACTGGTCCAAAAAAGCATGAGGTTTGGGGAGGGCAGCCTGTTCATACTGTCTGTCTTGCACCAGAATTCTCTGCTCCCCACACATGTTCAAATGTCTCTTTCAGTCCCTTCTCCCTGCCCCAGGGAGGTGTAGTCTTTTCTTCCATTGGACCATCGCTGTTCCCACCCACTTCTGGGGTTTGTTCAGTGGGAAGTTCTTTCTTCCTCATGCCATGTGCGTTTGACTAAGATGGCAGCTGCCTTCCCCCTGGGCCACCCCACACCATCCCCGAGCTGTTCCAAGGCACGGCCAGAGCTGCGGGAACTGGGGTGTCCCACCACACTACCCCCACAGCAGCAGCAGCAGCCCATGGGGTGCAGGGGCCGTGGCCACGGACGGCAGGGCAACCCGAGCTGAGTGAGGCAGGTGCCCGCACTCGGGCTACAGGGCAAGGGGCTCCCCTCGGACCAACTCTGGGCCATAGCGCCCTCCTACCACCGACCAGGAGCCACACAAGGTTGCCATGGGATGTAGGGCTGTGGCTGCGAGCAGTGCTGGGCTGCAGGGCATGGGGGCTCCCCCGGGACCAACCCCAGGCCGTGGTGCCCTCCCCTGTGGCAGCGGGCCAAGACTGGCTCCGGGCTGGGCGCTCGGCTCCCTCCTGGCAGCCAGTGGCCTGGCGCTGCTTGAGTGGCGGTGGGCCACCGCAGGGCAGTGGGCAGGGAAAGGGCCACCACAGGGCCACAGGGAGGAGGGGAACAGCAGCAGGTGTGGGCCAGCACGAGGGCCACTGCCCGACCAGGCACCCCTCCCCTTTGGCGGCGGGCCAAGACCAGCTCCAGGCCAGGCACACAGCACCCTCCTGGTGGACCAGTGGCCTGGCACCGCGCAGGCGGCAGCACACTGCTGCAGGGAGGGGGAAGGAGCAGGCTCTCCCCCACACCCATCCACCTCCTGCTGTAAAAATAAAAGTTTTAAAATGCAAGGCAAAAGCCATGACAGCAACTTTATATTTTCCATAAGGGTGGTCATGAGAAATATGGCATCATACTAAATCCTGTAAAAACTAAACCTGATATTGTTCCCAGGCTCTAGGGCAGATGACAAGGTAAGCTATTAAGAAACATGGCACACATCAGTTAAAGGAGTTTTAAAAAGGAAAAAATAGCTCTGCATTTCTTTTAGCTCTTATGAAGGACAGATGCTTGGATAAATAATTCAGCATTTTTAATCAGCACAGCCAGACCATTAGGATCCAAACAGAGTCTGAAATCTCCATTTTACCAGATTCCAAAGGTATTCAGACTAGGGGTTTTGGTTGAAGGTCTATCAATTAAAGTGCATAGCAAACTTTGCAACACTGCAGCATTTCAATGAAACAGAGCACAACTTTTTATATTAGATATTTCTTTTTAATTATATAATGTGATCATTAGGCTGGTTTAAGATTTCTATGGTTCCGATTGATTAGTTTTATTATTATTTTTTTTTTACAGAGATGTTCTATAAAGAAGTTGCATGCTAACATTCAGGTTACTTAACAATTTACGGACTTGATCCAAATATCTGAAGATAATAGACATTGTTCTGAAAAGAATTAAAGTAAAAGGGGGAATGAAAAACATATTTGGGAAAATCAGTCTTTACACATGCTTCTGTCAAATTCTACAAGTTGCTCATAATAGGTGGTAATAAGTTGACAGCTACAATTAAATGAAGTTGTTTATGCAGAAATATTTGTCTACCTTGTGACAATAGCTTCTGAAAATAAAAGCATCTTATGCTCATGACTGAGTATAGCAGAGCAGAGGCATTGAAGACAGACATCATATTATTAATTAACGTGATTATTTCATCACGACTTTAAAGGATATAGGGCATTACAGAATTTGGTCTTTTTATTCTATAGTAGAATGCACATATTCTCTTTCTTAAAATGCTGAAAGCACCATAAGAGAGTTTGCATAATAGCAGTTCAGAATTGTATATTAGTGGGTTGAATACATAGATTGCCATACTTGTCTATAGTGCTTATAAATTTTAAAGTTAGAAAATTAAGAGTACATCATCCTTATTTTTGCAGTTCAGTAACATTTCCTTTTAAGTGATGTGCATGCTACAATACATCCTTATGCATAAAGTAGTGGAAATCCTACTAGTAGTGGAAATTCCTTAACTAGGCCACCCATGAAAGATAGCTTAATTATAACTCTTAGTTTCACCAATCAACATTTTAAATCGACTTTTAGATCTCTGTACCTAATTTACATGGTGCAATTAAAACATCTCTTAAAATATTTCTTTATTCACTATGTTTATCCATTTGTGTTATTTGTATGTTTGTGTCACTTGTGTTCCATAATAGCATGTGTCATTTAATCTCAAAAGTGCAAACAAATCAAGCAAAAACCAAAGAGAGGAAGCAGAATAACTTACTAGAAAAAGTGCATGTTAAAGACATAGTAATGGAATTCCATTACAAAAAAAAAACACCAAACACACAAACAAACAAAAAAATTTAAACAAACAAACAAAACGAAGGCAGGTATATACCTAAAAAAAAATAAAGGTGCATTTAGAGATAACATTATATGGTTTTGATGCACTTAGTGCAGTTCTAGTGCAAGCATATTGCAAATTCAATCCACTGCTGATGCAAGAGAATTAAATTGATCTGTGCTTGCTGAGTTTCTGACACTAGAATTTTAAAGGAGCTGATGAGAAGCTGAGAAGCATTCAGTGCATGAATCTTTGCCCATTTTAAGGCACAGCTTATGGGAAGGTTCTTAGTGCCATCTTGACAGAAGTGACACAGAAATCTAGCTTTGTTACAGACATTAAACAAAAACTTTTATGATATTAAAATTGGTGTAGTGATGTTCAAACCATTAAGTATCTTAACTATAAAGAAGAAAACATTTTTAGCCAAATTATGCACCTGGTCTCCATGAAAATCCTGTTTTGGGGTTTTGAGTGTTGCCACGGTGATTGTAATCCAGCTGGGTTAGTACTCAAAATTAACTTCACTGACCTCTAGAGCATGAAGAAAATACTGTATCAACCTTTCACTGATTCATTAAAAGAAAAGTAATTACAGTACAACAACTCTAATTATCAGTTCAATATAGCAGTCAGTATATACAGCAATACAGTCTTATTTCTCTATTCCTAGATAACAAGGCGTTTTAATGAAAGCACTTACTAACAGGTATTAAATCCAATGATTCACTGTCCTGCTCTTAGATGTCTCATAATCATGTTACAACATCTATTTATCCACATCTCTATTAATTTAATTTTTCTTAACATATTACAAAAGATAAAAGACTTAGAAAATAACAAGAAGTTTCGCTGTTTATAAAAAAATTAATCTTACTTTACCCATGAAGAGTATGATTTCCAAAATTCTATGCTTGTTATCCTAGGATTTTTTGTTTCAACATTTTAATTTAAATAAGGATTTCTTTTAAGAAGCAAAAAACTACTCTTGGCTCTGGAAGGAGATAATCTTGTAAGTATTCAGTTCTGCACACTTTTCCGCACAATCTGCCAAATAGGCTTAACCTGTATTTTGAGATGTGTGTAAAAAAGTAGATGTAATACACTGCTGTTGTTGAATGACCAAGGATAGTCTTAGATTTCCAAGGTTAATAAAAGAATGCACAGTCTGAGTTCGTTGTGGGCTTTCTGCAACTGAATTACAGCAGGTATAAGCCACCAGCACTGCCAAGACACGTGCAATATAATGGATGTAATTGATGGATGTAGTTCCTTGCAGAGGTAATTATTGGATTAGAATCTAGAAGTACAGGAAAGAGTTGCTTTTCTATATGATACTAGGGAATTGACTTCTGCTCCAGTGCTCTTGTTCTGCTGACAACTGTAGCAAAGAAGTAACACTGTAGAAATTAGTTGTGATTAATATCAAACAGCTACTTTTCACTATTAAAATAATTTATTAGCATATGCAAAACAAACAGTTACCCTCATAGGTAGCATCTTGTATAGTCAGAAGCATTTTCTGAGAAGTTGATAAAGGAAATTTTATGCTCTTGTTATAAGTAACCTACTGATCAATTAAAGAACAAGGTAATGCCATTGTTCTGAGCAGCAAAAACACCATCAATATCTGGCAAATCAACAGTTTTTGTTATTAAAATATTAAACGCCCTGTTGCTATATACTTGGCAAGGTACAATTTTAGGTGTCTCTTGCACTATTGACAACTTCTTGACATTTTTTTTACCATCTTTTCATCTAAGCATGAAATTAGAAGTATTCCAGATTAAGTAGTTAAAAATGAGGAAGACCAGGAACTGGTCTTTATGAAGCTTGTGGAAATCCAGTGTGGGGAACCTGCTGAGGATTTCTTGATGTGTTCAAGAAATCAAGCTCAGGTAACAAAGGAATGGTGTTCTGACTTAGGGATACAGAAAATTAAAAGGGGAATATTAAGTATTACTGGCTATGATTATTTATATCTCAGTGGATTTTCATTTGTAGATTTCAGCATGAAGAGATTATGATTCAAGGGTGGCTCATGTTCCCACTATGTTCTAAAATATACCCATTTTAGGTATAATTAACTGTACTGGTATTTTCTAGAAACAGTTATAGGTTGCAATCTTCTTGAAATCTTGACTTTTCATAATTTAATTCCATGATAAGCAGTGACTGTTTAGCTTCATTTTTTTACTATTATTCTCAAAGAATACTAAATATGTAAAAAAGCTAGACAGGTTTCCTGTGCCTCACACTGCATTTTACTTGCAGACTCGCAGTCTGGGTTTTCCTACCAATACTTGATTTTCCCTTAGATTGTTTTAATTTCAAAAAGTAGTTACATACATGGGTTACATGCATGTGTCATGTATAATCTCTTTTTTATATCACATGCATCCAACATGCATTTTGCTATTCTGCTCAATTTTAGTTGGAAAAAAAAAAGATGTTTAACATTTCAACTATGTTTTTAATTCTGGGCAAAAGTAGAAGTTAACAGCAAGATTTTAGAGCTCTGCAGTAAGAGATAAAAACCTCCTTAAAGAGTATCACCTAAGAGAGTGTTTACTCTGAAGGCAAGATAGTGCTCTAAATTTTATGAGGGCTTGGCTTGGGTGTCAATCAAACATGGCAATAGCTTAAAAATGAACTATTCCCTAAAGGGGAAATAGTTATAAATCCAAAGATACAGAAAGGTTTATGGAAAAAAAAAATCTTCCTTGAGAGTGTAAGAGTATCAACAGTAACAGGGAAAGTAGAGACATCATATAGGATATCCAACTATCCAGCAGCAGAGAAGCAAAGGAAGGTTAGTGTGGTAACACTCTGTGTTGGCTGGAAGGGACCCCTGTATCAAAGAGAGCTGGGACCAGGATGTTCCCAGGAAGCCCACTCAGTGCAGCAAGAGACAGGACCAGAGACAAGGATAACTAGAGCATGGCTCAAGACAGCTCTGTCAAGGCCTACATTGGAACGGGTCCTAGGCCCATAGACCGGATGTGGGCAACGGACCCCATTGAGGATGGCAAGGGCCATTAAGTTCTGTTAGTGTCCTCAGCATCCTTACAGCACTAGTAGCAGCAGAATTTCCTTGGCTGAGGAAATTGGCAAGGAGCCATGTATTCAGAAGTTTACGGTTTTGCTTGGAGTTTTTTTGACACCTTTTTTTCTGTACTTTCCTTGTGAGGTTCCCTTTATTTTTACAAGTAAGAGCATTTCAATACATTGAGAAGAGTTGTGAAGAGTATATATTATAAAGCTCCAAAAACTCTTCACAGATGCCTGTGCTTTAATATAGACTTCCAGCTCTGCCCTATCTAGAGCTGCAGAAGTGTTGTTACTGTGGCACTCAAATCATATCACAGAACAAAGAACCACAGAATGGTTGAGGTTGGAAGGGACCCCTGAAGGTCATCTTGTCCAACACCCATGCTCAAGCAAGACCTCCTAGAGCTTGTTGTCCAGGACTATGTCCAGGTAACTTTTGAAGATCTCTAAGGACAGAGACTCTGCACCTGTCTGAATATCTTCTTTGCACCTTCCCTTCAGATATTTATAAATGCTGATAAGATCCTCAATGAGTCTTCACTTCTCCAGGCTAAAGAGTCTGAGCTCTCTCAGTCTTTCCTCATAGGAGAGGTGACTCCAGCTTTTAGAGTCCCCAGTACAGGAATGACAGAGGATGCCACAAAAATGATCAGAGGGATGGAGCACCTCTCCTATGAGGAAAGGCTGACAGAGATGAGAGTATTCTGCCTGGAGAAGAGAAGGCTAAGAGAAAACCTTACTGAGGCTTTTTAATACTTAGAGGAGGCTTATAAGAAAGATGGGGACATGCTATTTAGTAGGGCCTGTAGCGACTGGACACATTGGTTGGTGAAAATTTATTAATAGTTGTTTCACAATTTTTATGTGAAACACCTGCCAGAACCCTCAGCGTTCAAGGGTGCATTGCATCATGACAGTTGGAATTATGGATGTACAGTTCACTTGAGTTTTCTCTAGACTGATCCTGTTGCACCAGGAGTGTATTTCCCTTGCTTCAGACTTTCCCCCCAGTCTCTGGGTCCTTAGACTTCTGGAAGTGGGTCTTAAAAGTCTGAGGCAAAAAAGGTACCTCAGCATTTCCTGTGTAATCTGAAACCGGATGACCCATTCAGCAGTAGACCCATATTTTCCATAGTCTTACTTTGTTATTTGCATCCTTACAAAAATCACTTTTGCCTTCAACACATTGTATGAGGTTCAACTGTGGGGGTTATGGCTTTCCAAAGCAGGTCTCTGCATGATCAGACAGTGTCTATATTCCTTCTGAGTTACCTCTATCTGCATCTACCCTCTAGTCTGAGTTTTGCCAGAAAATCTATTTTTATCTTTGCCAGTCTCCTGGGGTTTTGTCTGACTTAGTTGTTGAGATGGATTTCTCTTCAGCTTGAAAGAGATGATCCTTGAACATCAAACAGCTTTCTTGTACCCTTTTTCCAACCACAGCCTTATGCCATAAAACTTTTTCAAGCAGATCTCTGAAGGGGCCAAAGTCTGTTCTGCTGAAATCCAGTACTGAGATCTTGGTTTTTGCACTTCTCCATCCTCTTGGAACTCTGAACTTTACCATGTCGTAGACAGTGTCACCAAGGAAGGCAGGGCATATGATCACAGCGAGGTTCGAGAGACCAGGGAGGTTATTTCATTTGACTGAAGTACAAAGAAATAAACAAAGCAGACAAGTTTTGGGGTATATATACTCTATATATACATATACTCTCTATATATACATATACTCTCTCTCTCTCTCTCTCTCTCTCTATATATATACATGTATATATATATGTATACATACTGAAGAAGTCCTGTATGGAGATGAAGAATTTAAAATTAATTTACACATTTAGCCTACAATTAACAGGGGAAGAAACTAATCAGAGTCTGTGGGATTTGTCTTATTATACGCAATTTTGTTTTTTTCCTGGCATTTTGCATTTTATTTTNCTATTTTTATCTTTGCCAGTCTCCTGGGGTTTTGTCTGACTTAGTTGTTGAGATGGATTTCTCTTCAGCTTGAAAGAGATGATCCTTGAACATCAAACAGCTTTCTTGTACCCTTTTTCCAACCACAGCCTTATGCCATAAAACTTTTTTAAGCAGATCTCTGAAGGGGCCAAAGTCTGTTCTGCTGAAATCCAGTACTGAGATCTTGGTTTTTGCACTTCTCCATCCTCTTGGAACTCTGAACTTTACCATGTCGTAGACAGTGTCACCAAGGAAGGCAGGGCATATGATCACAGCGAGGTTCGAGAGACCAGGGAGGTTATTTCATTTGACTGAAGTACAAAGAAATAAACAAAGCAGACAAGTTTTGGGGTATATATACTCTATATATACATATACTCTCTATATATACATATACTCTCTCTCTCTCTCTCTCTCTCTCTATATATATACATGTATATATATATGTATACATACTGAAGAAGTCCTGTATGGAGATGAAGAATTTAAAATTAATTTACACATTTAGCCTACAATTAACAGGGGAAGAAACTAATCAGAGTCTGTGGGATTTGTCTTATTATACGCAATTTTGTTTTTTTCCTGGCATTTTGCATTTTATTTTGGTGCGTTGTTTTTGGATTTGGTTTTTGGGGAGTGGGTTTGCTTGGTTTGGGGTTTTTTATTGGGGTTTCTCTGTGTGGTGTATTGGGTTTCAGTAGCCAGGTTTTGATAGTGGAGGGCGGGGAGGCTTCTTCGAGAAGCTGCCAGAAGCTTCCCCCACATCCAGCAGAGCCAATGCCAGCTGGCTCCAGGATGGACCTGCCGTTGGCCAAGGCCAAGTCAATCAGGAGTGATAGTAACACCTCTGTGATAACAAATTTAAGAAGTTAAAAAAAAAAGTTGTTGTGCAGATGAAGATGGCAGACAGAGAAGAGCAGAGTGAGAACATGTGAACGACAGTGCAGACACCAAGGTCAGTGCAGAAGGAGGGGGAGGAGGTGTTCCAGTCACTGGAGCTGAGGCTCCCCTGCAGCCCGTGGTGAAGACCATGGTGGAGCAGCTGTGCCCCTGCAGCCCATGAAGGACCACAGGGGAGCAGAGATTCACCTGCAGCCTGTGGAAGAGCCCATGCCAGAGCAGGTGGATGCTGGAAGGAGGCAGGGACCCTATGGGAGACCTATGTAGGAGCAGGGGCCTGGCAGGGACCTGCTAACCCATGGGGAGAGGAGCTCACACTGGAGCAGGATTTTCCTGGTAGGACTTGTGCCAATGTGGGGGACCCACATTGGAGCAGCCTGTGCCTGAAAGACTGCACTCCATGGAAAAGTGATCCATGTGGCAGCAGTGTCTGAAGAACTGCAGCCTGTGGGATAGACTCACATTGGAGCAGTTTATGAAGGACTGTCTCCTGTGGCAGGAGCCCCATGGGATGCAGCGGAAGGACTCTTCTCTCTGAGCAGCGGCAGTAACAACTGACCACAACCCCCATTCCCCGTCTCTCTGCACTACTTGGGGGCAAGAGGTAGAACTTGAAAGGAGAGGGGTGGGGAAGGTGTCCTTAAGATTTAGTTTACTTCTCATTCTTGAGCTCTGATCCTGTTAGTAATAAATTTGATTAATATCTCCACTTGGAGTCTGTTTTACCCATGACAGTGATTGGTAAGGGATCTCTCATGGTCTTCATCTCAACCCAGTAACCCCTTGTTATATTTTCTCTCCTCTGTCCATTTGCAGAGGGGAATGAGAGAGAAGTTTTAGTGGGTACCAGGAATCCAGGCAGGGTAAAACCACTACAGGTGGGAAAGCAATTTTTTTGTTTTACACAAGTATTTCAGTGATGAATTCAGCAACGTTTCTAAAGTTCTTTGATCCTTTGTGATCAAAGATCCTCTGCAAGTGCAAGTATCAATTATTGAAAAGAAATTTAAGAATAGATAAATATTAAGGTATCTTTTTGTTTTAGTGCAGCTGAAATGTAGGGAACTTTCTGATACTTAAAGAGTATATTTTCTTCTCAAAATTAATTCAGAGGTTAAAAAACACATCAGACCTACTGCAGATGAAAACTGTAACAGACCTTTGACTTTATGTCAAAGGCAAGTATGGTGACACCATATTACATACACAAAAAGAGGTCTGTTTCTCTGAGCAGTGTGGTTATGTGCCAGCTGGGAGATTCAGAAGTGTGTCCTTGCTGCTGCATCTGAAATCTGCTTGTGGCCTTATTGTACACAGTTTGTCTATCAAACATAAATGTGCAGAGAGGGAGGATATTGCAGGGAGACAGAATGGTCTCTGCGAATAAGAAACTTCAGCAGCAGTTACACAGCAGCTGCTTGCATACAAGTCAAGTTATACTTTTTTGGTTCATATATCCCAGATTGTTTTTTTCAGCAACTTAGGTAACACAACAAATGTCAATCTTGTCATATTTTCATCTTTCCCTTCTTCCAGGGCAGTTTTGCAGTCATAAGGCTGCACAAAATTTTGTTCTTAAGTGTTCAGCTTAACATTTCCTTTAGCCTCATTGTGGGCTAGTGGCTTGCATTGTTTTGATTATTGCCAAGCATGGGGTAGTTTACTTATTCCTTGGTGGAAGTAATTCATAAACCTCCCTAGAGGTTTGATATTATTAATAATGCAACATGGATAAAAAACTGCTATGAATGGTTCATTAAGCAGAATACTTACAGATAGAATCCTGAAGTCTCATTGTTGCCAGAAATCCTAAGAGTACTAACAATTTCTGTGTTTCTATTTAATTTTATGTCTATATGCATATCTCTGTGTGTATATGCCTATGTGTCTGCCTATAGATATAGATAAACAACCTTTTACTAAACGCCTACTAACTCTGACATGGATTCAAAATTATTTATTTTACAAAAATGTTGCATGTGTTTATCAAAGGTCATTCAAATATCAAACTTAGTTTGATTTGCATTTCCCAGGCTTTGACTTTGCTAAGTATCAAGGTATTTATATTCTTGACACTTCTGAAATATAGTAGAGCACACATATTTTAGAGTCATCACAGCCACTTTCTGCATAATGTAAAGTGATGGAAATTCTGAATCAGACAATGAAATTGCACAAATTAGAAGAGCAAATTTAATTATTATCTCAGATTGCAGTAGGTATCTAGATCCTCACAGGGATTTCACATTATATTTTCTAAAAGTATCACTAGGAAAGCAGTAAATTTATCCTTGTAAGAGTGAGCAATAACTTTTTCTCCAATCAAAGCAATCAAAGCAAAATGAGATTGTAGAGAATAAGGAAATGTTTTGTGCCCTGTGCAATTTTACTTGTCATATAAAAGTGGAAAATATACTAGGTAAAGTATTGCAAGTTCAGACCATAAGCAACTTTTTGAAGGTAACATTGATATTGTCTTGGATACCGGAGAAATATATTTAGCAACAGTTTGTCATTCAGCTTTCTGTTTTGGGCCCCTAAAACATTGTGGAGTCTATATATTTGGATTGCAGTATTCATCAGAATGAAATCCCTAACATTCAGTATTTATCAGCCACACACGAACATATCAATAAGCAAGTAGCAAAGTCATGACCATGGAAAAGAAACCCTTGACCTAAGCCACTTCTCTGCCCAGTTTGAAAATAGAACTCCATTTTCACAGCCTATTTTTCCATTTCATTTAGAATAATATCTGGTCTTGAATACTTTAATACTTTAATAATACAATTTATACTTTTTGAAAACACTTCAGCTTGATAAACTGATTTTGTGATAGATAAAATATGTATATAAATCATATATTTAAAAAAAATACTGGATCAGCTGGACAGTATTTGAACTTCTAATGCACATAAAGATGCTCATTGCTATCCACTCATAGGGAGCAGACTTGCCATTTCAGCTATTCCTGATCAACCATTTATTCTACCTGCAAAAAAGATTGACTACAAAATCCAGATATTTTTCAAAATGCAATCCATTTTTAAGGTTGTAGAGGAGGTTATATTTGACAAGGTCTTTGCAGGTATGTGGATGAGAAAATGACTTCTTATTCTTTTCCATCTCTTTTTAATGACTCCAGATTCCCTAGTAATTATATGATTTTAGGAGATTTTGGGAAAAATAAAACATCTAGGGATCACAGTGCTAAAAGGGTAATCTTCACAGAGTTCTCCCCCATCCTTCTGCTGCTGACAGAAGCACCTTAAACACGGTGTCACCATCTCATTTTTTATGCATCTGTCTACTTTTATCACTGCTTCATTTTACATCTCAGCAGGCCTGACTACCCTGAAAAATATGCCTGCATAAAACCTGCAAGGAACAGAGAAAATACATAAGTAGGGGTGAAAAAGGAAAAGAGAGCTCTCTGCACTCTTATCACACCTTCTAGCATCTCATGGTTTCAAGTCTCCCATGATTCATTCACCCTTTCACTATGTAAAAGGCCAAAGAAAAGCTACAGTGATGCTAACATCCAAAATGAATATCAAGGGGGCCAGGACTCAAAGGAAAGCAACATTAAAAATATCCACGGGTATAAAGTCACAGAAAAAGAGGGAGAGTTTAAATAGAGCAGCACAGATCAATCAGTTGGACGTGTTTCTGCATCAGAGTGATCTTTGAGTAGCAAATGATAGGAAAGGAACATATAAAGAACACAAAGACAGTGTTTTGCAAAGCTGTTGCTTACCATTGTTGCAATTTCAAATCTGGGCAAATCAAAATGTTGTTTTCTAATAAAGCCCAAAAGTCTTATGTTCAGGATTGGTGGAAAAAAAAAAAAAAAGCAGAAGAAGCTGGTTTTTGCTTTCCTAAAGGGCAGCACATATTTTCTTGAGCTCATTACTGAGTTCACATACTTAGGGAGCTTCCAATGTGTCTTCAACCTGAAGATGCAAATTTTTTATTTTGTGTGCTGTCATGTGTTTTCCATTTCCTTATTTTACCAAGCAAATTGTTGCTGCCACTCTCAAACATCATCATGATGTGGGACATCATGACAAATTTCTCCATGCAAAAGTGCAAAAGTTGAAGGAAGGGCAAAAGAACTCTGCTTTTCTTGCTTTTTGTTGCTGTAATTTGTTTGTTTGTCTTTCCTTTAGCCCCACATGTAACACTCAGAGCTGTTTTCATTGTGTGAGTTTTTCATTTTGGAAAATAAAAACAAAAAAACCCCAACTTTTATTCCACATGTGATGGGAAATATGTGGGAAATGTGATGAACTGAGGGGTATGTCAGAGTGTGCTGACTGTTCACGTTAAACTTTCTTTTCAGGCATTTTTAAAATTTTATTAACATTTTTTTTCTCCCTGTTTTTAAACATTCAGCAGAGTTTTGAGGTGCTTTTCTTTTTGACCCCTAACTTCTTTTACAGACTGCATGAAGACAATGTCTTCTCAAAATCAGGTCTTGTAGCCATCCGCTGCCAGGGCTTGCCAGGGTAAGTGTATCCCCTGCACTCCAGGGGATGGCTGAGGGATGGCGGCCCTCCCTGGTTACATATAATACAAGTTTATTCTCTCCAGAGGCAACAGGCCACCTGGAGGGTCCAAGCTTACGGGGGATAACCAGGGAAGAGCCCTTCCCATTTCCGGCCCCCGGTTCTTATAGGGGCTCCAGCCAATGGGAAGGGAGAACAAGGGAAGGGACAAACCATCTGGGGTGAGGGGTAGGGCACATATAACAGAACATACCATAGAACAGAACAATAATATACAGTGAGAAATATATGCTAATTGCACACCACCACAAGGTCTGACTGGAATTCGTATTTCTCAGAGAGAGTATGCATTAACAAACATGCTACTATGTGTTGTGTTTGATACTGTTGTAGGTGAAAAGATAACTTAAACTGTGAATGCCGGAAGATAATTCGGGTCTCTGTGTGTGCTTGTGTGTGGTGAAAAAACTGAACTTTTGAACTCGAGCAGAAGCTGGCTACTTGCTAGCAGGAGCTGATATGGGCTAGTTGTAACTTTTATTAATATGTGCTCTGAACAAAAGTGGCAATCCTCCAGTTAATAAGAGACGTATGACAGTCAGCTGACTGTTTTGCTTCTGTGCCCACAGGCTGTTCAGGTAAGGAAAACTAAGGGTGAATGGCAGAAAAGAAAGGTTTCCAAAAAAGTCGTCTTAGAAGAACAAAGGGGACCAGGAAAGATAAAGATCTTGTCTAGAGGAAAGATCCTAAAAGTGGGAGGATCCTGGAGGTGTGGGACATGCACAGAGAGGAACATGGAGAGGAGATGCTCCAGATGACTAGGACTTGTGGGATTAAACTACGAGTGTATGATTTTCTGACTGACCTTCCCAGACCAGCATTGATATTCCTGCTGGGAAGGGAAGTTGACCTAGTGAACACAGAACTAAGGAGAGTGAGCAAATGAGTATGTGAGGTAGACGAATAGGATAAAAACTACTTCTAATTGCCTTTTAAATAAATCCCTATATCCAGAACCACCACGGTGGTGGGGGTTTTTTTGTTTGTTTTGTGGTTTGTTTTTTTTATTTTGTCCTGCCTCTGGCAAGTCCTATACTAGTACCACAGCTGATCGGTTTACAGTTTGAATAGTTATCTGTAGATTCTTGAGCAGTTGCTGCTGTGACTGCAATTAAATTTCTCACACAAATACTAAATTGTCTGAAATCCCCATTTATTAACACAGCAAATTAAATTTTTCATATTTTGTAAAGCAAAATTATTATGCTTTTAAATATTATTTTATATTTTTAATACAGATTTTTTCCATATATATATAATTTTTCATACGTTTTAGACTATTACCTCCTTCTTTTTTTTTACCCTTTACATCCTTTCCACCATTCTGAAACTCTGCAGAATACTTTTGGAAGATTCTTTTTTATATATGTTTCCCAGCAGGCAGGCAGCTCCTGAAATCTGCAAGTGAGAGATCTCCTTTTCAGTTAAAGGCAGCACACTGACTACCTATAGCTTTCTGACCTTGTTTCCACAGAAACCATCAGAACGTGTTAACTTTAAGCAATCTTATTTGAATAATGGAATGTTTCTAGCTTAAACAATATTACTTTCAGGGTAGAAAATGTTCTTTTGTCTATAGTTTTGTATGAAGTACCTCCCAGCCACTTTGTGATTCTTTGTCACTCTGCTTTGTTATTTTTTTTTTTTAATAGTAGCATTTTCATCAAGCTTGCTAAACTGATTAGATGATGTGGTATGTGGTTTTCCTCTAATAACATACAAGTTTGAAGTTACAAAAGACTAAGTTAGTTTTAAACCCAGATTTACCTATTATTGTTTTGGTATGGAGGGAAAGGTGGATGAATAGCAACCTGTAGAGTTATGGAAGAGAACAATGGAATGGGCACCCAAGTCTCAGTCCCGTCATCTGCTGCTGCAGACAAATATGTTGTATAATCCCTCTGATAAATTGATATATCTCTATATGAAAGTACTTTTTCTCCCATGCATCTTTGGGAGTGTATTTGGGTTCTCACTTCTAGAGAGGCCAGATCATTTCTTTAGATTTTTAGCTAAATTTACGTGCCTATTTGTTCTTTTGAAAATTGCATCTTTTAGGTTATATAAGTAACAACATTTTCTTCTTCAAGGGAAACAACATAGTGTAATTACAGAGGCATATGAAGAATGACAAACATACCGTGGCCACACATATCTTCACATATAACCATATACACTTAACCCTAGCAAAAGATCTGACCTGTGATTTCATTTCTCAACAAGTTCTTCTTTCACCTTCATTTTCCATTCCCATCCTTCTCCTTTCTCTTCCACACCTATGTGTCATATAACGAGGTTTGTGGAAGGTGTCAAAACAATTCACACAATTCAAATATCTCCCTTATTGTCATCACAGAAGATTTGTCCAGTTAAAGACTGATTAGTACTCAAGTAATGCTGCAGTAAGGCAGAGAAACTATGGTAAATTCTGGAAATATTGGTGGGTAATTTATTTCTCTTGTCACATAGTCACCTTCTTAGGTAGACATTGGCAATACGCTCTCCATGTTTCTCATTCAATTTAGCAAAACAACTAAATTAATTGCATTCTATCTCATAAAGGAGACACCCCATTTGTCTTCTCCTCCTAATAACTTTATTTTAGCTTCATGTTCTGCTAAGTGAATGGGATTAGAACTACACCTGTTGTGCAAGTGACATTTTGGCAGTTTTTCATGCAAGAATTTTAGTAATTATTGACCTCTACTGGCCATGCCACAAGTGACATCTTGCAGTGTGTGTGGATAAAATGTATGGTTAACTCACTCTAACATACTATTTTTTTCTTTTCGAATTTCCAACTAAGATATTACCATTTATAGCAGAAATTCTTATTATTAGTTCCCAAGTAGATAATCTCACACTCTGTATGGTAGGACACCATTCAGTTTTTAGTATTTCAATAATTCAGTTCTTCTGATATAGTCTTATGATTTCTCTCTGAAGCAATATATACCTTCAAAAACTTCAATTTTTGTGTCAACATGTTTAATTACAATATTGCCATTAATAGGATTGGCCAGAAGAAAATAATATAATGATATTATCTGATGAGGTACCCTTACCTAAATTCACTAGAAAATATTGAATGCTAATCAAATGAAAGCATTTGAAAGGTATCAACATATAAATGAGAAGTTGTTCAATGTAAGCATACCACACTGGATCTTGCTGAAAAGTATGACTACCACTACTATTAAAATGTAAAAAGTTATGTCATTTAGCAGTGTCCATTGGGGTTATTATGCTTTGGTGATTATTAAAGAGAATTTGGAGTAGTTCCTTTAACATAGTCTATGAATCTATATTAAAATAAATAGTTTAATAAAACAGAATAAAAGAGCTGTAACGGAAAGCCCATGTGTTAGAATTACCTAAACATCAATATAAGAGACAACTAGTAAATTCTGAAGATCGTGCTCCAATCCACAACTGGATTCAAGATAGGGCAAAAATCAATAAAAAGTGTAATATCTCATTTTTTGAGAATGACAAATAGTTCATATTGAATTAGTTCAGCAAAATACTATGTAACTTATCTCCACTACTGACTTACCTTGCGGTAGATAGCTAGGGCCTTCATCATATTCTAGACAGCTTCAGAGAGATTGTATTTCCCATAATGTAATGTACATTTGCAAATTCAAACGTTCCAGTGGGGGCTTTTAAACAGACATAAGCTTCAGAGACTACATCCGTGCCAGTTAAATTATGACCAAGAATGTTCCTGGGTATTGAGGACAACCAATAGACAAAGATCCATGTGGTTGTACTAGCAAATTCTTTCACTCTCAAAATATGCCAACTCTTTATTGAGAATGAGCCCTGAGGTATTTTACCTATCACAGCATGACTGGAAATTGTGACGAATTGAATGGACCAAATATATGCTGGGGTATGGCCTAGAAAACCATGAGAACAGACAGCAACTTTGTTTACTCCCAGGATGTCCCCAAATTAATCTACTAGGTGAGATATAGAATAAGTCTGCTGTATGATGACCATGATGACCGTGTGCAAGGTCCTCAACACGCTTTGAGGAGATCATGAACAGAGGCACATGGGAGACCCATCAGTGCAAAGTCCTCATTATGATGCAGCCACACCTGAAGGTCATGAGAGTTCTGATATTCCAGGGACCAATGAATGGGATGATGTCCTGATTGAGCTTTATCCATAAGGACAGGGAAAGGATGACTGTGGTGGGGGTCATCATTCTGGTCCACAGGGAGCTGCTTCAGTCTCTATGATACCCTAGCCATGACTCAGAAGAACTAAAAGGAACGTTTCAAATTCCAGAAAATTTATTTAGCTCTAAAATATCTAGACAAAATAAGTATACTTCTGAGTCAATTTCTAAATTTATGTGAAACAGTCAATATTCGAAATTTTCATTTTGATTTGGGATTCAGAGAAGAAGTGAAATTGTCAGATTTACTATCAAGAAAAAAATTTATTTCTTCTTAGTTTTACCTGAAACTAGGGTTTAAAAGAGAATAAAAGAAAGACATCTATCAATGAGAAGAAAGGAAATTCAGTAAAAAAAAAATCCTTTTTTAAAAAACATTTCTTTCTAAACAAATTTCTGCATGACAGCAGTTGAGTGATTTCCAAATTTTATTTTTTCAGATCTAAGTCTCTGCAACTGGTATATAACCCCAGCCTTTTCTCAGCTGCTCCTCCACACAAACTCCTGGGGATTTTCATGGATTCACTTAGTTTCTGCACAGCCTACAATCCTGCAGGTAACTTTCTAGTAAAGTACAGTGATAAAAAATAGTAGTGAAATCTAAATATTCTGTCTACTGCTAGAAAAATTAATTTGGCTTACAAGTATAAAATAAAAAATAAAAGAAAAAACATGTATCCTTAAATGAGTTCATATCAATTAAAGGCAAATTTATACATGCAGAATACAAAATTTCCCCATGAATACCAAACTAAGAAATGCATTTTGCATGACAGAGTGTAAAAACTTGCTACTTGAAAAGATCTTTTGAAGTAGTTTCCATGTAGCTCACTTACAAAAATGTTCTCTTTCCAGGAAGGCTTGTACCCCTCTCATTTCCTTTTCCTCAAAAGACTTCCAAAGTAGAGTTTGGAGTATTGCAAAAGAATTTCTCTCAGGTTTCTGCCAAGGAGATGCAAATGACCCTTCAAGACTCCCCATTGCTAGGTTCTGGATACATATGTAGTAAAGATTTAAATCACAAGGGCTTGACCCAGCAAATACTTACACAGCTGCTGCTTAACTTTGTGAATTTTAACAGGTTCTTCGAATTAGCTGGTAAAATAAAGCAGGTGTGTAAGAGGTGAGATTGAGGTCTGGTTTACACCACTCAGTGAAACAAAAATGTAAAAAAAGATGTGCAACTTTATAAGCTGTAATTACTTAATTTAGTAATTGAGCCACTATTTTGATATTAAATTCTTTTGAACAGAGATTGTGTTTTTATCTTGTGTATATGACTCTATGATCTGTAACAGGAATTATTCGTGCAAAAAAAACAGAAGTAAAAAGAAACCTTTTTATTTCCTCTGAAAAGAAATAAATATTTTTGAATCAAACTGTGTCTTGGCCCAGAGCTTCTTAAATATAACATTTTATTCTCTTGCTAGACAATATCCAATCCACATTGATTAAAAGTATGTTTGCCATTTAAAGAATATACTTATAAATGCATATAACAAGCAGTCTGCCTTATGAAAATAAAGACGTGTTTTATGAAGAACAATTAAAAATAGCAAAGAAAACTTATATTTTGAAGATCTGATTGTTAAAATTCAAGCGAGGGTCAAGATTGGAAATCGAATCATTAGTAAACAACATATTATTGCAATGTAGCATTATTTAACAATCCCCTTTATTTATTCCACATCATATTTTATCTCCGTGTGAAGGCATCCAAAGTACTGTTTTTAACCTTCCAGTCAAATCTGTACTTCTTCTGATCAGTGTGACTTGGTGTTTTCACAAGGTAAGCAGCTCATAGGAAGTCTTTTTAACTTCAGCAAAGAAAATGGCAACTGGATCATCCTTGGTTATGATGTTGCTAATGCTTGGTTGGCAGGTATGGCCCGTTCTTCCAGATGAGGTGATCATTGAACAAGAAGCTGAACTGGGATTTTAGACATCTCACCTTCAGTTCAATGATCTGGATATTTTCATAGCATATAGGAGCTTATATTTCCCCATTTTTTTCAACTAAGGAGGGTTTAAATTCCTTATCTTCTTCTACACCAGATGTTCCAGTCACCAGAAAATCATCAGGAAAAATAAGGGAGTTTTTCACTCTTTCAGTTAAATGTGTCTACAGTTCAAAATCATGACCTTGTTGTTCCCACTCAAATACAGTTCATTACAAGAGTAACACTAGGCATTTACCTAATGGAAATCAAACAGGCATTAGACCCTTAAGAGGTCTTAAAAGCAAACTTAAAAGTTTGTCCACTCTGAGAATAAAGAGGAAAACAAAGAGACAACTCCCCATTCCCATGCATAGTGCTTCCAGATGATTCTTTCCAGCTCAGTATGGGAAGGGACCAGATTGTTTGTATGAGGCAGCTGATGCTTTACTTACCCTGCAAAAGAAGAGGTGTGTGCCTTTCTCTAAAGAGGTTACACTCTAAAAAGTAGAGTGCATTTCATCTGTTGTAGTCTGTCATTTGCAAACACATATCCTATGATATTTATTGTAGCTAGACACCTATGCAAATATTCAGAGAAGAATTGGCTGAATGTCAATGTTTACATTTACTATGAAACATCAACTTTTCAGGAAGAAATGTTTCACCCTGTACTGGAACACTTATTTACTTAAATATGCCAATAAAGGAGTTTTTCAAAACTATTTCATTTAAACTCAATCAAAATATTATGCCTGATCCCATACTGCCCTTTAAGCATACAGTCACATTGTTAAGGTTAGAAAAGGCCTCAAATACCACAGAATCCAACTGTTAACCTAGCACTGCCATGTTTGCCACTAAGCCATAGCCCAAGTGCCGACATTAATGATTTGTTAAGAACAAATGATTTGTTCAGACATGAACTAAGTCCAAATCTATTTTATACACAATAAATAGTTTTCCAAGTAAAAAGGTTCAGAGTTCTGTCTTGATATAGTTAAGTTTCTGACCCATTCAATAGTCTGATTTGGATGAAGTAATGTTTTTCTGATGAAACATATTTCATTTTTTTATAACTCTGTTTCTAAGGATTTTATTCCTTAGATTTTCCTGCTCAATAAAGTTGTTTGTTTTCTGCAGGGAAGAAAGATGAAATTCTATTTCTTCAAACAAAAAGAAAATTATTATAGATCTTGTTATATGTAATTACTGTATTACCTTCATAGATCATAACTTTTGTTCTTTGAGCACTAGCAAGTAACTTTCAGTTGACAATTTGGCATGCTGTTCAGGAGATTTTTTTTAGGTGGTAATAAGGCCATTGATACATCATAATTTTATATTTTCATTTATTCATAACTTCAGTGTGTCAAGAACTTTCTCTTGTTTTGCATTAATGACACATTACACCATCTACTGATGAAAATGCATATAAAATAAATTCTATCAGTCCAATTCATGCACATGCACTTCTGAAAATTACTAGGATAACATAAATCATCTTACCTTAGATGAAAATCAAGTACTTATAATAATAAGTATAATAATATGTATATCATGTCAAATATCCTGGGTTTATTTTTTTCAGGCAGAAATCTTCCTTGAAATTAGAAAAAATTCTTTCCTTCTAAAAAGNAACCTAGAGGTTTTATGTGCTATGTGGCGCTCAGTCCTTGTGTGTGAAAAGCTATTTCCTTACTAGCAAAACAAATTTTTAGCTATTTTCCTATTTTTGTCATTTGAATACATTCAGAGAGTTCTTATGATTAAGGATCATCAAGAATTTGAATACAAACCTTTGAGGACCAACAGAAGTCTCAACCACTGTTTATATCTGTTAGCTAGTTGTAGACGAAATATTCTAATTTATTTCCAATTTTAAAGAATCCCAAACTCACAAAATGTAAAAAAATATTTATTTTTCTTTTGTTTTCACAAAAAAATGTAAACAACAACAAAGCCCCTGAAATTTTACAGAAGATATTTTTATTTTCTGG
>WEIV01030791.1:41042-55376 GCA_013390005.1 Calyptomena viridis
AAGAATTGAGCTGTTGAGAAGAAATGTTCTCACAAATATAAAGGAAGATGACATCACTTGCAACATCCACTTAACATTCATTTCCATGTTTGACCCTGAAATTGAAACAGAGCTGGGATAGGGGTGGTAGGACACAGTAGACTGAAGGATGGAGGCTGCCTATGAGTATGATATAATATGGAATATAATATGGAAACCAGTTCTGGGAATCTCATGAGAGCAGCAACCATGGCTCCTCATGACTATCCTGGATAAATTTCTGTGGACCGTAATGACACATAAAGTGAAGAATTTATCTGGTTTGTATTCACTGCAAGCAGAGATGAAAGCTTTGTTGCAAAACTCAGGAGGTTTTTTTGAATTTCAGTTTACCAAGGCGGGATGTTGAGTTTTAGGATATTAAAGGGATTATAAAGACTGCTTCATCAACAGCCTAAACTGCTAAAATGACCTTCAATAGATATTAAAAGGACTCGAGTGTTAACCTAGATGTATGTGAGTGTGTGTAAGGATGGAGGGAATAAAAATCTAGCCTCTCATCGTAAACAGGTAAATCTCAGAGTATCTTCCCAAGGGAAATATTTGTTAAGTATTTGACTTCTGAAGTAATTGCATTCAATTGTATGTGCATTCCAATTGCACTTCAGAAATACTCTGTGACAAAGACAATTTATGTGAAGAACAGCAATTTCTAACAGTGACAAAGAAGTCAAACTTCCTCACCTAGCTCTGTGCTAAATTTTAATTTGTGATTGTGCCTAGGATAACTGTTCAGGTTGTCACTCCCTGGATTTCTCAGTCAGAGATGCTCTGACCCCTCTCTTTATTCCTCTATTATTGACAGAGGTAAATGTGTGTAATCCTTGGCTGGCAGGCTTTAGAAAAGCATAGTATTTAAAACAGCACAAAACCAAAATGTTTTTCCAGTGAACCAGTTCAGAATAAATAGAACCACAGCTGTATTAGAAGTCCAAATGAAAATAAAACTCACACATGATCAGATTTAATCAACAGACTAAATTAAGGAAAATCAAATTTAGGTGACTGTCTTTAGAGGCTTGTCCCCTCCAGCTCCTTTTGTCCTTCAGTAAAAGGAGGCTGACAACTTCAGAGAGAGAGCCTGCTGAAGACACAGCTTAGTTCCCGCTCTCTCCATTCAAAAGGTGGAAAACCCGGCAATTAAGCTGTTCTAGTTACAAGGAATTAATCCAAGATGATGATAAAGTGTGTTCAGAGGAGGCAGTTAGGTCCTAATTGGATCACTAAATCAGATACTAAAAAGTAAGCAGAATGAATATTCAAAATAGGAAACAACTCTAGCACAACCATTAACTTATGAAAAAAAAAAAGAAATAAAAGAAAGAAACATGTGATTACACTCATTAAATTGCTTAGTCACACCTACATCCTTGAAAAATTTTCAAAACAACATGGGATCATAAAGGATGATAGATGACAGTCACTGTTGGTCTTGCTTATCTTTGTGAACATCTGGATCGCTGCCAGTTATTTCAGCAGACATACTTTGCAATAACACCATGAAATATAAGTAGGACCTTTCTTAAAGGTCAAATGAATAGTTATTGTCAGGACAGGCCTGGGCTCTGATGCTGTTGTTTCACAGTGTGACATAAAGCAGCTCTGAAGTTGTAGAAAAAGCCATAAAAGCATGACATAGCTCCTGTATAGTCTTCCTGTGATACTAATGGAAAAATTTCCAACCCACCTTTCTTACCTCTTAGAAAAACAGTCTGTTGTGGTGGGTCTGTGGTTCCTCAGGCAGAGCCTAAGTAATTTAACCTGTGTTTCCACAGGGAATGATGAGGAAAAGTTGTCTCTAAAACTCCACACCTCTACTCCATTGCATATAGCCTTTAGACTTAGCTGTAAATCAGAAGCCTAGGTATCTCAAACAGGTTCTTTGGTTAAGTCCTTTCTCAAAAAAAAAAGTGTTGTTTTGTTTTGAAGAAAGTTGAAGTCCTGTCACATTTACAAAGACATCTTTATGTGTCACTTGTACAGAAGGCCAGAGAACTAAACCCAACTCCTCTGCAGGCTCAAAAGGTGTCAAATCCACGTTTCATTTTCCAAGATGATTAGATCACTAATCACAAGATTTCAGGCTTTTCTGGAAGTCAAGATATTACTGTGTTAAGTAAACCATTAACTGCTTTGCATATAGTTTATTCAAACAATTTTCTTTTCCTTTCTCCTTTTTTTTTCATTTCCTTTTCTTTTTATTTCTTTTTTCTCTTTTCCATAGAAAGTCTGTGAGGCATATCTATAAAGTAAATATTTTCTTATTATTTTTCAGGAAGCCAAAGATTTTAAAAATTTAAGAAACACAATTTCACTCAGCTTAATCTAAGAAGAGGAAAAAAATACCTTTGTAAAGTTTATTTCCCAGGGATAAATTAGTGACATGTAATTCTTGCAAGAAAAATTTTTCTTCTTTTCCTTTACTCAGTTCTGCTGAGTGTGGCATTTCCAGCCTTAGCATATTTGTCAGTAGTTTGCAAGTAAAAACAAGATTGTCCAAACAGTGTTGAATTGGCAGGAATCAGAGAAGAAGAAATTAACTACTAATCTAACTACAAAAGGATGTATATTAATATAACTGTTTGGTCTGATCAATAGAAAATATAATCCAAACAGATCAAACTGAAATAAACATGTTTTGGAGCAATGGACAAATAAAATTTATAAAAGAAATGCTTCCGACAAAGGAATGGTATTTCACAGTTTCAGAAAATTCCGCAATGTCTTTAACTTTAGAAGGAAGTAAACATTGTTAGAAAGGAAATTACAAGAGAAATATGAGGAATCAACAGAACATATCACTATCGTGCAAAGTTACATTCCTGACTTGTTAAAGTAAAATCCCTTTGCAGACCCTCTAGCACTGATAATCAGAGCTCACCCGGATTTTCATCAAATTTATCCTTAAAACAGAGGGAGACAGCACTAAATTTTTGAGCACGGGGCTTGGACAGATCTCAAGGGTTCTTGGTGTCTCATGAACATGTAAAGAGCCTGAACTCTAATAACAGTCAAGCATTTTACTTTTTTTTACCTGATAAGAATTCCTGAGAGGTGGGGATATTTGTATTCTCTAAGAAGATCTATCTGTTGACTTGAGGGAACTAAGTAAGCAGCAAGTATCTTCTAAAACTACATGACTTGAAGGCAAATCATTCTACAATCTGCTTTTATCCAGTGCAGGTAAATTGACATGAGCTTACAAAAATACTATGCCTTGACCTTTGTAGAACCAAGATCAGTCAGAGAAATAAAGAGTTCAGCCATCTACCAGCTCAGTCACCTGTGAATTACAAACAAGAGGCCAGCAGTGGCCAGTGATAAACAACAGCTCCAACAAACTAATAAATTAGTTTAAAAGGATGCTGCATACTGGGTATATTGTGCACACTGCCGTATACACCTGAACTTTCATGGGAAGGAGTACTCCACAAGAGTACAAGGCATAGAGGATAAAGGGGCCTGTGTCCTCAGAGAAATCCAGCCAAGCTAATGTCAAGCTGTGATGTAGTTCTGACCCTCAGCAAGGCTAAATAACATCAGTAGTTCACTAATGTGCTTTTACTAATTCTAACTCTGCAACCAGCTTTCTCCGAGCTGTGCTCCATTGCCTTCTGTTCTTATGCTGAAAAATTATTTAAATATTTAATGACTGGTGAAATGAAAAAGCAAAAACAGGTTTAAGTGATATTGGACAGAAGAGAAGTTCCCGTTCCAGTGCCTGCCCCAGGGCAGCCCCGAAGTTCAGTATAGCCATGGAGTATATTTGCTTTGTTTTTTCCAGCAGTGTTTGATTCAACAATTTCAGTCATTATGGGTGGACATGGCCTCACCTTCAGCTATGTACAACTACTTCAACTCCTCCTCCTTTTATTGAATAGCTAGTGCAACTATCTAGTTCACAGGTATTTCAAACAGATTTCAATTTACCCTGAAATCTCTAGGATTTTATATATCTTTAAAATCTTTAAGGTGCTTGACAAAAAGTTTTAGTAATGTTAATTATCAATGCTCCATATCATAAACCACTGTCTGTCTGGTTAAGGGCTAGGACTCTTTTAAGAACACCAGCCTCAACTATATACCTTGCAAGGACTTGTGTGCTTCTGTTTGACTTTACAAAACAAAGGCCTTGGCTCTGTAAAGAAGATGCCAGGTCTCAGCAATTACTAAGTAACAGTTAGGCCTTATCATACAATTGTACAAGGCACACAGCATGAGCATGTGAGCACCTGCCACCACACTGTAAAATGGTAAATAAATTACATGGAAAGGCGAGTAAGGGGAGTAATGTCTTAAATACTTTATAGTCCTGTCATTTATTGCCTTATCTATAATGCAAAGGGAATTGGCGGTCAGAGCCTGGATATGCCAAATCTTGCTGAACATGGCAGCAATTCAGAAATGAAAAGTTAAAACTATAAAATTAATTTAACTATTCATTGATATGAGCAAAACTCCTGTACAAGTAATAGTGTTACAGTCTAGGCTGTAATATCTGTGTTGATGAGGCATTGCCAGAGAGAAATAAAGATTTCCAGGTATGCCTTACATGGACAATAAGAACTGTCCCATGAACTAGCAAAGACATGAGCATTAAGTATGGCTGGTTGAAACTCAGAATTTTTCTTCCAGAGGAAAGTTGGTTTGGTCTAATTCAGTGTGCAAAAATTGTCAGTTTCTGACACAATTTAAAGACAAACATTTTGAACTGTATAAAATAATGTTATTTAATAAAGTAAAAATCTTTTCTGTATCTGTCTTGTGAAATACAATTATTATTAATATTATGATTTCTGGGAAAATGAAGAAGAAGAAGGTGATTAGACAGTGTATCCCACAATACTCCTATTTCCAATTTGTGCTTTTAGAGTCTGAATGGGCAGATAACCAGATCAGTTTGAAAAATTATTGTATAGTCATGCTCAGTGGGAAGTATTGGGACATATTCTACCTGGAACTTGGTAACAAGTGCAATATCACAGGGCTTTGTCCTGGGACTTCCTCTTTAATATCTTCATGAGGGATTGAAGTGCATTCCCATCAATTTTGCAGATGACATTGCTCTAGGGGGACTAGTAGATGGGCTCTAGGATTCTACTGCCATTCAAAAGCCTCCAAGACATGCTGGAGGAGTGAGACAGCAGGAATTCAAAGAAGATCAATAAGGATAAATTGAAGATCAATAAGGATAAATTGAAAGCTTCTCACCTGGAAGGACAAACTCCTGCAACAGCACAGGCTGAGCACTGACTTCCTGGAAAGCAGCTGTGCAGGAAAGTCTTTGAGGGTCCTCCTGGGCACCAGACCTGAACATGGGCTCAAAGAGTTCCCTGTAAGCAAAAAGATTAATAGCAACCTGGACTGTAGGAACAGGGCAGAGCCAGGAGATACAGGGAAGGGAACATTCTCCTCTATCCCACACTTGTTAGGTCATAAAAACAGTGCCCAATATGGGGTTCCACATTACAAGGAAGATGCTGTTAACAGGAGAAAGCTCAGTGGAGGACACCAAGATGATTGAAACAGGTACTGTTGTCAGGAGAAGGTAGGAAAGCAGAGCTTGTTCAGCCTGGAGCAGAGGCAGTTTTGGGAGGACCTAACGACAGCCCCCAGTGACCAAGGGGAAGCTATCTAGGAGGTTCACAGCAGTTAATTGAGGGACAAGAGACAATGGGTAGAAATTGAAGCACTAGAGGTACAGACTGGAAAAATGTTTTGCCCATGAGGAAAGTTGAGCACTGACACTGGTAGCCTAGAGAGGTTGTGTAGTCTCCACCCCTGGAGGTTTTTAGGTCTTGACTGTACGAAGCTGTGCAAAACTTGGTCAGGTCTCTTGGGGATGCTGGTCAGAGCAAAAGATTGTTCTAGAAATCTCCTGCGGTCCCTTCCAGCCTGCATGATACTGTGATCCTATGATTCTCTAATTTATAATGTGGAAGAAAAAGCCATAATTTTGTTATGAAGAAATGAGAAATCAAAATTTCCATTTCAACTAAGAAATTAAACTTTGTTGTTTTTTTTGAAACATTTATGATACTTTTCATTTCAATCCGTATTTCAACAAAATCAAACTCTTAGAGGAAGTTTTGATGCTTATGGAGCAGCAAACTTGGATGGAGGATAGTCCTTTAGGAAATCTTGAAATGTTTCCTGCAAGCAGTATTTACATCAAGAGAAAGGACTTTAGTTTGCTGAGTGTTCTATTGACATAGATTGAAAGTGATCACTGCATGAGAAAGCTACTAATCTTAAAGACACAAGAAAAAAAATGAGGAGAGAGGACTTTGACAGCAAACATCAACATGTTTAAGATTTAACTTGTCTCTGTATAATTTGGCTGCATGCTAGATGCATTGCTTAGGACATTACTCTCATAACTGGTAGCTTCAAGAATTGTTTGGTTTTTTATGGACTACATCTGTTGGTTCTTTATGAACACAGTAGGAAAACAAAAAGGAAATTCAAAGTCCAGTGGCTGGAACTCCTTTTTCCTTCATATGGCCAAAGGTAGGAAAAACAAAGAGTTTGAGATCTCCTTGTTTCCTACTTCATTTACAGTAATGAGGGACCCACATAACGACTGCATTCACAAAGTGAAAAGTAAGATTTTCTTTTGGTGAAATAATGAAAGCAGCTTTGTGACAGAAAATATTAAAGGATTCGTTCTGAAGTAGTTCAGTAGTGCTTCAGGAAAGCCGGCTGGAATAGCCCTGCTCTTAGTCCTTCACCACTTTTCTTTAGCACAGAACCTTCTCCACAATGTCTTTCTGTCTCCTGTTGGAGCTGATTGGTAAGGAAAGAATTTCTGTGACTGTATGGGACCAACTTACAAGAGCCACATTTCAAAGCATTACTCAAATTGACTGTTCAAAGAAATCCACTTAGAAACATACGTGTAACGCAGCAGTTTTAAAGTCTCATGCTTAACCGGGAATATTACTTATATTTAAGATTTTTAAGTTTGCCCGCCAAACTTTCAAAAATATAGCTATATAGCACTTGCAAACACCAATCCCATATATTTAGTGAAATACTATTCATCAGTTTTAAGTTACTCACAAGAGAAAGAGTAAAGGAAGAAAAGAGATTTAAAGAGCAAAGAAAGGAGAGAAAGAGGAAAGGGAAAAATTGTTGCCACCAAGAATCACATGTTGCCAGGTCTCAGGACAGAAAACTTAAACCAATATGGGGGCCATGTGTGCCTGTTTACATGGTTTGGTTACTGCGGCCACTCCCCCCTGGTGGGACATCTGATTCACTGACCACCCAATGCCCTCCTAGCTGAAGAGATGGATGTGGGCGGGCTATTAGGAGGCAGGCCTTCCCTGATTGACAGGCCTTCCTCCATTGACAGACCAGCCACATGGCTCCTGGGCCATATGCTCTCTGTGGACTCAGCCATGGTGACCACAGACCATGTGCCTGCAGGCCTAGGCCTGGCCGTTCCTACACGTCCAACTTCAGTGAGTTGACCCCAACCCACATAAATTCAGTATTTCACACTATGTTATAACGAAAGTATTTCAAACAATCAAAGCATGGAGGTTGGTTTCTAGGCAGTGGTCTGTCTACCTGCTGGAGAAACTTTCCTCTTTTGACAGTCTTCCCTGTAATCACAAAAGTACGTACTTCCACATTTTTAGAGGGCTCTTTAACCCCTCTATCCTAGATGGCAATTTTAAGATGACATAAATCATCCTTTAGAGATAGATGTCTTTAGAAAGTGATTTAAATACCTTAGGAGTGTTCTTGTGCATTTTGGATTTATTGATATAGTCAAACACATAAATGAAAAATAGCTTTTAGATGATATTTGTTTAGCTAATCTAAGTACATGACTAGTGGTTTTGGCTGTATACAGGTGGCAATCATTTATGAGTCTGCAATAGCCTGAGATATATACAAGCAAAGAGCTCGGCATCTGACAGACCTGTACAAATATATCGGTCACTTTTCTTCAGAAGCGTCCAACTTGTCTTTGTGCCTTAATCAATAAAGTTCTAAAATGATTAAACAAGTTGATTTCTCCATTGTTTTTAGAACATGTCTTTGCTCATGGTGGTTCAAAGTCATGTAGAATTTGCATGTGATATTATGTCATCCTCTAGCAGGCTTTTTCTTTCCTGCAGGAAAAGCAACCTGTTGTCTAATAGAATCTTATATTCAGTAATAGATTATGTGACATTACCAGTGATTTTGACAGGATTTTTTTATGCAGACTAGGTGTTTGGTTTTTTAAATTTGTTTCCTTGTTGTTGGGTTTTCTTGTTTGTTTTTTCCAATTCATGTGTAGTTAGCATTGAATGTGTGCATGTCTTAGTTTTTATTACTGCCTACCATTTAAAAGAATCACTATCTTGGGTTGACCCTGGCAAAACCTGAAAATTTATGGGTCGAGATAAAGTTTTATAAGTGAAGCAATGCTGTGCACATAAGCAAAGTGAAAAGAGGATTTTTTTCTTTTTATTTCCTATTGTCAGACAAAAGTCCAGCCACTTCTGGAAATCAGGGCCTCAGCACACTTGACAGTAGCTTGGAAAGATAAACACCACAACCACAAACATTCCTGCTTGCTCCTCGTTTCCCTGGGCTTTTATTGCTGTGTAGGATGTCATAGGATATGACCACACCTTTGTGAGTGTTTTGGTTCAGCTATCTTGGCTGTGTCCGCTCCCAATCCACTGTTCACCAGCAGCCTACTCACCAGAGGGGTCAAACAAGAAAAAGAAAGCCTCAGTACTTGACCAGCATTGTCCAATCTCAGTATAATGACTTTTTTTTTTTTTCTCCCAAGATTAAAAATATTCAATGCAAAGCTCATACAAGCACAATGCCAAAGGGTAAGAGGGCTGAACCAGTTGTGAGAAGAATCATAGAAGCTTCAGCAGTATTATAATAATTTATGTCTGATAAGTCCCCCTAAATAGGTTAGGCTGCAGAAATCTGAATGGTCTTTTTTTCCAAAGTGTTGAGCATCTTACAAAATTTTTCCAGTATATGGCATAAATTCTGGAATTGGGTTATGCAAAATAAGACATTTTGGAACTTGGCTATATTGTTCATTAAGAACAACTATTTGGACTTTTTAAAGCTGCTGTAACCATGATTATTTAGTGATATAAACACTTCAGATTTATACTAAATGAAGTATCATTCATTAGACATAGCTAGGTAAAACAGATAAGATTGCAAATAAATAAAATCTTTCTTCCAACCCCGTTTGGTGTAACCAGGTACCTGTTTGGTTTTTTCAACTTTTTTAGTCACAAAAAGAAATTGAAAAGAATAATAATTTAAACACCAATGTATCTTAGAATTAAATAATGTTCATAAATAATTGGTCTAGGGGCTCAGATAGACCACTTCACTGCATGGTAAACTATCATACTACCAAAGTTTATGAAAATTTTTGAATCCATACATCTTCTCACTATGTTCTAGTGAATATTTGGATGTATATCCCACTTCTACCACATTTTCCTTCGATATATTTATTATCAGGGTTTTGGGTTTTTTTTTAAGAATAGCTTAAAGTCTGCAATCATTGTACTAAGTAAATCCCATTCCTTGGATGCACATGCACAACATAAAAAACTTGATTGCTTAGTTTAAGGGTTTGAATTACACCCTGGGGTGCACTTGCCTGAAGTTATGCTAAAATTGTTACATTCCTTATGAGATCCAGGGCTAATACATGAGGTTAAGAAAACCTTTAAGCAACAGGACATCTAAAATTAAATCTTTGGAATGTTAAACCTTAATTCCCACTGTGAATCTCAAGTCAAGAGATTAGATTACTTTTTTGAACCCAGATCTTCCAAGATGTCATGTAGAAAGTCTGTTCTCACCACAAACAGGTCAAAATTTAGATTAAATTTATTTTCATGAATTAAACTATCAGTTTAAGAGGAATACTGGAACTCTTCATACATAATACACAGTACCTGAGTAGTTTCATGGTCTTACTACAAGATACTTTGGGGATATGATGGCAAATTTCAGCAATCATTATATAATTACAGAGAGATAACATTTTCAAAAATATTCTCTTTTTTAGATAGAAGAAATTGCATACTTAGAAAAGAAATTAAATTCAATAGGAATAATCCCATGAATCACCTCATTATGAAACATCTCATGAATGCAGGGAATAAAGAAACTTGAATTTTGAGCCTTTAAATCCATGCATAGGTCTGGGAAATCCATCCTATGCTGTCTAACATAAGCAATTGACCTGAGAAAAGATAGCTCTCAAGGACAGAAATACTCAAGACTAAGGCACAAAAGAATGTTCAGAGTTTCTCAGAGCTGACCGAGAAAGACAGTTCAGGCTACAATCACCAAGAAAGATGACTACCTGTTGATAATTTTACATGTATATTTCATCTTTCTCTTGTGATAACTCTGTGTCTCTTTCCATTACTCTTTGGGTTGCGGGCGGGGGAAGGCAGGGGGGCAGATTTGGGAGTGGGAGGCAGTCAGTTTGTCTACGTTTCTGATTACGGGGCCAAAAAATGAACTTTTGAAACACAAAGAAGATGCTACATTTTGCAGCATCCTTATTTAAAGGCTCAGCTTCACAATGAAATTACCATAACAGTGTCGTAAAGAAATTACATTGTTGGATAACTGTCCTTTTGTATGCGAAGGGAAGTTACGTTTCCTATTTTAGTATTAACATAGGACCTGCTTCCTACCCAGTTTGTAGAAGTTTTATGTGCTTTGTATGCTGCCATCTCTTCTGTTCTAAAGCCTCTTCTGCTCTTCATCATTTTCCCACACCCTGCCCCCACATTTGTCCCAAATTAAACATATACAAAAATCTATTTTATAAATGAAAACAAGTCCCAACAGTTACATGCATTCAAAGCATGACCATAATTTTTCACAGATCCTAAAATCCTTCCCCTGGGAACCTTGTTAAATCCATTCTTTAAAAAAACTGTTAAGCATGTTGTGCTTTTTTTAAAAAAATTTTGCCTTTTGAAGTGCAGTTTGATATTTACACCTACAGCATATATGATGATGTAGAAAGATTTTTTTCCTCTCTCTCTTTACATTGACTTTCCATAATGAAATGTTTGAAGCATCAACATTGCTACATCTTTTGTCACAGTGATTACAAGCATGCCTCTTTTCATCTATTTTTATCATTCATGGGCAAAAGTATCTGAGTTCTGAGCATTGGTCTTGGAGATGATAATCTGAATTCTAAGAATTTGTGTTTATAGCCATGTCAGTTCCATGTAATTACTGCAACAAGGTGGGGGCACTAAATAATATAATGCACTATATAAAGTCAGAAGGAATAGGAATTAAAAAACCACTGAAATATCTCAAGAAAAGGAGACAGATTTTATTCTTTTTATTTAGTTTTGATCATAGACAATGCCTATTATTTTATATAAGCATGGTGAAATCTTCAAAAAAAAAAAATATGATATTTCTACTATAGCCTAGGGACATGTTTTTCTGTTATTTCCTATGATCGCATGTCTCTCTCCTTCTAAACTATGAAATGATTTGTACTTCTTCATAGAAATTTTCTAAATTATGTGTGTGAAAAGTTCAAATACTTTTAGATTTAGACAAAAAACAAGGCCAACACTTTTACTTGAAGCAACCCAGTGCAAAAGCTGCTTTTATTAATTGTTTAATGTTACTGAAACACCATCAAAGGTAAAATCTCCAATTGAGATAATTTACCTGAATGGCTATTTATCCTTTTCTTGTATAATGGAATTACTTAAGCAATTGTATATGTCTTATTTCACTGAAAAAGACATTTAGGAATGTAAATTTGTGGCTCAAAAATTAGTAAGAAATGTATATACATATATTTTTCTTAGTTAAGTAAAAGAGGGCAAATGTTGCTATATGTGACTTCTCAGGATAGAAGAAATTTTCATTGATTTTAATAAGGCATCTCACATCTCACATATTTCCCACTGTTTTTTAAAAATATTGTAATTCTATTGCTAGTGTCTTTCAGTCTCAACCTTATGTTCTACAGCCTCCATATCATGTTCACTTACTACTTTTTCATCTAACATGATCAGCACTATTAAAACATTTATTCGAGTGATCAGTCAATGATCTGCATTAACAAATCCCAGCCTTTGATGAGTTTGACCTTGAAAACATTACACATTTTCTGAGATATGTGAGTTGTCACTAGGAAATGATAAAATGTACATTCGTTATAAGGCAATGGTTAAAAATGAACAGACTGAAAGCATGGTTCTTCTACTGTACACTCAGATACTGAATATTTTTCTGTATGGCTGGGTGATGATTACAAGATACACTAAGACATTCTGAATGTATTAAACGCCACTGTGATAGTCTAGTCTGAAGTTGCATGTAGTAGATTTTCAGATTTATATTTTGACTTGGGTGGATCAGTTCTCTTCCTTATATTCCCATTCTCAAATAAAGCTGAATTTGTCACTTATCCATTTCAGCATAACATCACAAGTATTAACTAGCTCATAATTGTCAAATGCTTTGAAGATGAAAACTTTGGGATACATTATTTCGATGCGAAATCTATTACTACTAAAATGAACACTCGATTTTTTTAAAATCTTTCTAGCCTTAAGGCACCAGTAGGTTCTAGGAAGGTCAGCTTTAAATTCAGCACTCTGAAATAGTTTTTGGCAAACCACTCATCTTTAAAAAGCTCACAAAGATGTGTACTCACGCTGTCATTTTTGAGGAAATAGAAGAGACTCAATATTCTTAAAGGGCTCCAGTAATTTGCTGGGCCAAATTATTTTGAGGATAAATTACTTGACCAAAGATTTACTTGACCAAGGATTTACTTCACCTTTTATTTAAGTTTGAGCTCACCATCAAAATCTATTGTTTCTATAGTTTTCAGAGTGCGTGGGACCAGGTCCATGACGTTCAAAGAATTCAAAACTATAGGCATAGATGCATGCAGGAGTACTGCATTAACTACCAAAATAAAGCACCCTACAGCAAATCCTACAACAGAAAGATCTGTCTTTTATCATGAGCTTATTCTGCCACTGTAATATGTCTAAAAAAAAAAAAGTCCTAACTATTTATTTATACCATAAGCTTGCTAAATGTGCAAGGAAATTGTATAAATTCTTCCAATGTGACAATTTTAAAGGCAGTTAAATAATCTTCTGTAATAAACTTGATGTGGCTGAAATAATTCTATGAACATCCTGTGAATCAAAGAGTATGCTCTGCTCTTTTCAAAAAGATAAAATATTCACAAATGAAATTAAAATAGCTGAAAATAAGAGCAAAACAAATTCTCTAATTTGAATAATACAATCTGATATTATATATTTTATCCAATTCATTCCATTTTCCTTGTCAATTTGCTCTAAAAGTCCCATCAACAGGAATTCTTGTGTGGCACTACCAAGATACGTTTGTATTAAATTGTGGTGGTTTCAATACACGTGTCATGATCTTTATCAAGCAAACACTTTTTATGTGTGTGAATCACTAAAGCCAAAAGAGAAACCTCAAACAACTTTTCAGTCGAAAGACAGGTTCCAGAGAAAACATGTATGTATTTTTCACTGTAAATTAGATGGTAATGAGCTAAGAAAATTTGACAACTTTAATTCCTTTAGGTGCTAAAGAAATAGAAATTTCAAAAGATTAACCAAAAAATAATATGTATTTCATTGGAAAAAGTATTTTCCAGTTAAGGACATTCCAATCATTGGAATAATTCTTTTTTAGACAACTCTGTTTATTCAAATTGCCATAACATGTAGCAAATTTAAGAAGAGAGAAACCAGTGTGCCCAGATGGCCAAGAAAACCAATGGCATCCTGGCCTTTATCAGCAATAGTGTGGCCAGGAGGACCAGGGCAGTGATTGTCCTCCTGTATTTGGCACTGGTGAGGAAGCACCTCAGATCCTGTGTTTAATCCCCTCACTGCAAGACATTGATGTGCTGGAGTATGTCCATTGAAGATTAATGGAGCTGAGGAAGGTTCTGGAGTACAAGACTTATGAGGAGCAGCTGGGGGAGCTGGGGTTGTTTAGCCTGGAGAAAAGGAAGCTGAGGGGAAACCTTATCATGCTCTACAACTGCCTGAAAGGAGGTTGTAGCCGTGTAGGGGTCAGTCTCTTCTCACAGGTAAGAAATGACAGGACCAGATGAAATGGTCTCTAATTGCACCAGGGGAGGTCTAGATGAGATATTAGGAAAAAATTCTTCCCTAAAAAATGGTGGTCAGGCACTGGAACAGGCTGCCCAAAAAAGAGGTGGAGTCACCATCCCAGGAAAATTGTAAA
>WEIV01030795.1:4209-22466 GCA_013390005.1 Calyptomena viridis
TTTCAAGTGGGCTCCTGAATAAACAACAGGCTTTTAAACAAATTAAATAGGCAATTGTTCACACAGTATCCCTTGGGCCAGTTAGGACAGCACAAGATGTGAAAAATAGGCTCTACACTGCAGCTGGGGAGAATGGTCCTTCCTGGATTGTCTGGCAAAACATACCCAGAGAGACTTGAGGATGATCCCTGGGGTTCTGGAGTCAGAGATACAGAAGATCGGATGCCTGTTACACCATTTGACAGAGGTCAAATATGAAGGGGTTTGAGCTGCTTCAGAAGTGATTGGCACCCAAGCACAGCTCCCCCGGCACGACTGGCAGTGCTGGGCTGAATCTTCAAAGGGAAAATCCCTTCCACAGATTACACTACTGATGGTGCATGGAGCAAATGGATCATGCTGATGACACAGCATGAATATGAAACTCCAGTTGCCATGGGATCTTGGAAGTCATCACAAACTGGCTCAAAGACAAAAATTTCAGACTATCATCAGAGGAGGAGAAGGAAAAGGTGACGTGCTGCTGAGGAGGCCCCACCATATAATCAGGTACCAGAAAATGAAAAGCTCTCTTCACTGGCAGTTCTGCAGTATTGTAGGGGTACATCAAAAATGGAAAGCTGCTGTATTGAGTCTACACAGCAGGTCACAGAAGGCTTTGAGGGACAGGGTGGATCAAATCAGGTTCCAGAGCTGAAGGCCTTCCAGCTGGCTTTAGATATTGCTGAATGAGAAAAATAGCCAGTGTTCTACCTCTACAGTGACCCATAGATGGTAGAAAATGCTCTGGCAGGGTGGCTGGACTGATGGAAAACGACCAATTAGCACTGCAGAGGGAAACCCATCTGGGCTGCTACATTGTGGCAAGACATTGCTGCCTGGGCTGTGAAAGTAAATCATGTTATATGCACACATACCCAAGAGTTGGGCTACTGAGGAGCATTGCAACAATGGACAGGTGGATCAAGCTGCCACGATCAAAGTGTCTTAGGTGGATTGGGACTGGCAACGCAAGGCTGAATTATTTTTGGTTTGGTGGGCCCATGATGCCTCACGTCATAAGGGAAAAGATGCAACATACAGATGGGCTTGTGATCTAGGGGTGGATTTCACCATGGTTATCCAGAATTGTGAAATATGCACTACAGTCAATCAAGCCAAGTGAGTAAAGCCTCTGTGGTATGGAGGATGGTGGTCAAAATATAAATATGGGGAGGCCTGGCAGATTGATTATATCATGCTCCTGCAAGCCCACCAAGGCAAGCAGCACACACTGACAAGGATGGAAAGAACCACTGGATGGCTGGACATGTACCCCGTACCTCACACCACCACCCAGAACACCGTCCTGGACCTTGAAAATCAAGTCCTGTGATGATATGGCATCCCAGAAAGAATAGAGTTGGATAATAGGACTCATTTCAAAAACAGGGTTACAGACACCTGGGCCAGAGAGCATGGTATTGAGTGGTATATTATATTCACACACAGTGTAGTCCTTTGGATCATAGAATATCTCAAGTTAAAAGGGACCCATAAGGATCATTGAGCCACTCTTTGCTACTTGCAGGATGATCCTTATGGGTCCCTTCCAACTTGAAATATTCTATGACTACCTTAAACTAAATCACATGACTAGCCATGATCCAGATGCTTCTTGAACTCTGACAGGCCTGAAGCCCACTTTCCTGCGGAGCCTATTCCATGAGTGATCAACCACTCTTTCAGTTAAAGAGCCTTTCCCAAATGTTCAGTCTGAACTTTTCCTGATGCAGCTTCATTCCATCTCCTTATGTCCTACCACTGGTCACCAGAGAGAAGGGGTCTGTGCCTGCCCCTCTGCTTCCCCTCATGAGGAAGCTGTAGGCTGCCATAAGGTCACCTCAATCTCCTCTGGACTGAATAAACCAAGTGACCTCAGTCACTTCTCATACATCTTCCCCTCAAGGCCCTTCACTACCTTCTTTGCTGTCCTTTGGACACTCTCTTAATAGCTTAATGTCTCTCCTATATTGAGGTGCCCAAAACTGCACACCATATTCAAGGTGAAGCTGCACCAGTGCTGAGCAGAGCTGGTGATGCTTTGCCTGATGCCTCTCAGGACACAGCTGGCCCTCCTGGCTGCCAGAGCACTGCTGACTCAGATCAACTTGCCTCCAGCCCACATCCTCAGATCTCTTCCTGCAGGGTTGTTACGATGAAATTAGTTGAAAAAAATCAGGCAATGTTAACCGATTTTCTGGGACCTCTGCACTTAATCAAAGCTACACTGAATGATGGGATGTGATAGTTCTGCACAAATAGTATGTAAACTTTTGAAAGAGACTTTCCAGCTTTTCCCCAACAGTACGTAGGGTTTCCCCATGTGGCATTCACGTTTTCATAAGCATTTCTCCATTGTGTCCACTAGAGGTCTGGCATCTACTGACATCCATACACCCCTACTCCCTGCCTTTCTTCCCCAGTCCATGCATATTGAACCCAACCTCCAGTTCACAACACATGACTGGACCCAGTTAAGTTACTGTAGTCTTGTAGTCTTACAGTATAGTGTGTCTACCATGCTTATTTTTGTATTTGAAAATAATTCCATACACAAAGGAAATTAATACTATTTACACTGATCCCGAGCAAAGGTATTGGAAGGCTGGAGAACAATCCAGCCAGGTTTTCTAAGATAGAAACAAAATGAATTAAAAATGCTAACTTTGAAATAATGAAGTGGCTGAATATATAATAGGGGAAAATGCAGGGGAAAAGAATTCCAAATCTATATGGACTAAACCTAAATTTCTGACTAAATTTCTCTCTGAGTCTGTATTGAGACATCTGTGGTGCACAGAAAGTTTACATCAGGTCAGAATTAACCTCTGAAAGGTTGTGTGAGAGCCAGTCCAGACATCCATTACTTTCAGGAAGCTGAAATCTGAAATGGAATGAACCTTAAGGGAGATGAAGCAAGAAAATGTAACTGACCTTGCTGGTGTTGGTGAAATCCTTGCTGCATTAAGTATTATCTGTCTCCCAGGCTTTGACACCTGTATTCTTACGTAGCCTTTACACCAGTTTTACTGTATCATGCATGATTAAATCAGATGAAAGAAATAGCAAATCTGGCATGATTTGGAAGCAAGAGAGAGAAAATATTTCATAATCAAAATCCAGAAAAATACATCTTCTTGCAAATAGTTTTAAAATAAAATGGCAAGTGAAGTGACAATTACTGTAAAGCTGCATAGTAAAAATACTGAGATTTAATAAATGAACTTCCATATTTGTTGAAAAGCAATGCAAATAAAATGCAAATTGTGTTTTCTTGAGATACTATAACCTGACTTACTTTTCTTAAATTTCAAGACATCTCCTGTGTAGACAAGCTACATCAGTATGCATAAGGAGCAGAATTTCCTTTTTCCGTATTATTTGTCACAGGAAAGTACTTGTTCTAAATAAATCTTCAGTACCTGCTCTGTATTTTGTCTTTGCATTTCAGTCAGCAATGAGTCACTATATCGGAAATAAAGCTGTATCTTAACTATTGCCTGAAAACATAACTTAGAAAATGCATTTTTTAATTATGCAAAGTCATTGGAATAGGAAAAGTAGATTAAGACAACAGAATGTAAAATTTCTCCCATCTCTTTGCTGTAGAATTTCAAGCAATTGTCAGGTAGCCATCACCACACATCCCACAAGAGTACAACACAGGTGAAGATGGTAAGCTTTCAGAGGCTGTTTCCTCCTTTATTAACCCTTTTCTGTAGTTTAATGCTGCTGAGGTAATGAACATGGAATTGAAGATTTCTGTGGCTCCTGTGAGGGCCCTGCAGAGATCAGCCAGCACTATTTCATAAGCTATGATTCAGACACTCTGAGGAAAATTTAGTCAAGAATTAGCAACTGGCAAGGGAAAAAAATCTATGCAATGAAAAAGCTTTACTCACAGGAAAAAACTCCCCCTCATAAAAGCACAGACAACTGTCAATTATGCAATGCTAACAGCATGCTTCGTTCCACATACTTTGTGTTTCTCTGAGGCATAACAATGAATTTTTGTTTCTCTTGGTGTAAATACTTCTCAGTATTCAGTTTTCTTTGTTATAGTTGTAAAAGCTGTAAAACCCCTGATTCAGCGTTGGTGTTTTGAAATGTCAGTCTGCTGATTTTGTTTTAGTGAACAATTTCTGTAGCCTCTGATACCAGGGAGAAGACATTAGGACTTCCCTTTGAACCATACCCATGGGCCAAAAGCAGCAGCATCTCCTTGCCACAAGACCAGGATTTTGAAAATTCTGCAGTCAAAATCTTAATTCCAAGTTGATGCTCTCCATTTTACCAAAAGCCCTTGCCAATGTAATTTCTTACAGTAATGTTAATCTTTTACATTTGAACTTGGATGACAGAGTGTTAGCAAACAAGTTGCTTTTCCTGATTAACTAAATTATTTTTGCCAACTTCTATATGCAGCATCTAATCACAGATGCCATGAACTCTGCTCACAAAAGCAGATTGCCAGCAGTTTCATGTAGTAGTAACAGCCAAACGCTTCAGAGCTGCACAAAGTCTTTGTCTTATTCATTCCTGTTTGACTTTGCAGGGGATTCTGGTTAATCATGTACAGTGTTAGCATTACTATTTGCATGTAAATTTGATGAGCACTTTGTAACACTCTTCCCTGTCTGCTCTGGTTTTCCCTGGGGCTGTTACTAGTTCCACTCTGTTGCCTTCTTTGTTCATCTGTCTTGTACTTTGAATTCCCCACTTGTATTTCTGAGACAGTTACAGAAAGCAGCAACCTCCTGCCAGACCTTCCCAGGGTAGAGCCTAATCTCCTTCAGCCCTCCTGTGGGTTTTTCCTTGGTATTTAAAAAAAAATAAAATCAGTATCCTAGACCTCCTTATGCCACACAGGAAGCAGGTGCCCACAGCAGGGAGCCAAGTGATGGAAGATGGGGCCTCTGCTCTTCACCTTTTCCATGATGCAGGCAAGGTGATCACAGCTCCCCACTGTGGCACCAGAGGCAAACTCTGTCCCAGAGCCATGATGGAAGTGCCCCATGGCACCTTTTTTTTTTCTCCCCAAGAGAATTCAGCAGTTGGTATCCCAATTGTATTCCTGCAGAAAGGATGTTTCTCAACTTCAAGATGAAAATCAGCCACTGAACCTTACTCTTACTTGGCTGAGAAACAACATGAGACAAGCTTCTACTTAAGGCATGCACAGATTTTGCATTTTGAAAGCAACTTCACTGTGCCTTGGTCCTACAATCTAAGCAATCTTCAAGTTTGCTTCTTTAAACCCTGATGATGCTGCTTAGCTCACAGCCTGAAGAGACACCTGGAAACTAAAGCCAGAACTACTACTTATTTTCCATAGTTGTTTTACAGTATTTGGAACAAAAAATGTCAGAAATAGAAGAAACATGAATGTTTATCCTAATTCTAAGTAACTTATTTTGCCTAAGCAGTTCATATTGACAGCTCTAGCCCATCCCTAGTGTCAACCAGATGCAACTCCATATTCTCGGGAAACTGGAAAGAATAAGGGATACGGAAAAAAAGATAAATACTGTATTTACTGGAATGATAGACACAAATATGTTCTGAATTTTTCACTAGTAAGCAGATTGTTAGGGACATTCCAGAAGTTTTTCCTGAACACTGTGGACCAGACTTTTTTCCTTTACAACAACAGTATAAATCACTGGAGTGCAGACACTGCCCATCACTAGAATGATCATCATTAGTATTGTTATAGCAGTTCCGCTTGCATGCATCTCCTGCTGTGCAGCACATAATGCTTTCAGGAAGTACACTGCTCCATCTGGCAATGAATGTATAACTGGGTGAATTAGGAATCCAGTCACTTGGAACTTTAAAGATCAAAGATATTGTTAGGGGTTAGTCCTAGGAATTATGTCTGAATAGATCTTTCTGTACAGGTTGATTTGTCACCAAATTAAGCTAGCAACTCTCTGGGCATACAAGACTGTAAAGCATGTCAGTCAGTCTTCTGCAGATGAGCAGTGATGAGGCCAACCATGTACGCAGAAATCAGCAGGGAGGGTTGCAGAGCCCATTGGAAAGGGAAACTGGACACAGCAACAAGGTGGATTACAGCAATGTACAGCTCATCCTTTTCCTGCAAGAATAAACCCAAGTAATCCCTCAATAATCCTCCGAAAAAAAATCCTGACCTGCACTGTGGGAGATATTGTTTTGATTCATTGTGTAAATCAACTGTACGTGCTCTTTTTTAGCACTGAAATCAAAGCATATCAAATACAGCCACATCACATGCTTTTCACAGCCTACAAAATTTTGTAGCACATCAGCATTTCTATTTCACGAGTTAAAAAGTTAAAAATGGAGTTTACAGGACAGCCTCATTTTCATACAAATTCTAGTATATATCACTTGTAAGCATTTTAGGAGCACCTATCATACCATCCAATGGCTGGACTCAACCTTTGTATATTACTGTCAGATAGAGGACACTGAATGATACACAGTCTGCAGCCAAACCTGATGTGCCAGAACTTACTCAGGCTTCTAGAACCATGGAAATACAGGCAAGCTCTGCTTAAACCCTATAAATCCCTGCACTCTGCATTTGTAGCCATTAGGTTACATCTAGACTGTCTTAAAATATTATAACCTATGAGATTCAACACAGTTGTTTCTAAAAACGCATCACAAAAGCAGCTTGTTTATCTACTCTGCACCTGTGCTACCATGTCTACCTCAAATATAGGGTAAGATCACGGGCATAACAACACTGCCATTTTCTCCAAAAAGACTTTTGTTTAGAAGTGTTATAATTTTCTGTTCACAAAAAATATGAAGGTTTCAATAAGGTCCACTGAAAAATCCAGGCTTCCCTGAAAAATACAATGGTGCATCCTTGAAGGCTTGCATTCCTTAGAATTCCTTAGAATTCAATTTACAGCTTGCTCACGTAGTTTATCTGTCAAATATACTCTTTATTTCCTGATGAAATGAAAGGGCTACCAAGGTGAGACATAATTAAAGATGCAAAAGTAAAAACAACTCAAGGTTTTCAAATAAATAATCCCCTAATTTTCAAGGTACAAATTATTAAAATAGGACAATGCTAAAATATGAGGAAAAAATATAATGGGAGTAAAGGGCCTGTTCTACAAATGCAAGGGCTGACACACTAAAACAGAATGACAATCCATCTAGAATACAGTTCCTGACAGAGGTCAGCCCAGACACCAGTGTATACGTGCACAAGGTCACATCTAAGCAAGTGTGAATTTTGTATGCTGGTGGAAGATGATGAGTCAGTGAATTCTGAGACCTGTAGGCTACTCTGGCTTCTACACAGTGAAAACCACACACATACAAATCTTAAAGATCATCACCCCCGGGTAGTAATTACTGGAGCATGAAATGCTGCAGATGTACATGGGGATTGTTTATCCAAATGCTGTCCCCAACATATGCTGAAGACAAACCCCAGCTGTATGAGCTAGCCACGATGGGTTCACACTGTATAGGAACTTCTCTAAACCAGAAAGAACTGTACCATCTTCTGATTCCTAACATATCTAGTACAAAGCAGCCAGAAGGACAATAAATGAATTATGAAATTAACTCCTCCCTGGTGCTTTGGATACCAACTGTCCCAGGGACAAAAACTTGGACACCTCAAATCAGTAAGTCTGCCACTCTGCTAAGTTTTTCACTTTATCTCATTTTTAGTTTAGATTTGAATCCTACAAACACTCATATTCACATTACCTTTATATGATCACGTGCCTTCAGATACTGTCTCTCGTCGTATGTTTACCTAAGACTAATGCCTAGTGGGGTAGATGAACTTCCCTCCCCAACTATAACACAACCAAATGTGTTGACTAGCCTGTATAGGTGAAGCCAAACAATGTTAGGAATCAGCAGAAATGCAGAAGTCCTTAAGATGTAGTTCATCATAACAAGTATTGTAAAAATGGTTCCTACCCACTCAAGTCTGCTCACTGCTATGTTCTCACCTGTGTGCCTCCAATTACCACTTTTAGTTCCTGCTAATCCTGCATAAGCAACAATACTGAATAGACAAGGAAGATCTTGATCACCACAAGCATTTTAACACCATTCTATTGTGACTACCAGTAACTGTGTGTAATACCACAGATGTCATGTCAAACACCAATGTCACATATCTAGCATAGATTTTGGCCCCAGTGATGATCTTATCTTTGTCCTGGACAGTCACTAGAGTGCAAAAAGCCCTTCTGCATCTCTGTTGGGTTGAAGGTGGCAGTAGTCTTGCTTATACAGTTACTAGGAATGCATCACAGAACAGCAGCCCACAAAATGCTGAGAGATGTGACTGTAAAGTTAGTTACCTACACAATTGCCTAATGAGGTTGCTGAAAATAACTCATCTCTTTAGCCTCAGTCAAGCGTCGGGGGATGCAGATATGCCAGGATTTCCTGAGTGGGACTGTGCTGGGAGCGTACCTTGCACAGAGACCTCCACAGATATATCATGTGGCTGTTTATCACTAGATTAGCCTTATTTTGCATTTCAAAGACACTGCTTCAGTATCAATCTTATTTTTAAGAACCAAGTATGTCTCTTAGTAGGGAAAAGGCTAACACTGTTTAGAACATCTAAACAAGACACTTAAGTCACTTCATAGGAAACCAGTATGAAGTATTCATAGGAAACCAGTATAACAAAGGGCTACAGCACTTAAAGGAAATATTTATGAGGACTTGTATCTGTGAATGACGGAACAAGTAGCACACTAATTGATTTCTAAGAAAATGCCAGAACATCATTTATTGAGTCAACAGGTCACAGGAACTCTGGTAAACTACTCCATAGAATTTGGCTTTTACCTTTTACAGGGAAATTACATTCACCATCCTCATTTCAAAACTCAGATCCACATAGTCTAGTTTTTCTACCTTATTTCCACAATTCAATGAACAGACTTTTTAAACTAATTCAATGCTAGAAGTATAATTTACTGATAAAAACATCTGCAAACTGAGACAAGTGCAGTGAAATTGTTACTCAAAGTTCTCGCACCTGACTTCAGCCATGTCACGCTCACACCAGACTGCTGTTTTACCTCAAACAAATTTTATGGGTTGAACAAGTTCCTCTAGTTTCCCAACAGCAAGCACTTACACCATGACAAACGTGCTTGGTGAGTTAGACAGAGACCCACCTTTTCCCATGCACAAGGAGAACTTTATTAGGGCTATAGCAAAGTCTTACCCTGGATTTTATCCTGGACACATCATGGGGAATTTCTACTTCCAGAAGTATTTGCTCTAGAAAAAACCTTAAAAGGCCAGTAGCTGAGTACTCTTCTATCTTACCTAACCTTCTGTTACGCAATTGATCTGATCTACCATTAACATCAATGACTTACAAACATGAAGTTTAGCTCTCACCCCTCCTAGAAGCTCCGGATATACAAAAGTCAGAATAGAACTGAGAAAGTCTTTCTTATGCCCTAAAACAAAGCCACTTTTTCTCTGAAACACACAAAGGCAATAAAAATAACATATTCCTGAAATGTTCAAATAAAATTATTAGTTAATAGATCTAGAGCTCACAGACTTAATTAAGAACCATTATCAATTCTATTAAGGCTTTTTCCCCTTCTTATACGTCACTCCCCCACATAACTGGTATTTTCAGATAAGTAAAGTTAAAATAATGGGAAAGTATTGTTTAACCCACTTAACAACCACCCACTGCTAATACCTATTAAACACTCACAGAATCATAGAATTATCAAGGTTGGAAAAGATCTTCGAGATCATCTAGTCCAACCTATAACATAACATCAATACCAACCCTTCATCTAAACCATGGCACTAAGTGCCTCAAGTTTTCTCTTACATACCCCCAGAGACGGTGACTCCACCACCTCCCTGATCAGCTCATTCCAATAGTGAATCACCCTTTTAGTGAAGAAGTTTTTCCTAATTTCAAGCCTAAACCTTCCCTGACAAGAGTCTGAGACTGTGTCCTCTTGTTCTGTCACCAGTTGCCTGAGAGAAGAGACCGACCCCCACCTGGCTACAACCCTGATAAGGTTATTGCAATAAGGTCTCCCCGAGCCCCCTTTTCTCCAGGCTGAACAACTTCAGCTCCCTCAACCTCTCTCCACAGGGCTTGTGCTCCATCCTTGTCGATCTTCTCTGGACACGTTCAAGCACTTCAACATCTTTCCTAAACTGAGGGGCCCAGAACTGGACACAGTATTGAAGGTGTGGTTTCACCAGTGCCGAGTACAGGGGAAGAATGACTTCCCTGGTCCTGCTGGCCACACTATTCTTCATGCAGGCCAAGATGCCATTGGCCTTTTTGGCCACCTGTGCACACTGTTGGCTCATATTAAGTTTCCTGTCTATCAGTACACTCAAATCCCTTTCTGTCTGACCACTCTCCAGCCACTCTGTCCCACAACTCACTGAAGATAAAAATTTAACAGCCCGAAGATGTTCCCGAATATGCCAACTCATTGCTGCTGTTCTTCATTGCCAGGTTCTTTCTGAACTTGCATGTTTTATGTTATATTAAGCCATCAGTAATTGTGGCTAGAATACAAATTTATTTCTTAAATTCAGTAGGTTACGAAGTGACAGCATATCTCTGACCTGCAAACACCAGGAGTTCACAGATTAAATTCAAAATGGTTCATTACACATTTTTTTCCAGAGGCCAGCTTTTTAACATAGCAAAAGGAAAACATTCTGCGGAAAAGCAAGACATTTTAAAATTGTTGTATTTAGGGCCATTTTTTTTCTGCTTTTCTAACAAAAAGCCACACCAGAAAATTTTGTCTTTTTATTGTATGCCAAAGTTCATTAAAGATACGATTTTGCTCGTATACAAGTCAGTTACTCAAAAAATGTGTCTAGGCAGAAATTTGTTAGCAATCTGACTTATTTCAAAGCACATTTGTACAATTGGGGCATATACACAAAATAATATTGTGTACCAGCAGTAACTAAGGAGCTGCAGATTCAAGGAGTTTCCAAATACTTGATCTTGAGATCTCATCAGGAAATAAAGTCAAAGCAGTCACAACAAAACAGCAGCTCCATGTAGCTTTTCCAAGTTTAAAATTTATTCAGAAAGTGACACTTAGTTCAGTTTGCCTCATTCTTCGAAGCTTCATCGAAGTTTTCAACAAGATCTAGAAAAAGAATATAATTCAAATTAAAGTTTGACACACCTTCCCTTTGCCAAACATTTCGGGTTTGGATTTTTTTCCAAAGTTATACTATGTATCAAGTTCTTACAACATGTAACCTTTCAGCTTATAAAATACAAACCAAATCTCTTCTAAGAACTTCATGGTTCATTCTCCTTGCTCAACCAAGGAAATTTTAGATGATTCACTATAAAGCAAATTTTTTGAAGTATTTAACTTCATTATGCCCACAACTATGCAAAGTGATACTGAGAAGGCAGTTTCTTCACAGGCTTCTTACAGAATATTTAACAATTATGTTAGCCATAGCTATTATTTCTACACAGGACCAGAATGCTAGCTCAAACTACTAAGTCTCTCATGGTGTCTTAAATCAATGAAATAATCTGCCCATAGAAATTCTGTGACAAGAAGCAACTAGTCAATACTGTTACCATCCCCAGCCTCATCTTATGCTCTTATTCCAAGATCTCTCAGGAAATTCACTCCCTTTTACTCCACTGCATGCTTGTTCTTACCTGGTACTTCATCATCATCATCTTCACCAGTAGCAAGTGGTGCTTTTCCATCCACAGCTGCAAGAGCAAGTAGTTCAAAAGTGTCATGGAAGCTCTCCATAGGCATCTCAATTAGCTGTTTTGCTTTGTGGTTTTTGAAAGCATTATTTAAGATTCTGAGCTAAGGTACAATGCTTAATCCAGTTCCCATGAAGAACAAAAATCTTCAGCTAACCTAGGAAGTTCACACTCCCGTTGTTACTGGTAATGCTCAAACCGTCCAGCAGGGAAATTAGAAGATGCATGCTAAACCAGCTTACTAGGCACCATCTTGTATCTTGCTATACTGACTGCCCTGCACGGTAATAATTTTCAACTACAACTGCAGAGACTGATTTTACCAATTTCCCTTAAAAGCAGGTTGAGTTATTGACTTCTGCATGTTTCTCATGATTTACATATTTTACATCATCAAGTTTTAAGGAAAAGAAAGGATCTTCTGATCTCCAATATTTAAAGAAGACTGAGGTGCAATTGGGAAGTTGCAAATAGACACACATGACCAGAGGTACTTACAAGATACTACTGTTCCCTGGTAACATCAGGGAAACATGGAACTGAATGCACATTTTCACACTTTTTAGGTGGTTGAGGTGACCAAGTGTTCTGGTCCACGTTTGCTGACTCAGTAATTTCTTTAATCATTCCCATTTGACAGAGTAGTTCCACTGTAACAGACCAATGAGTATGTGCTGAACTGCAGCAGTATAATACCAAACCCAGATATCTCAGGTGTCCGGGTGCCTGTGCCACTACTTTTACTGCTATTCCTAGCTGTACCACCAAGGGTAAGCTGTCTCATGCTATCACCTCAGTTTTATTCTGATTCATCCTTGTCAGTTTTCAGGAAAAGCATGGGGAACAAGATGGGTCCATACTAGACCTGTACAGTAATTTCTAGAGAACCAAAACCAATGAATGCATAACTTTAGTTTGAAAGGGCTTGGGACACGGACACCACTAACCTTCATTTGCTTTTTTAACAGCTGAAAGATCCTAAAGCTTAAGTGCATCTTAGGGTCACATAAGACATTTTAAAAGCAAACCATGTTATTTCCTCCTAAATTGCCTGCATTGTCCCTAATCCCCAAGACCAGACTACATTTACTTTAGCACCTCAATCATCACAGACACTACATTCATTGATGTTAGGCTTCCAAACCTAGCTGACAATGCTGACTGGAAAGTTTTGTGCAACTACTCTGGCATCCATCCTAAGTGGAAAGGAATAGCCATGTAGTAGGTCATACAAAACAATTACTTTAAACAAACTTCCCCCTTATTATAACTACACACTTTAACTTAGAATATAACCACTTTGGTATGAGAAGTCAGAACTTTGGGGATCATTTTCAATTCAAGTACTTTTTCTTTCAAGCCCTACTACCATTACAAGGAAGCCACACAGATGACAAGGATTCAAGTAAGAAACGATCCGAGGACCATGGGGAAAGAAGCACTTTACCCCCTACCCTGAAGCTACTCCTAAAAAGATGTTTTCAGTGGGAAGTTGACTATTATCAACTTTACAAATAAAAACAGAAGTTGTTTCGTTGGCAGTAGACGGAGAAAAGAATTAACAACTAAGTTAGAATTACCAAAAACCAGACACGGCAATATTTTTCCATTTGTTTCCATATTTAGGACGTTCCATACCTTGAAAGGAATGGCCTTAAGATATTTCAGAAAATAGGAAGCCTGTACACATAGGACACGAGCAATGTTCCCAGTGTTAACAAGCCTGTCTTTCACTCCTAATTCTCAACCTGTAGCGGCAGCCCCTTTCCCAAACACCACACACTTAAGTCCCTCCTCTACTTTTCCCAAAGTTTTAAAAAGAACAAATGTTCATGTTATTTTACTAATTTAAGGATGGAATAGGAANAGGATGGAATAGGAAGTTGGTGTATCTAGCTTACTGCTCATGCCAGTCCTGTTCTCTACACTGTTCTACACATATTGAAATTATAATGTACTTCCTTACCAACACTGTGTAATTGCCTCCTACCTATCAAAAAGTCCACGAGAGAAATACCTTTAGAGCAGTGAGGCAGAAAAGCAATTCCAAGACATCTGTTAAGTCCTTTCCCCCTTATATTTCCATTCAAAGTGTCAAATTAGACATACCCAAAGCTTATCTTTCTCTAGAACCTTACTCTTCAAAAGTAGTTCGTCCACCTAGCTTTAATAAACAAAGTATATCAAAATATAGTAGCTACATGAAGAAGTAAACTACCACAAAGACAAGTCTGGCTACACCTTTCCCATGCTAGACCAGCTGCAAGACACACTAACAGGTGACTCTGCTTTACCAAGTTATACTCGTCATTGCATCTGAGCTATAAATAAGATCTAAGGAGTTCCATTTCTTTATAAGCATTTTATAATATGCTTGCAGACAGCAAGAGTGCACTGCCTCATGTCAGCTGCCAGCATGAAACGCATTCAAGTCTCAACTTACACTGCTTGGGTAGGGCTTCTGCCAATCTCCTCAAGCTGGTCAGACTGTCAGCTCCAAGCTGGTTTAGGATACTAGGAAGCATTTCTGTCAGCTGCTTTGTCTCAGCATGGCCAGTGATAGTGAAAGTGTTAGCAGCCAGGGATGCCTGAACTTTAGGGTTATTGAAGTGAATGACTGTTCCTTGATTGGTAAACATGTTTACCTGCAAGAAAAAAAATCCAGTATTTAAAGCAGTTTAGCAAGATTTTTCAATTTAACAGGAAATTGAAGTTCTTAAAGCTCCACAAAGACTTACCAATAATTTACAGACAAGTTTAGGAGCTATGTTACTTATCAGAATATTGATTTTAACACATTTTCTAGTTATATATAATTTTTTTTTCTTTGAAGCAATTAATTACCTCTTCAATTCCAGAAATATTGTTGACTCCCAGTTTCTTCAATGAAAACTGAAGTTTCTTGTCATCCGCAGTAGCTGTTCTGTGAACAACCTTCTTCTTTCTGCGGGCAGTACCCTTTAAAAAAAAAAAAAAAGGCAAAAGTTAAAACTCAAGTAGTTCTTCATGAACTCTGATCCTCAGGGCTGTATAACTATTTTACAGCACCTACAAATCAATGTAACATACAAAGTTCTATTCCTGTGTTTTTGTGTTAGAGTAGCTGCAGCTCAGCTACACTGCAGCAGTCTTTCCCTTGCTATAAGGCAGTACTTCACAGTCTGTACGAAGTGTGAGGTTTCAGGAAGCAATGTACCAGATAATATTTATTCCACAAATCTTATGGTACTCTGCAGCATCTTAGAAAAGAGAAATTGCAAGTTTACCCTTGTTAACCCAAGTTATCACAGGCATAAAATTAAAGAAGGAACAGTTTTAGGCAATTTATGAATCTTACTAGTTTTTCCTTAAATCATCTTTCTTAAATTATAGCCAAATTTTGGTAATAGTCACAAGGCATAAAGTTATGAACACATCATCAATAGAGGAGAAAACTCAAAATACTCAATTTTGATTCCAAATAGCAATCTTCCCTCTGATGAACTTGCATATTTGAACAGCTGTTTTTCCTAACTAGCTCATAAATTCATTTTTAAAAAATGCTGCTACATATTTTTCCAGACCAACTCTGTTCAGAACCCAAACAAGAAAAGGTTAAGCTCTACAAACTCTGAGCTCTACATTTCTCTAGGGAAATGTGTTCTTCCTACACTAAAAGGTACCTATACCTATGAAAAAGCAGAAAACACTATTCTACACTTCCTTGCACAATCATAAGCGTTCAGTAAAACATGAGATGAAACGTTTAGAAGTGAAAATAAACTTTTTGACACACTGTAACTACTAATCCAAGTCCTCCTACTCCAGCTGCTTATCTCGCACATCCTAGCAGTAAGAGAATGCATTGCTGCCCGGCCAAATAGCTGCAACACCTTTTTAGACAACTGTCAGAAGTTAGAAAACTGGACACTAACAACTCTAACATAACTCAGTTACCAACAATGAGGAGAGTTAATGACAAATTCATATGAAACTAACAATTGGAAGACTACAACTCAAAAATTTAGATTTTTGTCTAGAAAGCTTGATATTCATCCCCTGCTACTGCCAGGTTACAACACAGATTGGTTTGGAAACTACTAAAAATAATAGAAATGGCTTCATTTTAGTGCCTTGTCTACCCAGTAATAGAGCCAGATAAGGCATATGCTAAGTCCCTCTGGACCAAAGCACTCTCAGTATATTTCAAAACACATGGTATCTTGAATCAAGGGCTATAAAGGAACAATGGCAACAATGACATGAAGAATTCCAGGAATAATTTCCCATTATAAAAAAAAAAATTAAAAAGTCGAGTTCAGGCATTCCAAGTATTTCACAGGCCAATTTTAAAACTAAATGACAGCACCACCATTTAAAACTTTGTTTAATGTTTCTAGAAGACTTATATTGATCAGAGAGCTGCGAGAGCTATAATCTGAATGCATGCCCTTACATGACAAACATTAAAAGACCCTACAGTCTACAAGCACACACTGGTTAGCATGCACACAATCAGCAATATAATACATAACTTTTCTTATTAACCCGTAATTCATAGAAAGAATATGCAAAAATCACAAAGGCAGCTAATTACTACATTAACCCTGATTGAAGGCTGCCTAAATTTCCAGCGATCAGCAAAAAATAAAAAACAAAACACAGAAATAAAAACTCCTGGAAAACACGTCAACAAAGGTTTTGTTGAATAATTTGCATTCAGAATATTGTTTATGCTCCCTCAGGTATAAAAAAATTACTGACACATTCCTGAATTAAGATGAACACTAATTAAAATGTTAACTGCTAGTTAACTGTATTAAACGTATTTTTGTTTTCAGATTATAAGTTAACACGCAGCTACATATATTCAAGACGTCATAGCAAACTGAGAAGGTCCTCTGAGCATGTCAGTCTACAATTACAAGAGTATGACAAGCACAGAACTGCCAACTTTGTGCTGAAAGATAAAAGAACACCTCTGAGCACCCTAAATATTTCTGACAAGAGTCTGCTACACACTCCTCTATAATATGTTATGAGAACTATACTCAAGCTCACTTGCTGTAAGGTCTACTCCAAATCCTACATGTCTTCTAAAACAGTCCAGAATAATATTAGAATCATAGACTGGTGCAGGTTGGACCACAAAGATCATCTAGTGATGATGTTCAACTAGACCAGGTTGTTCAGAACCCCATCCAACCTGGTCCAGAACACTGCCAGTCATGAGATATCCACCACCTCTCACGACAACCTATTCCAGTGCCTCACCACTCTCACAGTACAGATTTTTTTCCAATAGTTAATCTTACCCTTAAACTAAACTTACCCTCTTTCAATTTAAATCCATTCCCCCTTCTCCTGTCACTACATGCTCTTGTAAACAGTCTTGCCCTATCTTTCCTGTAAATTAATTCCCTTCAGGTGCTGGAAGGCCACAACTAGGTCACTCTGAAGCCTTCTCTTCTTCAGGCTGAATGATCCCTACTCTCTAAGCCTTTCCTCACAGGAGAGGTGCTCCATTGCTCTGATCAACCCAATGTCCCTCCTCTGGACTCACTCCAACTCCATGTCCTTCCTCTGCCAGGGCCCCCAGAGGTGGATGCAGCACTCTCGACCTGCAGCCCACACTGTTTTTGATGCAACCCAGGGCACATCTGGCTTTCTGGGCTGTGAGCACACATTGCCGAGTCATGTCCAGCTTCTCACCCACCAACCTCCCAAGTCCTTCTCAGCAGGGCTGCTGTCCATCTGTTTATTCCTCAGCTGCACTGATACCGGGCGTTCCCTCGACCCAGGTGCAGCACCTTATCCTTGGCCTTGTTAAGCATGAGATTCTCACATGCCTTAATACCAGATGTTAAGTCTGCTGTAATATAAGAAAAACAAAGCAAAACGCTTGGAAATACACCCACTACACACTGCATCTATGCACGTGACTCCAGAAAGCCCCCGCTTTCCCTGAGGGCAGTCCAGCCCAGCTGGGAGTACTCAGGGCTGCTCTCCACCCCGTTTCCAGGACCCTCCCTGCCAGGCCCTGCCTGCGCGCAGGGATACGCCGTCCCAAGGACAGGGCGCAGAGGAGGATCCTACCTTGCCACCGATGCGCACTTGGGCCTGGAGCTTGGCCAGCTTCTCCTGGTTCATGATAGTTTCTTTCATCTGCGGAAGCAACAAGAGCGCCCGAAGCAGGCGGCTGTGAGTATGCAGGTGGGACCAAACTGGCACAGGGGGCTCTGCAGCCGCCCCTTACCACACACCCACACACAGCCTCCACGCCGGGTGGGCACCCCCGCCCTGCCACAAGGGTTCAGATCACGGGCAGCGCCGAGCTCAGCTGAGCCTCCCTTCAGGCCCAGCCCGTAACGACCTTCCCTTCCTCCAACCGCCGCCGCCCACCGAATCGCAACCCCCGACGACGCCACACGCCCCTCCCGGCCGCCCCCGCCGTCCCGTCCGTACCTCGGCGGGCGCAGGCGGCACGGGA
>WEIV01030795.1:24308-34927 GCA_013390005.1 Calyptomena viridis
CACGGAGTGACGGAGTCGAGAAAGAGTCGCGGGATCACCGAGTCTGTCCCGGGCGAGCACGGGCGTGTCGCCCAAACCGTGGCGCTAAGTGCCATTACCAGTCTCTTCTTAAACACCTCCAGTGACGGTGACTCCACCACCTCTCTGGGCAATCCAATCCAATATCTAATCACCCTCCCTGCGAAGAAATTCCTCTTAATGCCCAACCTAAACCTCCCCTGGTGCAGTTTAGGACTATGTACTCTCATTGCATCGGCCATTTGCCAGTCCCCACCTTGCTACAACCTTCTTTCAGGTAGCTGTAGAGAGCGATAGGGTCACCAAGAGCCTTCCTCTCTCCAGGCTGGGCTCGCTCAGCTCCCTCAGCTGCTCCTCATAAAACTTGGGTGGGCTCAAGACCCTAAACCAGCTTTGTTGCCCTTCTCTGGATGCCCTACAACACCTCGGTGTCTTTACTGTAGTGAAGGGCCCAGAATTGGACACAGTACTCCAGGTGTGGCCTCTCTAGTGCTGTGCACAGGGGACAACAATCACTTCCCTGGACCTGCTAGCCACGCTATTTCTGATACAGGTCAGGATACTATTGGCCTTCTTGGCCACCTTAGCACGCTGTTGACTCTTGTTCGTTCAACTGTCTATCAGCACCTCCGAGTCCTTTTCTGCTGGTCCACTTTCCAGCCACTTTGCTCCCAGCCTGCATGGGGTTATTGTGGCTATAGTACAGGACCTGGCACTCACCATCCCATGCCTCACCATGCCTTGCCACGCCATGCCTCCCTCACTTTGCCTTTTGCTTACCCACCTTACCACCTGGAGCCTCACCAGAAAAGTTCCCTGCGACACACATGACTATCCCCAGTCTAGCATCCAAGATTCTTTAGAGTTGGAAGGGACTCCTGGAGATTATCTAGTCCAACCCCGTGGCCAAGGCAGGGTCACCCAGAACAGGTTACACAGGAATACAGCCAGGTGAATTTTTAATGTCTCCAGAGAAGACCTCCCTGTGCAGCCTTTTCCAGTGCTCTGCCACTCTCAATATAAAAAAGTTCTTCCCATGTTGAGGTGAAACTTTTTATGCTTTAGTTTATGATCACTGCTCCTTATCCTGTTGCTGCGCATCACTGAGAAAGGACTGGCACTGTCCTCTTAGCACCTGCCTTTGAGATATTTATTTATATTCATGAGATCTCCTCGCAGTCCTCTCCTCTTCTCTTATGAGAGAGATGCTCCAGAGATCATTTTTGTGTTGCTGGACCTTCTCCAGCAGTTCCTTGTCTTTCTTTTACTGAGTAGACCAGAACTGGACACAGTACTCCAGATGTGGCCTCACTAATTACGTATGTAATCTTCTTCTTCCTAGAAAACATGTTATTGTTGTGTTTTTTTTCTCACCTGTATGATGCAGGTTCCCTATGCAAGTCCATGGCCATGTTTCTCCCTGCTGCCCCTAGAGATTCACCTCCTTCCTCCTGGCAGACCATCACAGAGCTCCGCAGTGGGGCCGCTTAGGTGAACCATTGTTCTGACACCCCTGATCGCTCTTGTCTAGACAAACTGCTGAGGATCTTTCTGTTACCATCACCCATGTGTCACTCATTGTCCTCTTTCATGTTACTTTGACCTCAAGTGTTTTCACTGTGCCTTTGCCTTACTTGTTATGTTACCAGGCACCCATGCGTGGCTGCTTGCTTCTGGCCACTGGACACACTTTGCATGTTCTCACTGGATCCCTCAGAGCTGTAGCCGTGTTTTCATCACTGAGCCCTTAAGATCCCTTTTCAGGTACTGTCTGTCTTTGTGTTATCTGAATCCTGTTCTGAGAGCCAAACACATGCCTCTCAGGCCCTAACTCATGCAGTTGCTGTTGCATTTGAGTATATGTAAACCCTGTTCCCCAGCCTGTGTTCCTGAGTGCAGAAACCGTTCACAACCTACAATTTCAGTCCCCCACAGGTTTGCCAATGTGTTTGAGTTTGCTCTCTATGATGAGTCTGGTGGGACTAATCTCATGGTCATCAGGAATGCGTTTGTCTGGCTCCAACAGAAAGCTAAACAGTTTTTGCAGGGTCTGGATCTGTGTTGCACAGCAGACTACAGGAGCAGATTTATGGAGGCAGAAGCCTGGCATTCCCATCAATGCTACACATGCTCACAGAGTGATGCAAGAGAGGAGAAGCCCTGTTGTGCTGTGATCATGCTATAATCACCATCACAACTGAAACCACTGAGCCTAATGGCATCAGTAGAAATACTACTGACCTTACCATCTTGTCTTGTATTTTAATGCCTTTTATACTGATTGTTCTCTGGAATATCCTCACTAAACTGTTTTCTTTCTTCTTTTTTTCTGTAAGACTATGTAAATAATTAATTTATCCTTTTTTATTGAAAAATGTTAAGTCTCTCTTGTTAGTAATTCCCAGAGCCAAGGCTTTGCCAAGGCAGTGCTTTGTATGTTTCTGTAAATTTTATTTGCTCTTAGGTTATCTCTTCACTGCTCCAGAGCTGAGTGTTAATTTCTACAGACTTTGATCTCTGTTAAAATTGAGACTTGTAATTAGTGAAAATTAATGATAACCCTGAAATTACTCCATCTGGTGGTGACAGAAGGTCTCAAGGAGGTGATGATTCGAAAGGTACTGTTGAAGAGCAACCTATGCCTCCCAGCAGATGTATCACAGATGAAAATTAGAGGATGATCAAACAACTGTAAAGGATGGGGAGGGTCCTCCAAAGATGTGGGCAGATGTATCTACAAAAATGGAGCAGTGAATCAGTTTGAGTAGGAAAGATGTGTGAAGAAGCTGATACTACTGTACCTGAACTAGCAAAACCAGTATCTACTTCAGAAAGAAAAAAACAAAGCAGATTCAGGAGAAAGGGAGTATTTGGGGATATTTTGGGGAAGACAGAGTTTATTGTGAACTGAAAAGAAAGTTTATAAGTTTATTGAAGGATGAAACTGGCGATGTACCTGCAGGAAAAGGGAAGAGAGCCAAGATTAAAACAGAAAAAAAAAAGAAACAAACCTGAATTGCTGTGAACTATTGAAAGTAAAAATCTATCAGTTTCAGATTAATTACATCTTCTGTTAATATACATAAAAAATTTTAGAATTAGTAGGCCAAGTGATAATTACAAACATGCAAAATGTTTTAATAGGCTAAAATACTGAAGTGAAAATGAGTAGCAGAAGGATTATTCCAAGATAGAAGCTGTAGAAAATGCTGTTTCAGCTGACATTTTAGGATTAACTGTTCTAGAGGTATGATTTCATCTTCCATCATGTGAGATTTTGAAGATATTATGTTGAAAACCACATCACCGAGTTGTATCAGAAATCAACTAAGAACATCAGTTCAAGGGACTCTAAGATTTGGTTACATTTTGTGAATCAAACTGCAGACCTTCAAAAAACAAACTGCATCAGAGAAAAAATATTTTAGAATGCTAAAATAGTATTATCTTGTTTTCTTCAGGTTTTTTTGTGGAATTGCAAAACAGGAAACATAAACCTAAACTTGGATTTAGTTGTAGAACTTCTATTGAGAAATGAAACAAATCCAAAGGCTGTAGCACTGAAATGGAGCCTGAGCTTAGTAAGCAACTTCTCAGTTCTGAACAAGAATGAAAGTTATGATCTCAAAACTATCAAAGAATATACATTGCTAAAGCAATAAATAAAGTTCATTAGCTGCACAAAAGCAGCATAGGAGTAGAAAAAAAATTAAATTGGTTACTTGGGAAAAATTGTCCCCTAAATTATGTGGAAGTTCAAAGACAGAAGAAAGACAACACTTTCTATCAAAGTGCCAGTGGTAAAGCTCTTCTGAAAGTCATGGCTAGTGCTCTTTAAGTAATAACAGGGTATGATGAGGAGAGGTGTTAAGTTAGTATCACATTCAAGGAACTAATCACTGATCATAAATGTAAGTCATCAGGCTATAGTGAAGAAATATGTGTCCTGATTGCCAGTGACAACAAAGACAAAAATGTATTTTCAGGCAGTGAAGAAAATCTGTCTGATATTCAAAATCTCATTTGGAAACATTTGTTCAGAAGAATGCTGTGTTTAACAGCAGGGCATAAGGGGGAAAGCATTGAGTTATTTGGAAAAAATATCTATATATGTTAGTAATTTAATGGAGGAAAATAGCTGCATTATGGGGCAGAGGAGATGAATGGAAGAGAAACCACCTCCAAATATCTAGACATAAGACTCACTGAAGAATTCATAACTTTTTAAGGGATACTAAATATCTAAACATTGAATAGGAACCGAGGAAGATTGAAGTTAAGTCCAGTGCTGTTTTCATCTCGTGTATTACTATCTTGTACCACGTGCGGCTGAGTTGTATCGAGTGATCTGCAGTAGGATTCAGTGTCTTGGGAGAGAGAGCGCTCCTCACCAGTGTCCTTTTCTCACCATGCCTGTGCCTCTTAAACTCAACTACCCAAGATACCTGGGCTTCAAGACACATCACAAGCCTTTCGTGACTTGTGGGATGCCTCTCTCTATAACACCCTGCAGAGGTTGACTGGAGAGTAGTTCGAGAAGTGCTATATCAAGAATCACTGTATATGGTTCTAACAGGCTTTGCAGAATGCTTCATGTTAACAGGACTGGTAAATCTCACCAAGAAAGGTTTCCTGTCAGTCTCTGCCAATAACAAAGATCTTGACAGAAAATAGCTAAGAGTCAGAAGTTGCCGTATTCCTCACTGACTATGTATGAAAAAGTTGGTACCTTAAATTTCTGCATGGATGTCAGAGACTCAAACAAACATTTTACTCCTATAGGCATCCTATACACAGAATTCAAGAGGACTTGATCCTTTAAGCCATGATCACAGAAATATTTTGACCTCTGCTAAGACAGTGGTCTTTGGATTGTCTTTAAACGGTTAACACTAGTCAGAAACATTGTTGAGACATAACCCAAAATCAGCATAGTTCTGCCTAAGGATAGCATGTTTAGCCCAGGATGAATAAGGACTAAATTGGGCCCACTTTAAAAGTGTAAGAGTCAGTGTGCTACCTTTGACTAATGCCTCCTGGTCCAGCTGGTGCTTGGCAGGAGGTAAGTGGTGAGTGCAGGTGGCCAGAGCTGGTAAGTCTGGACAAGGCAAGGACCTTTCTCCTTCTTCACAGCTAGCTGTTATTCCTGTTCAAGTTCAGTGGGAGCCCACCACCCACTTAGTTCTGGATGGAAAAATTGATCTTCTCTATCTTCAGTCACGGTATAGCTTATCCCCAAGGATTTCTAAGTGAAAAAAGAGCATATCTGCCAATATTCGCTGCATTAATGAAAGGGTTTATACTCCTTCAGGGCTTACTTCCATCTCTACAGAATAAAATAAAAATATTGCAAATATTTGAGACATCAGTTTTGCGATCTCCCTCCTAGTTTGCTAAAGCTTGTCTGCAACGCAGAATTTAGGGCTTATGTGGAAAGTATTAAGAAGATTTTCAGCAGTCAGTGAAGTCGTGAAATCAAAGGTTTCATAAACCTTATGTTCCCATAAACAAACATGATTTGTTCATGTGAAAAGTACTCTGCAATACTAGCTCTGACAGTCAGTGCTCCACTTTGAAAATCTGATATCCTTCCACTAGCATTGGGCATGAGCACTATCTTAAAAGAGTAGAAACTAAAACTTGAAAAGCAAATTTAGGCATCTCATTCTGTTCTGAAGGATTGTGAAAAGTACAGAATTACTTCTGTGCTAATCCAGTGATTCTGAAGCAGAACCCTTCAGCCTGAAAAAGAGATAATGGAAAAAATTTGTGATAAAATCTACGAAGTCATGAACGCAGGGAGAAGGTGGTTAACAACAGTTGTTCCTTCTCTCTTTTAATATAAAAATGAGAGCACATCAGATTTAATGAGCAGGTGACTTACTTAAAGCAAATGAAAAGAGGCACTTCACACCACACGTGGTTAGAGCTGGAGAACATTCCACCACAGAATATGTTTAGTGCTGGAAAAGTACATGATTTCAAAAAATGGCTGAATAAATTCAAAGAAGAAACTCCATCGCAGGCTATTAAATTTGCATATTATGTCACTTAAAAAACCCCTCAAACCTAAATCCTAGAGTTCTGACAGCTAGGAATCAATTTTACATACCTGCTCTGTTCCTATATTCTTCCCAAAACATCTGGTCTTTTTTGATGTTAAAGTCATCTTACACTGCTAGACCGTTCTTGGTCTAAACTGATAAAAATACTCCTTAAGCTCAAAAGAGTTGTGAGAACATTAAATAACATTTTACAAAAATTAAAAGCCCAAAGGGCCTTAAAGGAATTTACTTCCATTTGTCAGAACAAATGTACNCCGACCTGGTCAAGAAGAAAAAAATGTTGGACAAGGGAAGAAGGGGATAATCTCCAAGGATGGCATACTCTTTTTCAGCAGTAGGCATGGCTGGAAGCCCCAGATTTTTCTTCAGTTTTTCAGGTGACTGCTGCCAGCTCTCACCAATGAACTGTGGTCACACAGTCGTTGTAACCCAGCCTCCGCAGAAGAAAATGTTAGCTTTCCTTGGATTGTCTTTAAAGGCAAGGGAAGAGGGGGAAAACCCCTCAAAAAGTGGAGATAAAATGGTGGTCACTATTATATTAGGCAAAGAAGACTGCAGGTATCACTGCCATTGTCCCTGTCACAGACACAAGTGTTCCAAGGTCATCGCTGGAGGATTTAGTCTTTCCATGACACAAGCAGCTTAGAATTCAGTCCAATCATTGGTCCAAGGCATTACATATATATAAAATGTAAACTATTCAAGAAATTGTTTTATACAATAACAGGAAGTCTGGTTCTGCAGGTAAGACTTGGCTCTGGGTGTGGAGAACTGCAGCCTTTGGTTTTGGAGACTTTCAAGGCTGAGAAGGCCCAGGGAAGGTTCTTCAGCTCCGGCATGTGTCGCTGGTGACTAGGCTCTGCCTTGCTTTCCAATGGCTGCACCTAGACAAACACTCAACAAATCACCCGGGGGTGCACACCACAACCAGACACCTGACACAAATGGTGATGAAGAAGTCTTTGGCATGCTTCTGCACTGTCAGACTCAGCTCCAGAAAATTCAGGCCACCTCAGCCAGTATGTCAGTGTTCAAGTGTAGCTGCTTGAAAATTCCCCAAATGGTGCCATGGGTAAATTTTTCTTTTGAATAAAGTACCAGAGAAGGTATGTGGGCTCATCTGTCCCATGTCCCAACATGGGCTCCTGGGTGCCCTTCTTAGACACAGGTTCCCTAGCTGTAGAAGGATGTGTGGCCTGGGGTGCTGTGGTGGTCCCAAGGGATACTGTCCCTCAGAATAAGGAAGAATCAAGGGGAAGTGATGGCAGGTCCACCCACCTTGTCTTCTGCCCAGTGCTCTTGGACACACCATGTGAACCAGAATACTCCTGGTGTGACTTCTGTGCTACTGTAGTTTTAGGTGTATGTTGTATGACAGCGTTCACAACTGGCAGGAATCGCCAAAAACACCCCCCGAGGTTCTGGGCCCGGGATGGTCCTTTCGCGGTTGGGTGTATAGGCAGAGAGCCCCGGGGAGGAGGTGGGAGAGTTGTCGTGGAAGTTCTAGACATTCCATGGAGGGGGAAGTTCTCAAGTCCCCTGCTTTTCCTTGAGGTCCTCGGGGTCTCGCTTAGTCGCTGAAGGAGGTGTTTCTGCCCTACCCTGCACTTTCTGTGGGCGGCTTTGGGCACACGTCCCTGCCCGGGCACGCGGCGTCCCACAGCCGGCGCTCCTTGCCGGTAGATGGCATCGCCTGTCCGCGCAGAGCAGCGCCGGCAGCGGAGAGGCGCGGAGCGGCGCGGAACCGGCCGCCAGGGAGGGGACAGGGCAAAGCCCGCGGCCTCAGGGGTGGAGGGGTCTTACATGGGGAAATGCCACGCACTTGTGCCGCCGCTGCTCGCTTTCCTTCTTTTCTTCTTTGCCCTTTTGAGACAGCATCTGCCGGGTTGGAACGGGAGCGACCTGAAGGTGTTCAAAGACAAGTCGCGATCTCCAGGGGCTGTAGTAACACGCGATCTTAATTGTCCGCACTGGAGGCTGGCTCATTTGACCCCCAGAAAGCAATCCCTCCAGCAGTCGCCCCACACACACCCCCTAGACTTTCCGCAGCAACAGACGAGGGCTTGCAGTATTGTCCAAGTCGTCCAGGAAGGTCCCCACCACCGCCCTCCGAGGCCACCCCAATCGGCCACGTTCAGGAGTTGCATGCCAGCTGGGGCCTCCGGGGACCCGGTGATACCGAAGAGCCGCCAGTGTTACCGAAGAGCCGCCGGTGTTACTCGGTCGGTGAAACACCCATGCGTCCTACATAGGTATTAGCAGAGGATCGAGGGCAGACGTGGCTCTTTTGATTTGTCGCTACAATGTTTCTTTCCCATACATTTTTAAACTCCACCATTCTTCATACTTCAGAGACTGTTGGTTTCTTTTTAAGGCTGTTTTAAAAGTTCAGGATGTGAGAGATGATGAATAAAAAGGGGGCGGGGGGAAGAAGTTAAAAGGAAAAATACTAACTCTTTGTAAAGAGGAGAAATCTCTTGAAGAGGAAAAACCCTCCGTCTGCCTTTCTTTTAGGAGCTCGCCCTAGGACCTTCAAACTAATTCGAAGAGGCATTTTATGAACTGTATGAACTGTAAATCTCGACAGAGACAAAAATTTTTCTTCAGAAAAAAATAGTCAATTACTGTGTCTGGGGGTTCCTTTTTTTCTTCTTTTTTTCCCCCCTTTTTTCACTTTACCCTTTTCTTTCCTGTTTTGTAACTTTTGGTGCTATTCTCCTGTAGGCGCCTTAGTAGTGAACAAAATGTAAATAGGATTATTTGGAAATAGTAGAAAGGATTATGTTGTAAATCCATGGAAATGGGTTTGAAACAGGGTGGCTTGTAGCTTTGGGTTAGGACAATATATCGAAAATATATCAAGAAATAGAGTGTATGAGTTGATTGAAAAACCAGATTTGATCAGTAAGACTTTATGCGTCAGCCTACCCTTCTCACAATGATTTCTGCAGGAGAACGAAATGCTTCCCTACTCCCATCCTAATCGAATCCTGATTGTGGTTTATCCTGCCAGAACTGGGTACGATGGGATTTTCCAAAGCTTTTCTTTCTAAGGCAAGAGTAACTGCATTTCTTTCCAAGTTTGTGAGGGCTTTATTTTGTTTCGGTTGCTGGGTGGAGTTTTGGTTGGTTTGGTTTGTTGGGGTTTTTTGGTTTTGTTTTTTTGTTTTATGGTGTTTTCTGTTTGTTTGGGGTTTTTTTGTATGTTTTTCCCCGTCTGCTAGCCTTCACATAAAAGGCCTCGCTCTTCTGTAGTCTCAGGGATCACCTGAAAATGTCAACGGTGTAACTGAATTAGCAAGCAATCCTCTGCGTCGCTTTCCCAGAGGTTTTGTTCCTATTAGAGCAAAATTCGCATTTTAAAGATGGGTGGGTTTTTTTCCTTTGCATACGAAAGAGGTAACATTAATTCTCTGTTAGTGTTTCCCACAATGGAGGGAGCTGCTTCTCTCCCTGTATAAACAATAGCCTTACAAATAAACTGAGGATAGCGGTCTTATTTGGAGGCTGTTCTTTCAGAGTTTCTGAGGTCGACATCGAGACATTTTATTTCATTCTTAAATAACTTAAATTCTGGATGGGGAAAGGGGAAAAGGAGGGGAGAGACACGTTGAAAAAACCATCCCGTTGACAGAAGTCTAAAGTTTATTAACTCACCACCTCCCTCTCCGGCCTGATTTTTTTTTCTCTCTTCCTTCCCATGGGAAGCAGCACCTCGTTCTCCGGGGGCAGCCCCGGAAGACGCAAACCTCCTAGACCCTCCTGACGACTCTTGGGAAGATGCTCTCGCTCTTTGCGACAGACTTGCACTGTTTTGGGTTTGTTTTTTTTTTTTGGCTGTTTTGGGGTGGGGGTTTTTTTAGTTTTTGGGGGAGGAAGGGTTTTGTTTGTTTGTTTGTTCTTTGTTTGGTTTGGGGGTTTTGTTGTTGTTGTTGTTTGGAGGTTTTTTGATTTGGTTTGGTTTTCTCCGGGGAGAGGGGCTTCTGTGTTATCTTTATTCCCCCCCTTTTAAGGATGGCCCCAGTCACCCCGCGACTCCCCAGAGCCACGCCTGGAGGGGGTAAGGACGGGGGTCCAGGACGGTGGCGAGGCACCCCTCTTGGTGGGGGAAGACACGGCGCCGCTCGCCCCGCCGCGCTCTGACGCTGGAAGCCATGTGATGGCCCCCCCCGCTACAAGGCGGGGAGAAAGGCCGCCCTCTCTGGGACTAAGCCCCCGCCTTTTCACCGTCTTTCCTAAGGCCCAGCAAGCCGTCCCCTACGCCCTCCCTCCTCGCCAGCCTCCACCCCTCCCCTCCTCCCAGGACTAGGCGCGCTCCCTCCTGCCCCGCATCCATTAATGTCTGGGGGCTGAGGTGAGGAGAAAGAAGGGGGAACCGACTTCCAAGAGCGGCGGCACAGCCCCCCTGCCCCCACAAACCCCGACCACAACCAAAAAAAAAAACCGAGAAAGATCCTCGAAAAGGGAGAGAGGGGGGGGAAAATAGAGAGAGAAATCCAAACAGCGGCAAAAAAATCCCCCGAAACAAAACCCAAG
>WEIV01030795.1:42409-58185 GCA_013390005.1 Calyptomena viridis
CCGGAGTGGAGCTACCGACAAGCGACGTTGGAATCTCTGCTTTTAAATAGACTTCTTTCCCCTCCAGCCTCCTCCCCACCCAGAGGGAGTCCGTAACAACTTGCTAACACACACGGGCAAGACAAATCTAGCGTTCCCCACAAGAACCCGGAGATGCTGCTGCGCCTGCGGCTGCAAGACGACGCGGTTCGCCTCTGCGAGCGGCTCAAAACTCCGCGGCCGCTCCGGGGCGGAGCCGGGTGCGCTGCCGGCAGATCGTCTGGAAGGGACCGTGCTCTGCCTCCTCCCGGCCCCAGGTACGCTGCCGTCCTAACTGGGATGTGCTGGGCCGCTCACCGGCAGAGCAGACCACTGCTGCCGTTAAGGGAGCATCCTGGGTTGGTAACTCCCCCCAACTCAGACAATCCGCGACCCAGTCCGATCCTGACTTAGGCACCCACGCGGGGCATTTGGAGACACCGTGGGGCGCGCGGGGGCGTGTGGGGTGAGGGGAGCCCGCTGCCAACGCTATAAATCCCTCGGCAATTGAGTTCTGCACCTTTGATTTGAAAAATCGGATTCCTTGAGTGGAAACAGTTGACAGGAACCTAAAAGGATTAGCTGCATTCCACACAGGATCATTTTTACTCGTAACATTTTGAAACGATTGATCCCTTCCAGACCATAAACAATGTCCAGAAAAATGATCTAACGAGACTTCCATTGTTTCCTTTTGTCTACGAATTCCCATTCGCCAGCAGTTTGATTAGGGACTTTGACAGGCTGGATCTTAATTACACACACACCCTCTTTTCCCGAGATAAGTATTGAATTTGAAATAGTTCACAATTTGGTCCGTCATCTTAATCTTCCAGAAATTGAGCAAGAGCAGAGAAAGGCAGGTAGGAGAAGAAGAAGCAAGAAGAGCAGGAAGGGAGGGGAGTGGAGTGGGGGCTCAGTTGCCAGAGGGTGCCGTAACGAGAGGTGAGGGCATTTCCCATGTTTCTCCTGCTGCCTTTTGTGCCTGCCTGGCGGAAGAAAGGGGAGGAGAAAGCCCACAGGTTGCCTGGGACGTGGCGAGTAGAACACCATACGAGCCCGACAGGTTTCGAGATCTGCGGGCCCTGCCTTGTCCCTCACCCGTCCTCTTCCCCTCCCATCTGTAGGCAGCAGAGTTAACCGGGAGACACTACCGGTGGAGGAAGCGACAAGGCCCTGCCAACCGACTTTTCCTCTATTTTGACACCTGCGGGCACTGCCATTTGCTCGTCTCCCTGATTTATCGCCCAATTAAAGCTTCATCTTTCCTCGAGCTGGCTGTGTTTCTTCCCTTCGACGGATTTCCCCAGGTGTCGTTTCCCCGACGACAGTATACGAGGTGATGGACCGAGGTGGGGATCTGGGAAGCAAACCGCTTCTCGGCCCCCTCCCTTTTTCTTCCTTCCCTTCCTCACGTGTGTGATCGCGGAGCCCAGGGTCCCCGGTGCAGGCCGGAGAGTGCTGCAGAGTGCCCATCGGCTGGTCCCGGCCCAGAGCTGTATCGTGCAGCGGGAAGTACTTCTAGGCCGGAACGGCACACAGCCAAAATGAGGGGAAACTCGGCTAGGAAAGGCACTTCAATTATGTCTCCCCTTCAATTAAGAGACAGCAGCTCCTGCCCCTCGGATTCCTAGGGACTTATTTTTCCTGTTAGGCTCTGGGATTCCTTTTCTTTCTCTCTTTCTTCTCTCTTTCCTTTTTTCTTTTTCTCCACCCCCCCGGCCCCTTTCTTTTTCCCCTCACATTAAGAAAAAGCAACTCCCTGGCACATATTGGTAGCATTGAGTATCTTCCTAACTTAACTGTGTCTTTCTTGTATCTATCAATCCACATTTCTAATTAGACTAATTAGAAGATACGTGGAGTGTTGCTGGGTCCATAGACTAAACTGCTTATGGCTTCTGAAAGGAAGGCTGAATGCCCGCCATGGGAGGTGGCCATTCAGGGGAACGGTAACAGTTGCTACATTTATCTCCTGCCATTGAAAAGAGCTCTGCTTAAAGCTCGATTAAAATGTTTGGAAACTAATGCCACCCTGGATCCCTCTCTAATTAGAGGGTCTGGATAGATCATCCTGAGCAGTCAAAAGGAACTCCTTCCCAGGATAGGCTTTTCTGTTTTGCAGAATTACTTCTCTCTCGACAACCCCGCCCCCACCTCCAAAAGAGATAGAGAAAAAAAAAGAAAAAAGAAAAAGAAAAAAAGAAAAAAAAGGGAAAAAAAAAAAAAAAAGAGCGAGAGGGAGATAATGCAGCCATAAAAACAGAAGGCAGAAAAATGGCTCTGGGCCAAAGTCTTCCTCCTCAGGCCTTATGTTCGGTCCTGGCTTTCTTGATGGCAGGCCCAGGCTCTTCTTTCTCAATTTCTCTATTTTTATCAGCGGCAAAGATTCTCCTTTCTCCTTTTCCCCTGCCTGCTGCCAGGCAGTCAGGAACTCTGGGAAGGGGAAAGGCCGTCGTCGTCCTCCCCTCACACAGCGGCCCCACAGCCACAGTGTGTGCACAGGTGAGGAGCTAGAGATTGGCTGTTCTCTCTGCCCCGCTGCCCTCCTCGCTGTGCCGCGTCAGACTTGTTCAGAAAGCAACGATGTAGTAAAAAAGGTGCGGAGGGAGAGTGAGGAAAATCACCCGCCGAGGTGGCGGCTCCTGCTCCCCAAGCGCTGCTTGCAGGAAGCTCAGGCAGAGGGGCAGTTTTTCAACGAGCCGACGGGCGGAGTGAGAGAAGGGAGATTGGAAGTTCCTCCCTGGGTTGCCCTGCTGAGAACACCCGTGCACACCCAAGCACGCACACATGCCTTTCTGTGCGTCCCTCGGGTTGTGCGCAGGGGCGCGGGCAGCCCTCGGACCTCCCCCCTCCCGGAGAAGACAGGCCAGGCCGAGCACTGCAGTGTCTAGCACCTCGTAAATTTGCGGCGCCGTTTCTTCCCCGTACGAGAGAGATGTATTTTGCCTTCATAAATGCGAATGTGCTGACGAGGGAAGGCATGAAGAAAATGTTCTCTTCATTAACACCAGCCTGCTACACCCAGATGTCTTAATTTACGGGACAAATAAGACCAAAATGGCCTGAAAAAGCTCGCGCTCATGACTTGGCAGGCGACGAGCTCCCAACAGTTCTCACCCCGGGGAGCGCACCGTCCTCGTGCCGGCAAACAAGGGTGCACCTGCGTCGGTGCTCTGTGGAGTAGGGCCGGCGGGGGTTGGTGATGCGGATTTCACCCAAGGGTCTTCGGTGCGTCAAGTATCAGTGCATTGCAGTGCATCAAGTATCAGCAGAGGAGAATAAAGCTGAGTGTGATTTTTGTTGTTTTCATCGCGAACGAGGTGGTGGCCCTTCTGTCCAGTCGGGAACAGGTCTGCATCCTTTTCTCCCCGTCTTCCTCCAGGGGAGGCCCCGCTGAGCCGTTGACGGGTGGGATCTCCTGGGAGAAAGACCTACGAAGTGGCAGGCACAGAAACGCAAGTGACAACTTCTCTTTCTTCCAAGCCTCCAGAGTTACTTTCTCCAGAAACCCTCTGCAGAGGAGGGGAACAGGAGAGAATTAGGAGGATCTGTTCAGTATGCTCCTCTTTGTACCAGCGGGCAAAGGACTGGCTCCGAGACCCGGATGAGCTGGCAGGTGGCAAGCGGGATAGCCCCCGTGGTGTCCCGGGTCTGCTGCGCTCTTCATCAGCCAGGCGGAGGATTGCTCCCGCTGTAACATGTCTAATCCCAGTGAATTTCACAGGACGAGTCCCAAGGACAAAACAGATCAAATATTTCCCTTAGGGACATGTGGGGAGCTGCTCCCGCTGTATCATGTCTAATCCCAGTGAACTCAACAGGACGAGTCCCAAGGACAAACCCGATCAAATATTTCCCTTAGGGACATGAAATCTACTTTTGTTGTTGTTGCTGTTTTTCAACCCCTTTCCAAAGCGAGTCTGGCTTAGAGGACAGATTTATTCATCTGCTGAAAGGGCATCTCTTCATTAAATGTGCCTGGAGAAACCCACCCTTGCTCTGTTGAGATCCACTGGTGGAGGGACATCCTCGGGACCCACCTGAGAGAGTGAGAAGAGAGGGTTTGGCCCTTGGTCACGCCTGAGCAGGAGGTTTTCTTCTGGCTGTTGGGCCGGGCTGGGTCACTGAGCAGGTAAAGAGAGAGCACACACACAACACACCCTCCAAAAGGCAGTTTTGTCACTTGCCCTGTTCATGGACCATGCCCCTGCCACACTCCTCCAGCACAGGCAGCATCTGGGGCACTTCATCATGAAATGCAAGTCTGGAGCTGCCCAAGATACAGTCAGGAGGGAGTGCCCGGACTCCAAGGTCAAAGAACTGCATGAGAGATAGTTGAGAGTTTGCTGAGTTTTACTGAGTTTTAGAATTGTCTTAATTTTAGAGTGCAGTATCTTCCCATGCATATGCAAGGTCAGCATATGCATTTCTCGAGTCCAAGGATAGATCCTGATACTGATGACCTCTCACTTTTGGAAAACAAGCTGATGAGCACAGAAAATGCTTTGTGTCCAGATCCAGAGGTAGCTGCAGCTGTATGCCTGGTAGTCCATCACAATGAGCAAGTGGTTGAGCTGTTTGTCTACATTTTACATGTTTCACATTGTTTTCCTTGTGGGTGTTAAATGACAATTTTCCTTGTTAGAATTGGAATTTTCTGTCTTTTTCCTTATTAATTTTGTTTGTTTATTTTCTAATAAATGCTCATGTGGAATTTCTGCAAGTAGCATGAACATAGGGTCGGAGGTCTAGGGTGAGAGGTTTAGCTGAAACCCACACCCTGGCATGGGTCCACTCTTCTGCTAGTCCTGGCCATGCCTTTGCCTCGGATGTCTTTTGTGCAGTCATGTCATTCACTCCAGGTTGGCCAGGAAGGCAAATGCTAGGATATATTGGATCTTTTGGGGACGTGGAAGGCTGAGAGAAGGAGGAGTATATAGTTTAGGCCTCTCTGAAATCCAGTCCTTGGTGAAAATGCTGGGCAGGGAGGGGCACAGGGTCATAGCCACCCGCAAGAGAGAGGAACTCTCCAGCATGTACTGAGCTGTGGACAATTTTTTTTTTTCCAGCGGGTCCGTCAGATAGTAGCAGGTTGATCCAGGGGCCCCTACGCTACCCCATCCCCCTGGAGGATGGCCTTTCCCAGGGCCCTGGAGGCTGCTGCTGCTGCGGTGATGGTGTGGTGCGAAGGGCAAGGGACTTTACTGAGGGAAATTTCAGAGGGATGGAGATCAGCATGTCTGAAAACACGCACTCCCCGCCATCTCCCACCAAAGTACCCTTGTGATCTGGCCATCTCAACAAGCCAGAACAATATCTTTCCCCAAATGTTGATGGCAGAAAGAGATAAAAGGAGAATTAAAATAAATACTTGTCCTTCAGGAATGGAAGTTATTAAATTAACACCCCAAAGTTTGCGCTATCTAATGAGTTTTGTCAAACATTATTTTATAAAAAAAAAGATCAGAATATGTGAAGTTTTGCCTTTGGCCAGTGCAGTGAAGCGTAAGAAAAACATATTAATGTACATCATCGAGCCACGAAAGCCACTGCTGGACATGTACAACAGAAGGTAAATAGATTATTTTGTTTAACAATGCTGACAGCTTGTATGGAGCAGAATTGGAGAGATCTAAATATTAATAGACTCATTCAAGTGGAGCAAAAGTTACAAATCATTAGCTGAAGAAAGTTGGCTTCTAGCCCACATTCTATAGGAGCATGAAGGAAGCATGGTAACTGTGCTGTTGCCGGCTACAAAAGGGCAATTTTTGTATATAATTTATTTAGATGAAGTGTGCAGAATGTTTTTATTTGTTCTACTTCTAGCTGTCTCACCTCTCTGTGAACTCTCCAAACCCAGATCTCCTCCAAATACTTCTGCTCCCCCTTCTGCACACTTCTCTCCAACGTGTTTGCTTTGGCAACTTTCATGTTCTTGCAAACAATTCTTCCAAAGATATCAATCACTCTTGCACCCAAAGAGAAATACTGTACACTCAATGCGATGACAAAATGAAACATGTTTGAAGCAAACCATGTGTTCTAGTGTGCCAGGGATTATGTTATTTGTTCAAGGAATATGTTCGAAATATTTTAGGCTTCTGTTAGTCCTGTGATAGTAAATTTTATTGTCTGCTGCTAGGATTTATTGTTTCGGAGACAACCCAAATACCTCTTTACACGACGAGAGCTTCTAAAGGGGAAAGCCTACTATGCGTTGAGCTGGAGGAATTTATTGGCCTGTGGTATTGCATTTTGTAATGCAGTTCGCCCTATTAAACACGCAGAAACCGGGGCAAGTTAGCCTTGTGCCGGCAGCGCGATGGACATGCACTGCCTGCTCCCACGCGTGTCCACTGGGCCCATGCGTGTCCTCCCAGCCCCACGGGAGGCCCACGTTGGCCAAGGGAGTGGAGCCAGTGACGTCCTGCCACTGAAGGCCTGTCCCGAGGCGGGCAAAGCCGAGGAGGAGGGACCTGTCTATAGCACCCGTGTGGAGCCAGCCGGCAGGTAGGATGAGCCCCCGCAGGCGCCGGCTGTAGGGAAGCCCAGAGAGGTTGAATTGGCCCCAGGCCCATGTGTAGGCATTGATGCCTGCCTACCCTGCTTCCTGGGAAATCCTAATTTCAGATCCTGATGTTGTGAGACTGTTTTGTTTGATTGATTGGGGTTTTTTTTGTTAATTTTTTGTAAGTTTTTGATTTGGTTGTTTGTTTTTTCCACAGTTTTTTCCATGCTCGCCAGGAAGTGGAGCATCCTGGAAGAACGGTCACTGCACGGGTACTTGCACTCGACATTTCCATGCCGTCGGGGTTTTCCGAATGCCCAGGGATGTGGATGTCCTCGTTGCCACCGCCTTTCTGCGTGAGTCAGTCTGTCATCCTCTCCTCTCGGCACTGGCAGAGAGGGATCACCCAACAAACAGGGTACCCTTTTTCCCGTCTACAATGCGTCACTGCTCCCCGCTGAATTCGCAAGGAGCTTACCAATGCAACTGCGGAATTACTCTTCTTGGCACAAAGTGATTTTGCGCTCTTGTCCCCTCGCTCTCCCTGTATGGGTGGCTGTGCCCATGGCAGCCTCGCCATACCGTGAGAGGTGTGTGGGCCTCCCTGCATCTTTTTTTGGGAGCTCTACCAACCCAGCATCCGCTCTGCAGCTGCATAAAGAAGCCATCATCACCGTTTTTCTGTTCCTTCCGTTTGAGTTTGGCGTGGAGTGTGGACCTTCCTCGTTCACACATCTTCCTGGCTGCCGCTGCGACTGTGCTAGTGCATGCAGCAGCTCAGGCTGCTCGAAAGCAGCTCAGCTTCCCTTATTACCGGAAGGCCAGTCTGGTATCTGCACATAATTATGTCATGCTTCTGGTCTCCGAAAGGACTGACTGGGCTGCTGGATGTAACGAGAGTCTGTAAGTCAGACTCCATTACACTATCGTGACTATGCAAGAGCCAGTGCAGGCTCATTTTCCTGGTTTGCCATTGTTGACCGAAATGAAAGTTAAAGTGCCTTGCTCCGAAAGAAGCAGAGATGCCAGGGAGTAGAGCTGCCGCCTGAGGGATGCCCAGGTTTCTGACCAAGAGCACATTTCAAGTGCAGAATACACACATTTCTCTGAAATCCATTGTTAAACTTCCTCTGGCAGGACTCACACTTGGCCTACAATCAGACTGTGCAGCGACTGGTTCAGACAGAATAGGTCTTGCTTGATCCTTCAGGGAAAGAAAATAGGTTGTAGGTCATCAGAACAATAAAGTGGGTTTTGATAGCTTAAACTGCCAGAGTGTCACATTTCCGGATGCGCCGTGCCCAGCTGTCGGGGACAGAGTGAGCCTGCTCAAGACAGCAACAATGCCATGCTTTATGGAAGCTGTCCACTTTCCCTTGAGGAGGACAGTACTGCTTTCTGAGGGTACCTCAAAGCATTTAATGCCCTAGGTAGAAAAGGGCTTCTCACGTTAATAGCGCTAATCCAGGGGTACTGCCCTCTCCTCTCTTCTCCAACACTCTCCAAGGAAATAACATTTTTAAGAGGTTTTAATGGGAAAACCAGAACATACACTTGTGGGTTGTGGTTTTATTTTTTGGTTTTGGTTTTTTTTGGGGGGGGATTGGGTTTTTTTCCTTTTTTTTTCCTTTTCTGTAAATGTTTTAAATTTATGTGTGTGTGTGTTGGCCCCACAGGAGTGAAATGGCAGGGATATCTTGTTCTGAAATAGTTGGCGCTTTTCCCATTCGCACCTTGACCTAAAAATGCTTGGTGTTCTTTGTCAGTGTGCTTTATTAACGTGTTAGGCTGAGAAACCAGCAGTCAGCTCAAACCGTGAACTACGGCCCATCTCAAGATGGAGGGAAATATCTCCTGTCAGTATACGTAACAGTGCAGGGAAGGAGGGACAGCGTGAAAGACAGAGCACAAGTTACGTCTCCGCCAATTCCTTCACCATTAATAAAAAGCATACTGAGAAAAATACGTGTAAGTCTGTAAAACAAACGAACAAGAAAAAGCATCCAAAGACCAACCAGCCAACCAACAAAAGCGCCAAAATATTACAGTAAAACCCCCTCAACTTTGCAGTGGAAAGTAACCTACTGCAGATGTCACGAAAGGGCGGGAAGCTCGAACTCTTGGAAGGAGCTGGGCCTGTTGAGAGACGCCCCAGTCCAAGCCAGTGGCGAGTCGATCGATGCCAACAGACACCGGACGATGACCACTGCCACTGTCCCCTGCAAGTGAAGAAGAAACAAGGGAAATAGTGCACGTCCTTATTGTTTCTGAAAGGACGGCTGGAACCCACCCTGTCCAGCAGCGGGAGAGTGGCCAGAGGCTTCTCCAGGCAGCTGCAATTACATAGCGGTTTCTCCTGGTCCCGGACCCTTCCTTGAGATTTTAATCTCTGACAGATAAGCAACAAAAATCAGCGCTCAGGCCTGAAGGTAAATAAAGCCTTGGTGGGTGGAGATTGTCCAAACCACGGGTCCTTTCCAGGCTAGGGTCTGAGTGCCTGGGAGTGAAAGGGCACTTTCTGGAACTCCCCCAGGCTGGAGTGACCCTGTGCAAGACTGTCCCCCGTCTCAGTTCATGGTTTCTTCTGATATTCAACGTGCAGCACCCACTTGGCCGCTTTAAACACGTCGAGGATTGGAGCACCACGGGACTGCGTGGATGTCATTGTTCTCTGGATACGACGGTGGTATGTATATGTTTGATATTTTTCCTGTCGAGCAATGTTCAGCTTTCTTTGGCTCCGAGGAATATATGGCGAATCACCCTGGAAAATATAACTATCTATGCTTGCGACTGTTCATTTAATCTACTAGAAAAACTTCTCCCGAATGACTGACATCCTGAGCCAAGGCAGAATAATCTTAACCACATTTGGTTTTATAGTAAATTAATACTGCAGTCTATATAGTTGAACGAAAAGTCGAAAGCCAAACCAAAACCCTTGTCAAAATAAATACTCATCAGCAAATATTTTGCTTATTTAAAAATGCCTTAATAAGTGTCTAGAATTTCAAAGGAAAATTAAAAAAATTATGAGAGAGAAGCTGAGTGTCAGGCCTAGAGCCACATGTCTCGTAGCTCATTCCTGAGCACGAGACAAGACATTGATTAGTCTGCATTGTATGGACTTACGGGAGGGAATAAGCTCGTGGAGTTTTATTTGTTGTTATCTCGTTTAGTGGCCCACACGACACTCCAGCCCTCCAGTGGGGTGTGAGTCTCTGCATCGGAAGGGAGCAGATTAAAATCGAGGTTCAGAAAACACCTCGGACTGTCCAAAGAGGTGAAGATGCATTTGTGTGAGGGGTTATGAGGGATTTGAGGTGCCCCCAGAATGCTGAGGTGGGCTCAGCTGGTGCCCCCTGTTCCCCGAGAGAAGAAGCATTAGTGCTCTCCCCTCTCTACTCTCGGCTGCGTCACCTGCGTGCTCCCTTCAATACCTGCTATAAACAGCCCAGAGACTTCTCGGCTTTGTAGTCTACAGGGCTGGAAGCTTGAAATGTCCAAAGCTGGCATGGTGCACGAGCTAAAACCTTTATAAACTTGTTTCTCTTAAAGTCTTTATTAACTAACCCTAAGGACTATAACTGCTGCTACTTCTGCTCTTGCGCTGCGGTGGTCTGGCACCTCCACGAAGCACACATGCTAAACAGATTAACATGCTTCGGCTGACCCATGCTTCACAAACCGGGGATAGAGTTTCTCCAGCTCCATGTGGAAATTAACCTACATGTAGCAATGGTCAGCTGCAAAGAGGGAGTTCCTAAGCAAACTAAACAATCTACAGTTCTTTGTTACTTTTGGCCTTTCCTTCCCTTTCCATGATTAAATATTTATTAAAATAAGAGGGGGAAAAAAAGGGGAAAGCAAAAGGAGAAAAAAACCAAATCAACAACCTTCTTCCTCCCTCTTGGCCCCTCTTCACCTTTCACTGGGCTTATGCACGTACTTGCGAGAGTTTTTTGTCCTGGTACCTTTTGTTTCTTATTTTAGAAACGCAGGACTTCTTTTTAAAAATGGTTAAAATCTGATTTGTATGGCTTATTAAATGTTCTCGAAAGGCGGGTTAAAAGCGCAGGTTTGGGACTGTTGTCAGTGCTGGAAAACCTTCAGTCGCTGATGTTCCCCCTGCCGTCATTTACATTTGAAAGCACCCTGAGACAGAGCGGTTTGTAGATAGGAAGGAGGAAGGAGTTTCCAGCCTGCTAATCCCACCACTTACCCTGTGACAGCCTCTTCGCCTTGTGCCTTTGCTACATCGATCCAACACCCTCTCTCCACAGCTGCAAGCTCCAAGTTTTCAGAGGGTAAGAACAACTACGAGTAACTGTTGGCTTGTGTCATACGGGGCTGTCATGGTGATAAACACAGGGCTTCTCCTCCAGGAATTCCTAATCCTCCCTGTGTGGTTCTAGCCCTGTGGATAATATCATTACAGGACTAAACAAATAAACAGTCTCTCCGAATCAAGCGGGAGGCACTGGGGACCACAATTCCTCTCCGCAGAGATGATACAAGTAAATTTACACTCACGGCTTGGAGAAGATCCAGTGGCTATGAATAGCTGCTCAGTTCTACAGCACTGGCTCTGGGCTGGGAAATCGTGCTGACCCTCCTGCTCTGTATTTGCTGCAATCAATGTGAGCTATTCAGGGCTCTGTTTTTCTTACTATCCTCTGCTGGAAACATCAAGGACCACTAACACATTTATGAACCCGGGCTCGGGGAAGACGCTTTTACTGCAAAGATGGAGTATTAAACTCAGTGACATGAAGGAAAGGTTAACGTGCTTCTGCCAACCAGGAGCTTGGCTTTCTCATGCGATTTCCTGTTGTTCTGGCTGCTGCTTTGTATTTGATAAACTCACTCACGTGCTGGGATGCACAGTCACGCTTTTCTTCATCCTATAAAAAATAATAAAAAAATAAAGTCGAATCCAGCTGCAATCAAGGTCTAACACACACAACCAAGACATTTTAATAGCATTCTATAAATTCTGGTTTCAAGTCCCTATAAATAGCTTGAATGACATACTGTGAACATTAACGTTTACGTATATTGCCCCCATCCCCAACCTATATGTATCAAATTTATCTATGTGAATCTGGCTCCATGCCATAAAAATTCCAAATCCCTAGACATTTAGCACCATCACCTCCCACAACTGCCAATTTATAAACCATAGTTCAATGCAGATTTTTCCATGCACTTTTAGAAAGATTTAATTATCTAAATTTATACACTTCTGAGGAGAGATATTTTTTTCCTTCTCAGACAAAGAGAAGAATAAATAGTTGTGTTCTTATCTGAAATGTCTCTTAGCAAGGATTCTTCTGAAACCTGTTTTCTACAGCTGTAAATGGAAATGTTTAGCTCAAATTAAGTATCTTTTTTTTTTTTTTTTCCTAAAAACAGCAGTCAAAACTCCTATGGAGTTGTGCTCTTTCAGGATTTTTATTGACATTATCTTAGACTGTGCTGCAAAATTCTGCTGTTCAGGAGCTCTATCTATACATGGCTACAACATCCCTGGGAGGTGCTTTCAGGAGTGTACTGCTCAGGATTCGGTTTATGTGTTCGACTTCTTGTTGGTGCCCGCCAAGGTCTGTGAATAACCATCCAGCCTGGGTAACTGCTGACTGCACTGAGAATGCCTTGCATCACAAAGTGGAGAGAGAAGGAGCTCCTGAAGCTTCTGTGCTTTAGCTTGTTCTATGAAGTGGTTGATAGAGCAAGGAGGTGGCACTTAGCCCTCTAACAGTTTCTTTCCCAGTGAAGTAGTATTCTTACCTTCTTTCTTACCTTCCAGCCAACCTCTGGCTTGGTTTGCTCCTTACTTAGATTTTGGATCTCCCTAAAGATGACTTGACCACTAAAGCAGAAGATGTCCCCCTGTCACTATTGTTATGCAGTGGTCCATGGAATGAGGATTGTTCTTGCTTTGGAGGACAAATTCCAGGTGTTTGCTTGCAGTGATAGTGAGAGAAGGGAAGAAAGGCAATGCCCTTTCCATGAGCTGGGATTCAGAGTCAAAATCCTTTTCCTTGGCACATAAAGATGCTGAACTGGGGAGAAACTACCCCTTGATACCGTCAGCTCCATCTTTTGTTAGTGCAGTGACAGACAGAAACATCCTGAAACTATTCTGGGGACAGGGCATAATTAATTTTCTTGAGATCTGCTGAAAATAGGACTAAAATTTTCATTTCATTGTCCAGGAACATAACTCATCTATTAAAACCAGGGGGTTAGCAGTTCAGACCACAGGGGAGGAGAGCTCAAAGAAGAAATCAGATTTATTCCCTTAATAAGATGAGTTCACAGTACAGGGATATTTTCTTAGCATGGTTCCTTGCAGCCATCAAATTACATGGGTGGTTTTAAGATCCGCTTTGCCCTTCCCAAGCTGTGCGAGTTCCTAATGTTAGTACAGACCTTCTTACTGGGGAGCTTATTAGCATGGGAAAGCTATCACTGAAGAGGAGAGCATGCAGTTTTCCATCCATCAAGTGCAATGCAGGGGGACAGTAGTCAAAGGAACAAAGTTGCCAAAGAGTTACTGGCTCCCACTGCCCTTTTCCATTAATAAACCCCACCACAGCATGATTAGCTCTGGCCTCCTTTCCATTGTCATAAACCTGGAATCAAAGAACTTGACTGCTTTTATTGGCAGAACTTTCACTCCATCAGTGACGTCAAAATGCAGGAGGTGGCTGAGGGTTCACCGGCAGCTCAGCACAGAGCGGGCTTTCTGGGTGAAAGGAGCCTTCTGTCAATGCCCCTCCTGAGACACTTAGGTTTAAGGAAATGTTTGTACTGTTCTAGAAAAAGAACTGACCGGGTGTTTTTCTTTTATGCTTAGACACTCTGAAAGGAATTCCTATGGGCACAATTATCTCACATATGGCAAGTCAGAAACACAACAAAAAAAAGGCCAAGGGGAAAAAAAGATGGAGAAGAAGAAAAAAAACCAAAGGTCATTTGGATGCTTTGGCCCAGCACAGGAAAGGAGAAAATCCACCTTGGAGGATACAACTTGCTTGAAGACAACTGGAAACCCATGATCAAAGCAACAGGAAACTGAGAGCAAGCAGTGGCCCAGTTAAAACCATTGAAACAAATCCCAGTCTCTGCAAACTGTAGGAACAGTGTGTCAGCACTGCAAATGAAACAGAAAGTGCATGTGTGTGCATGTGATGAACTTCACAGCACTGTACCTACTGCACCCAACAGCTCATCTGGAACAAAACAGAAATTCGATGGGAAAAGAACTTGCTAAAAGGCAACTGCATTACAACCTGTACAGTTCACTGCAAGTTGCTTAGTGGGATCTTACTTAGTTCTTGTGTGATGCTGCACAAAAGGGCACTTAGTCCTTGCAGAAAGGTTTCAGTAATTATGTCTACGTTCAGAGGCAAAGCAGAATCAAGGAGAGATATTGCTTCCAGTCACCAGCAGGGATTAGTTGTTTCCACGTGAAGAAGTTGTTATCTCTTTTTAAAGCACAAATATTTTACAGTGCCTGGAAAATCCAAATTTTTTTCAAAATTGTGTTTTAACCTGAATTAAAAATATCATTGTAATATTGTGATTAATTAATTGTATATTATATCATAACTTGATTGATTAGATGCTCTCATTAATACTTGTTTTCTTGGAGAATGGCTCAACGGCTGTGCTACATCTAGCTTGTCTAGCTTCTTCCTGCACTTGAATTTAAATTTGCTTCATGTCTAAAGTGTTTTAATACCTGCCCATATTTAAACATCTGTGCAAACTCCAGAACTGGGAGACATGGGAATAAAGCCTGAACTTGCACAGCCTGGCCACCATATCTCTTCCTCCATATGGGCAACACCATTGGAATTTTTCCTAGAGGACATTAAGTGTGTGCCAGAACACACCGTGAGGCCGGTATCAACACATTAATGGATCAGGGACCATGTCTGAGCCTGTTTACAGAATGAGTATGGGTGAAGCCCCTGAATCAGATCATCAGCAGGTACATAATATTCTGTCAGAATATTTGGCCTCAGTGGAATCACACCAAGGATGAGGTGATGTAAGGACAGCAGCATTGAACCATGTTGTATCATAAACCTTTCTTGTCATTAACTCTTCAAAGAACCTGGCAACATGTTCTCATTCCTGCTCAGAGCACTAGGATGTGGGTCAGACCAACATCTTCTAAAGCTTCCAATAGACCTTATTAGATTTGGCTGGTGGAGTATCTAGTACTTAATAGATTAGAAGTTTCTCTGTCTCCCCAAGGGACATCAAGGGCAAATCAATAGATCCAGTGAATACTTAGATTGTCTGCATTTTTAAGAATAATTTATTTTGTTCTTTTCATTATAAGTAATGGAAAATCATGGATCTTTTTATTTAGAGAAAATAATGAAACAGAGTACTCACTTGCTGCTTCATGTGTTAGTTGCCCTCTCCACCCGCCAAACACCCAAAACAACAAAACAAACCTCCAGAAAACAACCAACAACAAAAACTGCACAAACAACCCCACTTTAGCTTGTGCTCTCTAAAAATGTCAACAAGGGACCAAATGACAACCTGGAGCACATGTTTGTGGGGACTCCCCCAATTCCTTGGATCTCCTCACCTCCAGAGTCACACTGCCAGAGTTCTGTTCCGTTTCTGTATGTGTCATAGCAGAGTAATGAGCCCAATCTTCTTCCACTGCATGCCAGTTACTGCAGCTGGGTGATCAAAACTGNATCTCAGTTTCCCAGGAGATCCAGTGAGCTGAATAGTGGTGTGCTGCTTGGACTCTCAAATGGGATGATGGCAGTAATTATTCATCGTTCTTGGTCAGCTATGCCATCACAAAACCCTGTGAAAATATTTCCCCTAGGTCCAGTTTATCACTGCCAAATTCCCTGTCACAAGCCAAAATCAACTGTAATTACATTGACTTTAGGGTGTGTGTGGCCAGCCCCTAGCCATTAGGTTTAAAGCTGAGATTAAATCACATAGTACCTCTATTCTTCTGTAGCTTTCTTTTGTCTGACAATGATGACGTTCCTATTTAGTTTGATCCATTTTAGAAGTGTGATTATCTTGTATCTCTGATCTTCTTAGTAGTAAAGACCAGGGAAGACATGTTTATTATTAGCAGTAATAATTATATAATTTTATTTCTTTCAATTAGTTTCTGATCAGAGGAAAAAAACCTGAACAACACTTCTGTGAGGAATTAAGCTGCCTATAAGGAATTTATTAATTTAGT
>WEIV01030796.1:2958-20195 GCA_013390005.1 Calyptomena viridis
TTTTTTATATATATTATAATATCCCTTTTCTTGCAGCAATAATTGTAATTCCTGCTCTGGAAAATGGATCCAGGCTGCAAAACTGGGAAAGGAATTTTTCCAAATATTTTTCTGGATGGATGAAGGTCTTCCATGGAATTCCCAGTGTGGTTTAAGCTCCTCCTTTGGATCTGTCCTGCTTTGGTTGAGTTGGAGTTAATTTTTTTTCCTCGTGGGTTGGATCCAGGAGGAAAATGTTGGGAAAACAGGGATATTTTGGTTGGTCCAATGTCTGCCCTGGAGCCCTGGGAGTGTCCAAGGGCAGGTTGGGATCCCTGGGATAGTGGGAAGTGTCCCTGCCCATGGAATGGGATGGAATGAGATGATATTTAAGGTCCTTTCCATCCCAAATCATTCTCTGCTCCAAACTTAATTAATTTTGTTCTACAAAATAATTTGAGGAGGCAAAAATCTTATTTCTTTGCACCCTCCCAAACCAAGGCCTTGCCAGGGTTGGTGTTAATCGACACCTGGATTTACACCCATTTTTACCATATTTTTTACACTTGTTTACAATTTTTACACCAATTCCACCAAAAAGAAAAGGATGTTTGAGAAGTTCTCCAACAAACCCAGTCTCAACCTGTCCCTCTCCTTCCTTTTCCATGCACAAATTCCCTCTTCCCTCCATATCTCCTTCCTTTCCAGACATTTGCTGAAGGAAGGAAAGAAAAAATAACCCTGTGAAGTTATTAATTCAAAGCATCCTTCTCCTAAAAACCAGCAAATAAAATTGAAATGTATCCAGGATGCTTTGGCACAATTCCCAAGCTCTCATTCCACTCTTGGATGGCACTTTGTTGGGAATGATTAATCAGAGGCAAAAGGGCTTTTGCCACCTCACCCTCAGACCCTGCACAATCCCAGCCTTGGAATCTTCAATTTTATCCAAGGGAAATTGTTCCTGCTGGAAAATCTCACGGATTTGGCTCCTCATTCCAGGATGGAAAGCAGTGGTGAAGGCTGTGGATAAGGAACAAAAAGAGAGAGCTCACAATCCCTGTAAAATAGGAACAAATAGATTTATTTTGATGGTGGTTAATAATTCTAATTTATTAATTTCAGGCTGGAGAAGAAGCTCAGGAGAACTTGGAGCCTTTTCCAGGGAATCAAGGGGCTCCAGGGGAGCTGGAGAGGGACTTGGGACAAGGGCTGGAGGGACAGGACACAGGGAATGGCTTCCCACTGCCAGAGGGTTAGATGGGATCTTGGGAAGGAATTCCTGGCTGGGAGGGGGGGGAGGCCCTGGGATGGATTTCCCAGAGAAGCTGTGGCTGCCCCTGGATCCCTGGAAGTGTCCAAGGGCAGGTTGGATCCCTGGGATTTGGGAGGTGTCCCTGCCCAGGGCAGGGGTGGGACTATGACCTTTAAAGTCTCTTCCAACCCAAACCATTCCCTGATTCTCTGATTCCGTGACTTTGTGCTGATGCAAGAGCAGCACAAGAAGGTTGTAGATCCCAAAGAAAATTTCCCCCAGATCCCCAAACCCAGCCAGGAATGATCCAAAGCTTCCCAAATCCACCACTGCTCAGGAACTGCAAGGGGAGGAACAGAAGGGTCCAAGACCCGAAGGAAAAGCTGGAATTTCTGGGAGAGAAGGAGGATACGACCCAACCTGAGGGTGCTCAGTGCTCTGGGCTGGGAATCAGGCACAGCTTGGACTCCATGGGCTGGGAAGGCTTTTCCAAGCTCAGGGATCCTGGGATTCTGTGCAGGGGTGAGGTTCCCTCCCCACCCTGCCTTTGAACCCAGGGCTCCCAGAAAGGAATATCCCAAAATCCAGCCCATTTGAGCACAAGGCCATTCCCACCTTTCCCCTCTCCTTTAAATGAGTTTTACCTCAGGGAATGCCAAATTTGCTGCATTTTGCTCCTCATTATCCCAGAATAAAAACATTCAATCCCAGAGCCAGCAGGAATAAATGCAGCCCTTGGATTTATCCATTATTTTTCCAGTCACCATCTCTCCCTTGTTGCTGGCTGTCACTGTCACCATCCATAAAATGCTGGATATAATCCCTAATAACCACTGTGGTCTCTCTTCCCCTGCATCACAAATGTGAGGGGCAGCAATTCCACGTCATTCCCAGATTCCTGGCACGTTAATCCCAGCAGGGCTCCGTGGATTTGTCACCTCTCAGCTGCTGGCAATGGGTTATTTATGCTGAGCCCTGGCCAGAATTTTGGTCTGGAGCCTAAACCTTCCCTTTTGTGCCAGGACTATTTTGGGAAGGTAAATATTTTGCATTCAATCCATGGAGATGATGATCTATTTATATCCCAGGATAAGGAGGAGGGCACTGCTCCTCTGGAATTGCCAAGCACTCACTGGGCTGAGCAGGAGCTTGGTTGGAGGAGTTGAGGTGGGTTTTCCTGGGATTTTGTAAGAAAAATCTGGTTTTTTGTTCTCTAAGGGTTTTTTCCAGTGAAATTTAAGTTTAAGAGTAACTTGCCTGCGAAATCGATGTGGGATTGAGAGCTCCTAAAACACTCACATTGGGAAATAGAGGAATTATGGAATGGGTTGGGATGGAAGGGACCTAAAAGATGATCCCATTCCACCCCTGCCATGGGCAGGGACACCTCCCACTATCCCAGGGATCCAACCTGCCCTTGGACACTTCCAGGGATCCAGGGGCAGCCACAGCTTCTCCATGGAATTGGATGGTTTGGGTAGAACATCTCCACAGCAAATGAGATCCCAAATATTTGTCTCCAGACCCTGAGCCCACATTCCCCACTGGAATTAACTGGCACAAACCTCTGGATAGCAAATCCCAACAAGGAGCATGAGCATCATTCCTGATTTCGGGATTGGGAAACACCTTCTCTTCTTCCATCATGTCCATTGTCAGAGCTGTGAGATCTCCCTTCTCTGAGGGAATTTCTGGAATGTCTTTGGTAGGTTTTCCTGGAAGTGGGAAAAATGGAGGTTCATTTCCAGTTGTGTTCAATTATATCCCATTATATCCTATTATATCCCATTATATCCTATTATATCCCATTATATCCTATTATATCCCATTATATCTCAAAATTTTATCCCATTTCTGTTTGGCAGCTCCTTCCAATCTGAGAAAGTGAATTCAGAAACACTTTGGAATTTGACAATAAAATTTCTAAGGAAGAAAATGTAAAAAAACCCAATTAAAACGTCTCTGTTTATGAAAATCTCATAATTTTTTGTTTCATACTTTGTTTTCTCAAATGTTCTTTCCAAAATAAATGTTTTTGTCAATAAAGGTTGATTTCTCATTGAATAACTTAGAATATTTCAATCCTGGTGGAATTTTCATTTGGTTTCAAGGATTTCTTTCCAACTTGAAAAAAAACCTCTGTGAGAAGGTGAAATTAATTTTAAATGTAAATAAAATTCTGAAAAATTCCAGAAAAAAAAGGAAACCATCACATGGAATTGTTCAATAAGTCGCCACTATAAAGGATAAATTAATTTATGAGAAAATAATGCTTTAATTTGGTATTTTCTTACAATCTTCTGCGGGTTTTTTTAAGGAACGGACTTTTTGATTCCCAAAAATTTGGCTGGAAGGGAATTTTCTGGGAAGCTCATCACCCCAATCATTTTTATGGAGTTTGTTCATCCTCTTGTTTCCATTTTTAATCTGCTCCAGGCAGAATCCCAAAAACTGAGTGACCTGAGCAAAGAGATCCCAGGGAATGCAGCTCCTGCAGTGGGAGGTCTCTCATGAAATCATGGAATCATTATGGAAAAGACCTTCAAGATCCTCAAATTCATCCTTTACCTGATTCTAAACCATATCCCAGTTTTTTTTAAGGCTTCCATGGAATGGGACTTCACCAGGCCCTGGGCAGTTCATTCCAATGCTTGAAATCTCTTTCCAGGAGGGAATTTTCCTGATAACCAACCTGAAACCCCTCCTTTCCCTCCTTCTCCTCTTTTCCCTCCTTTCCTTCCTTCCCCATTTATCCCACTTGGCTCTTCCTCCAGAAACCTTGGCATTGTCTCCCAAATTATACTCAGGATTTATTTGGCCATCCTTTGTTTCCTCTCATCCCACAGGATACAACTGAAATCCTTCCCAGTTTTCTGTTCACTGTGTGGAACAGGAACATAAAAAGACCTCCAAGGACTCTAAAACCAAACTGCTTTTTTAGGAGACAAATTATTTACCGGAATGTTTCCGTGGGATTTGCATTCCAACCACATTCCCGCTGCCTCCTGCAAGCTCTTCCCAGCCATCTGTGCTCATCCTTCCCTGCTCCATGTGGGCTGTTCCATCTTGTCAGTCAGCAACTGTTGCTGTGCCTTTGGTGCCAACTTTTGGTGCCTTTGTGGGGCAGGATTTGGGAATAAATTACTTTTCTCCAAGAATACCTGCTCTGGAGGGCTTTGGGAAAAACAAGGAAGGTGGAATGTGTTTGGGGATAATCTGTGCAAGCTCAGTTTGGAAAAGGATTTTGCAGGTACCACCAGAAGTGGTTGAATGGGGTAAGAAAAAAGCTGGGAATTGCTGTTGGGGAAATGAGGGGTTTCCATGTCTTTGCAGCACGGAAGGATCCCAGTGGAAGGTTTTACTGGAGCCAGGTTTTTACTGGATTTCCATGGAGGACATCACTGAGGTAATAAACTCATCCCACTTTGGAATGTGACAGCTCCCAAATATTTAGGTTTTACAGCCACTGTCTGTCCTGCAGGTTCCCAGGCTGGGCTGTGTTATCCCAGGATCCCTGAGGTTGGAAAAGAGCTCCAGGATCCTGGAGTCCCAGCTGTGCCCCATCCCCACCTTGTCCCTGAGGGACACATCCATCATTCCTTGGACACTCCAGGGATGGGCACTCCAAACCTCCCTGGACACCCCTTTCCAACAGTTTTCGTGGTGCCTGTGACTGGAAAGAAGGATTTTTCCCTTTCCTGCCATAATCCAAGCTGTGTTTTTGCACATTCAGTGGTTCTTTTTCTCATCCATGAGGCACCATGGAATATTTACCCAAATTCCAGCCAGTGTGGTTCTTCCTGCATCGCCCCACCTCTGCTTTTCCAGCTTCCCAGATGTCTGGAATAAAAGGACTGGTGAGCACATAATGATGCTTCATGTAGTGGCTGCAGATCCAACTGTAAATCCATCTGCCTGCTGCACATCCATGGAGCCTCAGAATCCTGGGAACAGCAGGTTTCCCACATCTCCTTCCCAACACATATCAATTCATCCTTCTGGGCCCTTCACCAGCATCAGCATTTAAAATTTGGCAGCCCAGGGTGACCCACTGGCCAAACATGATGTCAAGCACATTAAGCAGAATGTACCTTGAGCTTCTGGCTCGTGGCTCCTGCCAAAAATTGGGAGACAATGAGAGGAAAGGACACATTGCAGGGATGAGAAGGCTGGAAAAATCGAGTGGGTCTTGTAGTGTTTGTTCTTTGTGCTCCTGCTCTCATCCCTGGGGGGGGGCTGGAGGGTGTGGAGCATCCCGAGGGCTGTGGGTGTGGAGCTCCAGAGCAGCCCCTGAGAGGGGCCCCCATCCCTGGGGGGCAGGGGGGGCAGGGAGGGGGCAGAGCAGGGCCCAGGCTCTGCTCGGGGGGGCCCAGCAATGGCACCAGAGGGACGGGCAGCAACTGAGGCCCAGCAAGTGCCACCTGCCCAGGAGGGAGAACTTGTGGGCTGGGCAGTGCCCCAGCACTGAGCACATTGGCCACACAGGGGGGACTCTGGCCCTGGGCACATTGCAGAGCCCTCTGCACACACTGCTGGGCCCTGGGCTCTGGGATGCTCCTGCTGGAGCACAGCAGCCACTGGGGGCCCTGCCAGCCTCTCCCAGCCCCACAGTCGGGCAGCACTTTTCCCTCGGGGGCTTCCAGCAGCTCCACATTTGCTCCTGGGCTCCTGGGCCTGCCCAGCTCCCTGGGGCACCTCCAGGCTCTGCAGCCCCCAGTGCTCCCCCCTGGAGCTGCTCCTCTTCCCTCCCCCTTGCATTGCACACTGCAGGTGCCAACTCCAGCTCCTGGGGGAGCTCGCAGTGCCTGCATTCCCAGAGCAGCACATCCCCCTTGCCCAGGGATCAGGGAGCACCAGCACCTGGACTCCTCTCCCTGCATTTCGCAGCTGGAATTTGCCTGCTTGGAGCCTTTCCTGAGCACCTTGTCCAGAGAGGGGATGGAGTCTCTTCCCAGGGATATTCCAGAGCCCTCTGCACACACTGCTGGGCCCTGGGCTCTGGGATGCTCTTGCTGGAGCACACAACCCATTCTGGACCCTTCCAGCCTCTCCCATCCTGAGAATTATTCCTCCCATTTTCCATACCTTGTGTATCCCTGCAGACTCCTGGCTCAGCTGCAATCATGTTTCCATTGCAGGTGACAGTTTCCTGCTGGTGCCATTTTCCTCCTGTGACATCCTCCCCCTCTGCTGGCCCAGGGACAACCCCTTGACAAGACCTGAGCAATCACCTCACTTTTGTTTGCCCAGAAATCCTATTAAATGAGTCATCCCACTGTCCCATCCCAGAATCCATGTTCATTCCCAGACAGATCCCACCTCCCTCCCTGGCTGTGGCACAGAAGAAGCTTTAACACAAAGTCCTCCCCCAGGGGTGGTGACACCATGACTGACTAACAAGCTGCTGGAATCCCAACCTTCTTAATTTTCCTGTTTTCCAGGACTGGCCTCTTCAACACTTCCCATTTTCCTTAAAACAATGTCCAAACCCACCTTCAGCCCCTTCCATTGGCCCTTTGCAATACCCAGCCTTCTTAATCTTTGGATTTCCAGGACTGGCCTCTTCAAAGCTTCCCAGCTTTCCCTCAGCCCCTCCCACTGGCCTTTTCCAATCCCAAACCTTCTCAACATTCCTATTTCCAGCATTGGCCTCTTCAACACTTCCCAGCTTTCCTTCAGACCATTCCTTTGGCCCTTTCCAATTCCAAACCTTCTTAATCTCTCAGTTTCCAGGACTGGCCTTTTCAGAGCTTCCCAACTTTCCTTCAGCCCCTCCCATTGGCCTTTTCCAATCCCAAACCTTCTCAACATTCCTATTTCCAGCACTGGCCTCTTCAACACCTCCCAGCTTTCCCTCAGCCCCTCCCACTGGCCTTTTCCAATCCCAAACCTTCTCAACATTCCTATTTCCAGCATTGGCCTCTTCAACACTTCCCAGCTTTTTCTCATCCCCTTCCATTGGCCTTTTCCAACCCCCTCCCCTCAGTTAAGTGCATTCCATCCCAGGAATAGCTGAGCTGAGATCAAAACAATAATTACTGGATCAATTTTTATTCCCAATATAAAAACACCCTGTGTGAACCAGGGATCCAGCAGAGCATCCCTTACCTCAGGGCTTGCATTCCCACTGTTTAAATCCCTCTTCTCTTCACTGCATGGTCTCAGAATTACTCTCTTCCCTTTTCCAGGCTCTATGATCCCTGGGTTTTTTTTTCCTGCAGCACATGTTGATGGAGAGAGCAGCAATTATGGGATGGAGCAGCTGATAAGAGAATAAAGGTTATCTCTGTTTGCAGGGGAGGCAAATCAGCAGAGGGGCAAAATCTGCTCCTTATCTCTCACTGCCACAATGGGGAGAGCTGTGAGGAATCCACAGCTAATCCCTAAATACACCCCCCAATTATCCCAGGATTTTATCTCTCCCAGAGGTTTGGGATACAGAGTCCTGTGTATCTTGCTGGAACAGCCATTCAGACTTTGCTAAAGGGATACAAGTCCTTGAGATCCATAACTGGGATGTGGAAGGAGAGGTAGAGGGGTAGAGTAATTAAAGAGGCTTTGGAAAAGGGCATGGAGTGATAGGAAAAGTGGGAATGGCTTTGAACTGGCAGAGGACGGGGTTAGCTGGGATATTGGGAAGGAATTCCTGGCTGGGAGGGTGGGGAGGCCCTGGAATGGCTTTCCCAGAGAAGCTGTGGCTGCCCCTGGATCCCTGGAAGTGTCCAAGGGCAGGTTGGGATCCCTGGGATAGTGGGAGGTGTCCCTGCCCATGGAATGGGATGGAATGAGCTGATCTTGGATGTCCCTTCCAACCCAAACCATCCTGGGATTCTATGATTTGCTGTCACAAAATAGGGAGTTTTCAGGGAAGAAAGGAATGGTGAGGGATTTGCACCAGGAAATACAAACTGTTCTGGGGCTTGGAACAATTTAGGCTGAAGCTTTGCATTCTGCTCATTATTTTGTACCAAGCCCAAGACAAAGGGACTCTGGGCTGTGATTAAAGAGCTCAGAAAACATCCCAGATTTTTTGTCTTGGATGAACTGAAGAGTCACAAGATTTTCCTCCCCAGTCTGGTGTCAGATCCCAAATCTGGCTGTGTTTTATTGTCATTAGTGTGGATGTTTCCCTGTGAAATCTCTATTTTCAGTGCTTGGGATCACTGTCCCCATGTCCCTGAGATGTTGCTCCTGATGTTTGTTCCATTTCTGTTGGAGAATCCCCAATTCCCTTCCAAACCTGGATTCTGTCAGTCATGGAATAACAACTAAACCTGGCTCTGAGCTCCCTGGGATAGTGGAAGGTGTTCCTGATGGAATGAGGTGGGATTTAAGGTCCTTTCCAAACCATTCAGGAATTCTTTGTTGCCCAAGTTTTTTCCATTGGGAAGCATCTCCCACGTGGTGCTGCTTCCAATCCCAATTTTCTTTCCATGTTTGGATCCAGTCCCCACAATGCAGGTGCTGAAGCAGCACAGCAGAGCCTGGATATGTGTGAAATTCCCTGCTTTTCAGTTTTATCCCTAAATACAAACTTATCCCTCTGGAATATAAAGTACACAAGCTAAAACCAACCCCCAAAAAAACAGGAATAAAGATGTATAGGAAAGGAAAACCAATCCTGCCAGGTCTTTGTGATTTGTAAGGGCTTCAATTTTGTTGACCTTTTGGTTTTGCCCATTTTTCTTCCAATTTGTCCAAAAAGGTCATGGCAGGATGGAGAATAAAACCAAGGGAATGAGGTTAATTTGGGCTGGAAATGAAATAAAAATTTAACACTGGTTTGTCATAAATTTATAAAATGGTTTGGGTTGGAAAAGACCTTAAAAACCATCTCATTCCACCCTTTCCATGGGCAGGGACACCTCCCACTATCCCAGTTTGCTCCAACCTGGCCTTGGACACTTCCAGGGATGCTGGAAAATGTAGAATTGTGGAGAATTCTTTGTTCAGAATTTAAATTTAATATAAATCATGTTCATACCTGGTGCAATCCCAATCCATTACAATGAGAGTCCACTGAGATTCCATCAAGAAGAGCATAAAAAATCAATTTAATGCTGAATTTTGATACAAAAATTCGAGCCAACTGGAAAAATGGGATGGGTGAGAGGGAAAAGGGATGTAGGCAAAAAATTAACTGCAGATAAATAGTGTTGGGATTTATTTATTGATTGGAAAATCTTATTTATTGTTCAGCATCTCAGGATTAGTTGAGGATGAGTCAAGCCAAAGTTCAGCTGACTAGAAAAATAAATAATTAAAAATTAGACAAATTATAAATTAATAACAATTGAATAATAAATAAAGTAAAATAAAAAATAAAATACAATAAATAAAATAAATAAAATAAAGTAAAGCAAAATAAAATAAAGTAAATTAAAATAAAATAAACCAAATAATCAATCCATAAATAGTGGATCCTGAGCTCTCCTGCTCTCCATCCCTGGAGCAGGGACTTTTCCAAGGTTACTCCTCAAGGCTGGGACATTCCCTGCCAGAACATCTCAGGAATTGATTAATAGCACAATAAATGTTGGAATCTTGACTGAATGATCCAAAGGATTGATTGTGCACATTAATCCTTCAGATATAAACCATTGAGTAAGTCTGAGATTAAGTGTGGATTTCCCTCAGGAAGGAGTTTAGGAGGGAAGGCTGTGTTTTTTGAATCCTGATCCAATGGAAGGATCTCCATGGAAATTCTGTGGGATTTTGACCACTATGAAACAAATAATCAAGTTTAATCGTGTTAAATCACTGTCATATTTATTATCAAACTTTGTTAAATTGGGGGTTTTATATCAATAAATATATTGTTCTTTTTCTGCTACAAATGCATCACTCCATCCTTATATCAACCAACCTAAATATTAAGGTTTTCACCCAAAAAACAAAGAGTCCTGTTACAAAATCTGTGATCCAGGAGCTGATTCCCTACAATCCTTCCCTTCCAGGAGTGAGTCAATTCCCAAACTTCAGCTGAATTTGAGTGGCAATTCCTTCCTCCCGTTTTGGACACATTCCAGAAGCTGAATCCTTGTTCCCAACCCTCCTTCATTCCACATTTTCCATTAAAAAAATCACTGGATAAAACTCAGAACTGCTGATGGAGGCAGATCCAGAATGCAGCATCCCTTTCCTTCCATCTCCATCTCCAACTGCTGCTCCCTGCTTCCTCTCCCAGGAATTCCTTGGGACCATTTCCTGGGATTTTGGGCCATTCTGGTTGTTTCTCACTCAGACTGGGACCATTTGAGGCAGATTTGCCGGAGCTGGAGAGTTTTCCAAGAGAGTTTTCCTGTTCCAAACAGGCCTCCAGGGGGAATTTAAGCTGCTCAGGGTTTCCTTGAAGTGAGGGAATCAAAATCAATTTAAATCATGGCTTGGGAAACTGTGACCTTTGCTCTGGATTCAAGACATGATCCATGAGGGTCCCTCTGGAATAAGAACAGTGATACAAAGTCTTCCATCATTTGGAAAAGATGAGAAGTGAAGGCCCAAAAGCAGCTTGAAATCCCAAATTACCTGCTTGGGTGGGAATTTGCCACAATCCACAAGCAAAAGGGTTTATTTGTGTTTGGTTTTCCCCATTTTTCACCCCCATTTTTCAGCCTGAGGTTACAAAATTCCTGGGGAGTCTCTTCACCCACAAAATTGGGTTGGGAGAGGGGATCATCAGGGTTTCCTGGGAGATTTGGGATTCACAAAATGAGATTTTCCTTCATTACCAAGATATTTGAAGAAACAAAGTCTCATTTCTTGGGTGAAAAGGGGGTTTTTCTGACCTAAAATTTAATTTTAGCTTAGCCAACTTTTCCTGCAGATTTTTTTAGGGGGGCACATGCAGTGAAAATTCTCTTGTGGCTGCTTGGATCTGACATGGAAAGCTCCCAAAATATCCCAGGCTGAGCCTGCCAACATCTCCTGGATATCCCAGTTGGAATAACATCCACTTCATTCCCAGTTTGAGACCAGTGTAGTGATAAAAGTTGGCAGGGTCTGCTCAGGCAACACCATTCCTTGAGGTCCTTCCCAAATTTTTGCTCTATTTTCCCCTCAATATTTCCAAGAAAAAAAAGGATTTCTCATCCTTGGAAGTGTCCAAGGGCAGCTTGGAGCAACCTGGGATAGTGGAAGGTGTCTTTTCCCATGGAAGGGAGTGGAATGAGATGGATTTTAAGGTCTTTTCCAACCCAAACCACCCTGGAATTCTGGGATTCCATCATTCATCCTCTTACAGACACTGACAGAGAAATCTTGGTTTTCTTGTCATGTAGAGGGAGAAAAGCCAGACCTAAAATTAAATAAAATAAAAATATTAAAATTAAATAGTGCAGCATTCCTCTATGTTTAGGTGTCTAATCCCATTCCTTTGGAATACAGGGATTGTTACAGGAGCCTCGAAAACGAGGAAAAATACAGAAATTCTGCCCAATAATTTTGACCACGAGACATTTTTGTCTTTGCCAGGAGGGGAGGAAGAAATGGCTTTGCTAAAACCAAGGTGGGACATGTCACTGCTGCAGAGCCAAAACTGGGAATCCAGAGCTGGATTTTCCTGAAATCCCGGGTTAAATTAAAGCTCAACCTTTACAAATTAATTATCCAGCTCTGATTTTAAATTGCTGATGACAAAGGAAGCACAACATCCTCGGAGGGGCTGATCCTGTGCTTAATTACCTTCATCATTAACAACCTTCCCCTCATTTTTAGCCTGAAATCCTCCCTCTCTCTCCCTCTGGAATGTCTCAACCCTCCAGGTTTTTGATGGAGTGGCCCATTAGTACCTTTTGTTCCGCTCAGGGAGGGTTTTCTCTCCCTATTTTTCACTGGAACAGCTTTAACTCCGGGAGTTTTCAGGCGCAGATACAAATTCCAGCCTTGCACGGGGCTCTTTCCCATTTATCAACGTTGTGGAATTGCAGGAGGCAGCAACGTGGAAAAACCTTGGATTTCCAGCCACATCCTGCTGACACCGTGCTTGGAATGGCTTTTAATCTGCTTTTTATTTGCAGTTTTCCCTTTGTGCAACTGGGGTTCTTTGCCCTGGAATGAAATGTCGGGATCCCTGAGGAAATGGGATTTTGCTCTGCTTTTAAAAGCACAATTTGGACAAATTTGGGAAGAATGAACTCAGGGATTTGAGTCACCGAACCCCGGTGTAAAAAGCTTTTCAGACAATCGTTACACAGATAAATCTACATGGCAGTTTTTTATTATGGATCATTGGAAAAGTGGCGGAATTTTTCCCATCTGATTCTTCCAAACCAGGCCAGGAAGATTTAAATATTCTTTGGGAGTCCAAACCACTTGTAATCACATTTTTTGGGAGAGCCTGTGCATATGTTATCAAACCTGTAAGGTGAATTTGTACATTATTGAAATCTTAGACACTCTGAAAGTTAATAAATAACTCAAATATGATCTTTCCAATTCCCTTGACATGAGAAGCAACTGGAGCAGGAAGGAATTGTCCCACTCTGGCACTTTTCAGGTACCAGAACATTTTTTTCCTGCCTGATAAGGTGGGAAAACCTGGAAGTGTGTTAAATATTTGATATTTTCTTGCTTGCAAGAGTCCAGGTTGGAAAAGAGGGAGGGAGGAGTGGGAAGAAGGAGGTGGAAATGGAGAAATATGAGGCAAAGAGTGGTTTTGCTTCCAAAATCCCACCCCCACAAAATTCCAGGTGACTGGAATGTAAGGAATGTGATGGGAAAGGATGTCTTGGCAGACATAAGTGCAAAAAAAAAGCCCTAAAAATCCAAAATTTCAGGGGAGAGGATTCCCAAAAATCCTCCATCCCCCGTGTCACAGCTGAGGGGTGTCAGCATTCCCTTCTCCCTCTGTATCCATACATTTTTCCATCATCAACATCCCATCAGTTCGTGTGTGGAATCCCAGCCCATCCCAAGTTCCAGCACTTGGGATCCCACACAAGGGCTGGAGGGACAGGACACAGGGAATGGCTTCCCACTGCCANTTGCCAAGTGCCTCTCCAGGGAGGAGAACATGGGGATTTTTGGGAATGGGCTCAGGATTGGATCCTATGGGAGGATCATCCAGCTCAGCACATTCTGGGATTTTGTGCCTCATCCTCCTCCTGCAAATCCCCAGGGATTTCCTCCTTCCTCCCTGTGCTGAACTCAGCTTGGCCGGGATGGGGACACATCCCACATCTCCTGCTGGAGCAGGAATTGTCCACGTGGGAATGAGGAGAGAAGGACAACCAGGAAAGTGGGCTGGGGATTGCTGCTGGATTGGGAATGTGGGTCAGAGGGATGAATGAGTCCAGAGGAAGCCATGGAGATGATCCAAGGGGTGGAACCAGGCTGGAGAGCTGGGAATGTTCTCCTGGAGAAGAGAAGGATCCAGGGAGAGCTTGGAGCCCCTTCCAGGGAATCAAGGGGCTCCAGGAGAGCTGGAGAGGGACTTGGGACAAGGGCTGGAGGGACAGGACACAGGGAATGGCTTCCCACTGCCACAGGGTTGGATGGGATGTTGGGAAGGAATTCCTGGCTGGGAGGGTGGGGAGGCCCTGGGATGGATTTCCCAGAGAAGCTGTGGCTGCCCCTGGATCCCTGGAAGTGTCCAAGGGCAGGTTGGGATCCCTGGGATAGTGGGAGGTGTCCCTGCCCATGGAATATGGAACAAGATGGGCTTTAAGGCCCTTCCCAACCCAAACCATTCCAGGATTCTGTGACAGCTGCTGGAAAACCAAGCAAACCCCACATGGAATGATTGGGCAGTGCCTCCATTCCATGGAAAAGTGATGGATTTACCCAGATTTTCTGTGGAAGAAGAAACCCCTGGATGGACAAAGGGATCAACCAGCAGCTCCAGTGCCTTTATTTCAGTCCTTGGGGAACTGGAAGCAGATTGTTCTGGCCCAGAATTTGGGAATCTCAGGTTATAAATCCCCCTTTCCCCATTTTCTGGTGCCTTTGTGTCTCAGGTGAGGCTTTAATTGGGCTCTGACATTTCCCTCCAGGGCTGAGGAATTTGCTCTGTGTTGTCATATATTGAAAATCTTCCACAATTTCCTTCCATATTCCACATTCAACAATTCAAGTGTAAATTCCCTTTCCCTAAAATTCCCCTCAGTGGTGATTAACAACATCAAGGTTGGAGGGACAAACAACAGCTGCTTTTTAGAAATAAACCCATTTATAAGGAACAAAAAAAGAGAAGCTTTGAGGGATAAAAGTCCTTCATCTCTGAAGTAGAAGCATCATTTCCAAAGCAGCCTGGTTGGATAGACCAGGAAGCTCATGGATGTGGAAATATTCATGGAATTAGCCTGGCAAAGAGGCTGGAAGCAGGAGCCATGTGTTCCAACCATCACATCTGCTGGGATGTGCCATGAATTCCATGAGCTCGGGTTGAATTCAGCCTGTGCTTCCCTGGAAAGGAATTCCCTGGGATTGACTGTCCTTTAACAAAGGGTGAAGCTCCAATTTAGCCAGTTCAGGGCGGTGATTTTTGATAAAAACAAGGATTTAGGCCCTGATGTAAAAGCAAAATTTATAAATAAATATAAATAATTTATAAATAAATGTTGAATTCCCAGGTCAGCCCTTGACATTCAGGGACATAATCAGTGCTGAGCTTCTAATTGCCAAGATCCAAAGGATCTTTGATGGCCGAGCCATCACCTTTTCCAGAGGAAATTTGGATGCTCTGCTCTCTTTCCTGCTCCCACTGCCCTCTGATGAGGGAGAATTCCCAGGATTATGGGCTGATCATTATGAGGATTAATTGTGATGCCATTAAAAACCAAAGGCAAAGCTGCCTCTCACCTCCCCACCCTTAATTTGGGGTGAAATTTGGTGACGTGACTTTTTGCCTTTTTTTATTTCTATTTCTCACACAATTTGGATGCTCTCGGGTCACAAAATATATATTTTTAGTTGGGTTATTTTGGGATCAGAGACCTCATGTGATATTAAATCCTAGAAATCCCTTGTCTGCTGGGTTTATTCCTCTTCTCGAAATGGGAATTCTGAGCCTGGGAAGGGCTGGGATTTCAGGGGGGGTTAAATGACTTTTTAAGGGAATATCTTAATAGCAGGAAAGGTTTGCAAACATTTAACAAGGTAAAAACACATCAAAGGGGCAGCTCAGCCTCTCACACAGAGGATTAAGGAGAAACTTCTGTCAGGGACTTGAATCCAGGTTTGTTTGGGACACAATCCCACATTTTTCCATTTTTTAAGTGCTTTCACTCAGGAACAAGATATTGCCAACCCAGTAAATTTGGAGGGACAGATGCCACCACCAAGCAGCTTTAGGTGGTACCTTTTTTATGCCTCAAACTCTTAAATATTTTGTAATATTTAGGTATATTTTTTCTTTCAATCCCCTTCAGGAAAAGCAGAAAACTCTCAAGTAGAGCTGCTGGCTCAGCTGAAGGTGCTGCTGATGCAGAGAAAGGATTCAGGATCCCACAAATCATGGAATTCCAGAATATCCTGAGTTGGGAGAGATCCATGATGATGATCAAGTCCAATTCTTGGCCCATCAGCATCCAAATCATCTCCAAATCCTTCAGGGTTTAATCCCTTGGACCAAACCTTCCCCTCCTCCAAAGACAGATCCCTAAAACTGTGATTTGGGGGGAAAATCCCATTCCAGAGCTCTCCAGTTCAGCAGGAAATGGGAAAACCCATGGAAGTGGGAGTGGCTTGAATCAATCCAAACCCCAAGATTCCAGGAGGTCTTAATTATTAATTCAGGTTGGATGAAGCTGTTGGTTGGAGATTATCTTCCCCTTGGAATATCCTGCGTCTCCAAACTTCATTCCCATCATTCTCAGGGTGAATGGGAATTCTGCTGGGAAGGCAGCAAGAGACCATGACATCCCAAAAATGTCCTTCAGGAAAGATTTAGGGAATTTTCCTGCCCCACATGTGCTGGCCTGAGCCACATCTGAGGGACGAGGGGACACAAAGAATCTGTCACTCGTTCCCTGTTCCCAAAAAACCTCAATATTTCTCCCAACCCATCCAAGAATCCCTGAAAGTTTTGGGTTGGAAAGGACCTTAAAGCCAAACTCATTCCATGGGCTCATTCCCACTCTCCCACTATCCCAGATTGCTCCGAGTTTTTCCCAGTTTTAGTGCCACAAGTGACACTTCCAGGAGGACACACATGGGGACAGTGCTCATATCCCACCCAACATTCCCATGGAGCCCTTGGAGCCACAAGATGCTCCTGCCATGAAACCTCCTCCTCCCTCCAGAGCTCCTTGGATGATCCTGGCACAGGGAAAAACCCCTTGGAGCCAGTTTTCCTTCATTCCAGAAACTCAGCCACACACTTTTAAGTGCAGGGAGCACCTCCCTGTATCCCGGGATGATGGTGGGGATGGGAAGCACTTCCTTGGAAAAGTGCAAGACCATGACCTTGGGTGTGGTGGCCTGGGGTTTTTCCTGATCTTTTCCATCTTAGGAAGGAATTCCTGGCTGGAAGAGTCATGTGGCCCAGAGAAGCTGTGGCTGCCCCATCCCTGGAATGTCCAAGGCCGAGTTGGAACAACCTGGGATAGTGGGAGATGTCCCTTTCCATGGAAGAGGGTTGGAATGAAATGACCTTTAAGGTCCTTCCAACCCAAACCATCCCAGGATTCTGGGATTCCATGATGCAGCACAGATCCAGTAGATGGCGACAGGATATAAAATATTTTGGGAATTCTTCCCGGGATTGGTGGGGGTTTATGTTTCATTCCTTTTACCATCCCCCTCCTTTTAAATACATTAATTTTTATCTTTCAGTCATGGCTGCACTGACTTCATTTATCTTCCCATTTTCTGTTAATTCATCCCATGTTCTCCCTCTCATTCCTGCAAGTCTGGAGGAACTGCTCCAGGTTTTCCTTGGGCTGCATTTCTCTCATTCCCCAGGACAAGGATGCCATCAACATCATCAGCTGGGAATATTTGATCCATTTTCTTTTCACTTCCAAGTCCGTGATGTCACTTCTTGGATCTGTGATTAATTTTC
>WEIV01030799.1:0-38209 GCA_013390005.1 Calyptomena viridis
CTGTAGAGAAGGACTTGGGGGTGTTCATGGATGAAGAGCTGGAAATGTGCCATCCCTGGAAGTGTCGAAGGCCAGTTTGAATGGGGCTCTGGATAGTCTGGTCTAGCGGAAGATGTCCCTGCCCATGGCAGTGGGATTGGAACTTGATCATCTTTAATGTCCCTTCCAAGCCATTTTATGATTCTATTATTCCATTTCTGATGAAGCTAGAAATCTTCTAGCGTGATGAACCATCTCATGGAATTCTGTGATTGTTTCATGATTTGGCCTCCAAAATGTGGCCATCCTTTATTAGCTTTTACTGCATATTTTTCAGGCAAAGGATAAAGGCACATTCTGGAAATATGGAGAACTTTGTATGTCTGTTCATGGCCATGAAAACCATCTGTAACTTCATTCTTGAGCCTTTCCTGCTCTTACTACAGAGATAATGGAAGCTGAACCTGTTTATTTTAAGAAATATTCTCCAGTCATTCCTTGGAAAAATGAAATTATTTTAATTGTTGGAAGGTTTTGAGACAGTTTTTTAAGCAACTGCTGAACAGATGGTAGAATATTAAACAATGTATTTCAGCATACAGATATCTTCTGGGGCTTTTGTTGTTCAACACTTCTGAAGTACTTTTGCTTAAAGGATAGTTACACTGATTTCCAGTTTGACAACTTTCTTCATGCTGGTGTTTGTTAAATGATTCAGTAATTGTTTTCTTATAAGTCTTCTGTTCACATACTACCAGATCAGAAGTTTGGATTGTAATACCCTAAAAAAAATAAACCCCACTTTTATTATTCAACTCGTGGGAAGATACAGTCCTGTGTTCAGAAAAATGGATGCCTATTGTGTCCTGCTGACATAGGGCAGGCATACAAGCTTGAAAACGTGGTTTTGGATGTTTTGTGAGCAGCTGCGTCACTGTTGCATATGACAGCGTTCTGACAGCATTCTTACTGTGTAGCAATTTTCTTAAATGAATTGGAAAACTTCAAAGTTAGTGCATCTCCAGTAGAATAACATCTGCATTTAACCATGCCTCTCTGCGTAAGCCCAGTCTTGGATGATGATGTCTGTCCATGACTCAGAAAAGCTGTTTTGGGATCTCCATTAGTGTCTGAGCCGTATCTGGTTCCAAATAGTTTTATGTTTTTGCTGGAGAATGGAGAAATCGTGGTGGAAACCGCAGAGCCGGTTGGGATACAAGAAGTAGGATGTGTCAAGTTTTGGAATTTAGTTTCCTCTGAGTCAGTCTTTTGAGGTTAATAAGCACTCATGCTGCTTTCTGTGGGATAGCTTTCTAATCCTTCCTTCTGTTCTCTTTGTTGACCGCAGGAAAACATTGCCTGGAAATAAAGGGAAAAAAGAATTTTATTATTAGCTAATTGTAGAGTTAGGATACAGCTAAGGTGCAGTAAGTGGTCATGTTGATGCTGTTTTCATAATTGATAGGATATTTTTTCATTATTAATTTATTTGTCTAAGAATGATGCTAAGTAGTCTGGTTTTTTTATTGCTAGGCTGTGGCGTTATTTTCACAAATGTTTCAGATTTAGAGATTTACCCTTATATGGACTTAAGATGTATAAATTCGTAGAGATGAGTGCAGAACGTTTTTATACTGCATGTATAATTTAACCATTTTAAAAAAATCTACTTTATCTATATTCCTTAGAAGAGACATTCAAACACTTTTCTGTGAGTGGCAGTCCAGCAAGTGGAGATCTAAAAGGCCTGAAAAAAAAGGCTTTAAAAGCCTAACATTGCAGAAAACAAATTGAAATCAAGGACAATTTTAATATCAAAACCAATTTTCCTTTCCTAGTAATTTGACATTGGCAGAATTGAAGAAGTTTCAGAAGGGATGGCTGCCCTTTTTGCCTCTAAAGTTGCTCTCACTGAACTTCTCTGATTTTGGCTTTATGATAAACTTGCTGATCATCAGAATCCATCACAGGACAGCTGCCTCACTGCTCTTTTGATTTGATTTATATTAATATACTACATTAGGAAAAGGAGAAAGTAAAAGTCATTGCAAGGTCTTTCAAAGATAATTGCAGGAAGGAAGATGCAGTTTTGCACATTAAATGCACATAAAGAAGAAATGCTAATTCAGATTAAGACTTTCTAAAAGAGAGAACACTTGAGAAATTGCAGAAGGCATGGCTAAGTCTGATGTATGGGCAGTAAGATTAGATTTACAGACCACAAGGAAACAGTAATAGATGTTCGTGTTTAAATGACAACTTGAGATTTTTCTGCTTATTTTCTTTAGGGTGCTGGCAAAATAAGTATTTTACACAAATACTTGACTCAAATTGTTTTACTTATTCTCTTGTGGGTCTCAGAGTAGATACTTGAATTGAGCAAACTCTTTGACCCTTAAAGCTATTGTATGACAGACTGCTAACATATCTGCTAATCTGAAATACAGTAAGCATATAGCTGAAGTGTTTATTGCCATTACAAATATGGTCTTGAATCTGTTTTTGGAAGGAATGACCCCTGAGTGATTGGAGTCTTTGTTTCTTTAGGGTTTTTGCTTTTCTTTTCCCTTCTATTTCCCCACCTCTCAAAATACAGCCTTACAGTAAAGCTATACATGAATTCTTCCTTTGATAGTGACTTGCCAGTGGTTAATCTTCACAGATTTGCAAAGACTCAGCAAAAAATTATTCCACTTCTACAAAGAGGGTTTGCAAGGAAAATTTTGGTCCTGGGTTGCTCTTGAGGAGAGGGCAGTGTCCTCTGCACAGGGCCAGGAATTGGGCTCAATGATCCTGATGGGTCTCTTCCAACTCATCAGATTCCATGATTCTATGATCTTCTGTATGGTGTGAGTCCTGGGTGGGAGACTCATCACTCTGAAACCACAGCCCTTTTGCTGCATACAGCCTTTTGGGAATTCACCTGATACAGCGTGCATAATAGGGTTGGTAATTTAGGGAGCATTATGCTTCAAGTTCCTAAGATAACTGTTTTCTTGGCTTGTTGGGACATTTTTTTTGTGTTGAACTTTTAGTCACCTTAGGGGATGGATCCGCCAGCTCTTCATTAATGGACCATGGCTGTTCAGCTGCAGAGCCCTGGAGGTCTGTGTAACTGCTTCAACAAGCTGGGCTTTGGATCAGTAATTCCTGTCCTGTATTTCTTGGTGGTTGAAGTAGAATTGCCCAACAAGCATCTTTACAACACAAGAGGCTAGTTTGTGTGCCAGGTTTTTGCAGTAAGTGTACATTTATACAATTTTGTGATGGGCTTTCAGTAAGCCTTGTAAGCTCAAACCTTCAGAATTTCTCATTACTTTGCTCATGTCTCACCCCCCCCACTCAGCACTTTGTGTGTCAGTCTTGTGTCAGCCAGTTCTTAGCTGGAGTTCTCTTAGTCTGAATCATAATATTAATTTTTATACATTTTAAGTCTTCCTCCCCTGGTTCACAAAGTCTGCCTTATATCCTCTTTCACATGAGAACAACAGTGGTCTATTACATTAATTTTTGCGTTGTAAGGGAATTATATTAACTCTTGCACTTTGGCCTGGGCCCCAGTCCAAACTTGAGAAATGAAGCCTTGTACCCAAGTATCAGTGCTTGCTTCTGGCTTTTTCCATGTATTCACAGTCTAGGTCTTTAATTGGAAGTACTTGTACTAACTGCATTTCTTGTGCTTAGTCTTCATCTAACACTGTCTCAATTTTGTCAGGAACCCAATCATCAGTGTGTCTGGAAGGATATACATAGCATTTACACAGGGAAATGCAAATGGCAGTCACAAAATGGTTGAGGTTTGAAGGGACTGTTACAAGTCACCTGATCTCATCCCCTGCTTCAGCAGGGACACCTAAAGCCTGTTTTCCAGGACTGTGTCCAAATAGCTTTTGAGCATCTCCAGGGATGGGGACTCCACCACCTCGCTGGGCAATCTGTGCCAGTGCTCTGTCATCCTCAGAGGTTCCTGATGTTCAGATGGAGCCTCCTGTGTTTCCATTTGTGCCTATTGGCTCTTATCCTGACACTGAAAATAGCCTGGTTAATGGAGACTAATTATTCTTCGTGTGCTGCCTGATTTCCTGGAATTGGTTTCCATTATTGCTCCAAATGCTATGCAGGTTACCAGCCTCTTCCTGTTACAGTTGGAAATGCTGATTCCTATCCTTACAGGTTTGTTTGGGTTTTTTTCCTGAGTAGTATCAGTTCTGAAGCCACCCTTAAATATGACAAGCATTCAGAGGTGAATCTGGAAAATGTTAAATCAACATAGCTGTCCTCCATAACCTGAGCAACCAAGCCATGTGTATGTAATAAGAAGTGTGGCATACAATAAACTTCATGCTCCGCATCTCCTTTTGGTGACTGAAATATATTCCAGAGGGTACAATAGCCAAGCTTGCCCTGAACACTTCTCAAGTGCCTGCAAAATTACCATCATGAGCTCTGCTGCTGTAAGTCAACTTAGACTTGATTAAAATTTCAAATAACTTTCATCCTAGGCATTTTATCAGCTGTTGAAATATAAAAGAAACATTGACATTATGTTTTTGTCACACAGATAAAGACTGTGTGTCTGTTATTTGTCTCAAAGCAAATGTGACAACATTGTGCAAAAGGGAAAAGAGATTTTTACCGTGTTTTGTCCATCACCAAAGAGAAGTATTATTAAATGATAGTATTTCTGTTAATGTGAAGCAACAATGGATAAAGGAGGTGAGGAAATAAACTCCCTGTTCTTAATTAGTAAAAGATTTCATTGGATACTGTGGAAAAAAAAAAACAAAGTGAAAAACATACCAAAAAAAGACTATCCAACTAGGCTTAATTTTTTTTGCAAGTGAACCTTTCCCAATCTGTAATGTAAAGACCTCGTCTGGAAACAAGAGACATCACCCTTTCTGTTCCTGCTTGCAAGTCAGTGTCCCTTCCAGCAGTGCGAAGAAAAATGTGATTTGTCAGCTGAGCAGAATTCCATGAATAAGCTCAGTTCTTCATGCTTTTCTGTAAGTATTGTTTTTCCTCAAAGATTCAAGTGCCAGAAAATTAGTTTAACAATAGCTGAAATGTAATTAGAAAATACACAGGCATGTTCTTCACCCCTTTTCTTCCTTTTATGGTCTTTTTGCAGAACATCTGTGCTCATCTCACTTGACATGGAAGTAAAATGATTAGTCTTTTTAATATTAGCTGTAAGTCAGTGGGCTGAGTTTTTCTAATTAGCTTTGGAAACCAGTGTTTTGTTAGATTCAGAGGGAGAAAATACAGATATGTCCCATACTCTTTGGTTTTTTGCTGTTGTTGATGTTTCTTTGGCAAAATACTGTTTTTCATGCAGCTTAGCTTCTTTTCTTACTCTCAGCCTCAAAAACTGCTGCTCAGGCAACCCAAAATGTGAGTGTGTGTTTGTGTGTCACATGAAAAAGATGAAAGAGATGTACCAACCACTATTAAGGATTGCTATTCATACCTTGATATTGGAAGGATATCTTTTCTTGAATTTCGAAGTGCAGGAATTTCAGGCACGTTTCTTGCTTTCTTCAGTGTTAGTTTAAAAACTTTGACTTAATTCTCTAGAGACAAACAAGAAAAAGAGAATACCTATAAATCTTTTTATTCAAGAATATTGGTATTATCACTCAGTAGTTTGAGGCTCTATATTCACATCTTTTTAGTGAAACTGGATCGTAAGTGCGAAACATAACTGAAACTATTTATGATTATTTTAATTAAAATTATTTACACACCCCCCCCCAAATTAGAATGTTGTGTATTATACTTTGAGAGGCTTTTTGTGTGTCATTTCCACTTTTCATGTTATGGTAACTGTATTAACTGCATTTGTTTTCTGCACAGTATCTTCTTTTTCACGCTTGGTTGCAATATGACTTTGTATGTCCACCATGAGTCTTGTATGTGGACCTGTACAGCTTCTGGGCAGCGCTGTGGATACTATGCCTCCTTCCTTACTAATCTGGCATTTGTTGATTGTTTTATCTTCATCTGTGCTGCATAATCATTTGTGGTATGTAATGCAAACATGTTTCAGAGAATCCTTGAAAAACTTGTTATTTGTTTCAACTGTCTAGTATCACTGAAGAAGCACTTTCTAAACCAGGAATGCACAAGAGGATGAATCTGGAAAGTGTATAGTCAAATTAAAGGGCTTAATAATGTTGCTGGAGCACAGCGTGATTATACTGGAGGTCTCATGTCCATGAGAAGAAGCTCATCCCAGGGGCTGGGTCCAGATTCAGGGGTGCCTACTTTGAGCAAAGGAGTTGTAGAATGTAAGTGCCTGTCTCTTGCTTCTGACAGCTCAGTCAAAGCATCAATGAATTCCTGTCTGAAAGCAGTAATGTGACATGAATTCAAGAGTCTCCATTTCTCATTGCAGATGTCCCAAAGCTGGGATCCACAAGCTGGGCACGGGCAGTGGTGCAAGGGTAGATGTTGCATGGCTCAGCAGGTCCAGCACTGCCCTGGGAGCAGGGGAGCATAGCACTTGGAGAGAGGTATCAGCTCCAGGAGCTGACTTAGCTTCTGCTGAGTTCCTATCAGCATACTCTGCCACTAGTTTGGAAAAGAAAAATTGCATCTTTCAAATTGCCACTTAAGCATTTATGATCCATATCCTAGATCACTTTTTCAAGATTTGACCCTGGCTGTTAAGTCACTTCACTGTTTTTGAAGGTTGTCCTGAAGCCTACAGCCAGTTTTTATTATACCATTGGGCTTTGGTAAATGCTGGAAATTGCAGGTCAACTGTCAGTTTTGCTTTTATTAGCTTAGAGAAACAAGTAGGAGTTTCATCAGTACATGGTTAAAATGTTGATACCTGTTCGTGTTTGGTTTTTTTTTTTCTGTTGATTTATTCTGGTGAATTTATAGGAAAGTTATAAATGAAGATCTGTTTGAAAATTGGAGTAGCTTGTAATATTCCTGTACTTGTCAGCTCAGTGAATGAGAAGTGCTTGTCCCTAGAATGCTGAGTGTCAGAGGGGACCAGGAATCCCCAGGTCATCCTAGCAGTGGGAATCAGTGGCCAGCTTCCAGCTTAAGAGCTGTCTGCTGGCCCTTGGTGTAGGCATCTCATGTTCCATGGGTACTTCAACTTCCTTGACTTATATTCTGAGAGCACTAATCAGGTGGTTGCTTCTCTTCAGTTGTGACAGTAATTTGGTGTGTAAGTGGTTGATCTGTAAAATAGCCTGCTCCCCTTGGTTCCTCCTGGTCTGCGCTGGAGTTGGCACAGATAGCTCTTTACTCTGTGGCTTTCTGGATAACAGAACTCCTTAGTTTAGCTCAATATATTGTTAATCTTGGAGCTGGAAAAGACATGGGGAAAGTGTAGTCGCAAATACTTGTATTTTTCTAAAACCCCCCACCCTCAGACCCTGCCTTGGCTGTCTTCTCATTTCCCAATTTCATTGCACTGGAGGAAGCACTGCCAGTTTGAAGTGTTTTCTCAGGCTATGCAAAATCTCTTTTCATAATTTACAGCCTTGAAGTAAAACTTCTCAGTGTATTCTCATATTTTACTAAATAAGATAGTCTTTTTTTTTTTATTTTCATACCTGGAGAACACAGGAATATGATCAATATACCTATCTTGAGATACCTAGCCACTTTATTGATACATATATTTCCATGAATTTTTCAGGGTGAGGCTTTCTGTCCTTTTTCACATGTTATGTTTTAATGGTGGCTAGAAGACAGGTTTCTCTGAACAGCAAGCCAGGTGTAGGAGCAACTTTCCTTGGGCCCTCTTCTAGGGAAGGCTGCTGGACTGTGCATAGGCTTTGTTCTGCTGCAGGCAATGGAGAAGACAAAAGGTTGTGTGTAACTGAGGGCTGAAAGGAACAGAAGATTGATTACCTTCTAGTAAGGTTTTGTGCCTGGGTAGTTTCTAAATGTTTTGCTGTCAGTCTCTTGCATCTGATTAGGGTTTCAGACCACATTTCAAACCTAAGGTCACTTACAGATACGCAGGGATTTTAGAGAAGACTATAACTGAAAAATGGATCTGGTGCTACAGATAACTCTTGGAGCTTAAAAGGTGATGAGAACAAACGTTATGATTAGCCCTGCTGTGGAATTTCTCTAAAGAATATAGAATAAGCCAAGATCAAACAAGTAACACCAAAATGTTTGGTGCAACTTCATATTGAATTTTCAGGCTACAAGTCTAGATCAAATTATTAAAGAGGGGGAAAAAAAAAAGAGTTAAATTATGTGTAGGAGATTTGCCCAGAAAGATAGTGTTGCACCCACAATTTTTGCCTGTTTGGACAGAATAGTATGTATAGAAAAGCCCATTCTGTGATCAGAAGTAACTTTTTATGAGACATAGGAAGTGCTGCCAACTGCTGAGCTATTTGTGGTACCGTGTTATGGCTATAGCAAGAGAGAGTGGGTTTGCAGTAAGGCTCTCAACAGTCCTAAAAATATGTCATTAGGGGGGTGTGATGAATGCTGACCAGCATTAGCAGAACTTCAGGCATGAAAACTGCACACTGCCTTGCTCACAAACAGGCACAGTTACTCAGATATCAGCAGAAATGCAAGAGCAGATGTGTGTGTCAGCACAAGAGCTGAATCACCTGAAATTTCCGTGTGACATTCCCAGCTTGCTAATTCCATTTAGTGCCCGACTACAGGATGCCTGTGCTGCAACAGGGTCTCTCTGGTTTTCAGGGGAAGTTTTGTGGCAGAGAGGAAGTTTAAATATTTGTGAAAACTTGGGTTTGGGGAGCTACACCTTTTAATCTGAATTGTTGCTCTAATTGCTGAGGCTTTTGAAAACATTTTTCAAAATAGCTTCTGAATTCTCTGGAGTAACTGTGTATTTATGTGTCATTGCTGTAGAAGCTGAAAGGACTTGGGGCAAAGGGGGAGAAGTTGAAATAATTCAAATGTATTGGATAGAACATTCAGCTACAGGAAAATCCATAGGCTTCTGTAGTTATATGATTTTATGCAGGATTCAAAAAATGTATTAACAGCTTCAACTATTGAGTATACACAAGTAATCAGGGTTGGGAAAGTTGTATTCCCAAATTGTGTTGCATTTATGGCAATAATATGGCAGTAATTACAACTTTATGAAATAAAGAGAACTGGAATCACTCCACTCCACTTTGTATATTTCTGTGTATTTCTTTGATCCCCTGCAAATTCTTTAAAGGATTTCAGATTCTCAGGAAACATGAGAATTTCATAGACAAATTTTTGTCAATGGAGTTTCAATAGTGGTTTGATCTGAAATATATCAGTTTGTAAGAGCTTGGTTAAATTCTGATGTGAGATGTTTATTCTATAACATTAAATCTTAACTGCTTAAATTGAAAAGATGTCATAAATGTAACAGGACATGGTATTTACAAAGTTCTACACTCAGCATGACTTCTGAGTGTTTTTTAACTGTTAACATGGATGCAGACATGCCTGACCAGATAGTTTCTCAGATGAACCAGAAATTTTCTTCATGGGTTACTCTCAATTAACTGACATCCTTCCTTACTGAAAAGGGGAGATATCAGCTGCACGATGGGATTGGTGTTTACATATAAAAATCTAACTGCAGATAGTCATGTGTTTCTTTTTTTTCTGTCCAAATTGCAATCTCATTGTGAGACACTTGATCTCTAGACCTTTCAAAAGTAGGTGTTTTAAATGCATGACATTTTAAACAATACCTAAATAGCAGCATTCTGTTTCAGTGCTTAATTATGGCTGAATGTACCCTTTCACCAAAGGTGTTGTTGCAGCATTTGTGGTTTCTCTTCATTTGATGATGCTCAGGTTCCAATGTGATGTGATAAGATTCACTGTTTTATGTTCTGCAGGAGTGTTGGGTTATTTTTGCTGCACTGGCAGCTGTTTGATGGGGATAAATCTGAGTGACCAGAGGCTTCTTTTCTGTAACGAATTGCACAATTGGCATTTTGGGTTTACATGTGAAATATCCTGTCCTGCTGACTGGAGACCACAGGGTCCATAAGCAGAACAGGTGGACATGAGCTTTTTGTTTCTGTTATAGCCCATGTCACGCCCTGCTTGGAAGTCACCCCCCCAGCCCTTCATGCCAGGATGTATTCCCTGTGGCAAAGCAGCCTTGGCTGAAGGTCTGTCAACTCTCATTAGAGCAGACACTTGAATGGTGAGAGAGACATCAGGAAATAAGTCTGGGCTATAGTAGAGAGAACTACAGAATTAGTGTAATTACTCAGTTTATCTGAGGGATACCTTAGGAAACCATCTGTAACAGGAAGCCATGAAATCTGGTTTGTGTAATAAGCAAGAAGTATAGATTACTTCATTTCTGTAAAGCTATTTTGAAATCCAAAAAAGCTGTATGCTTAACAGAGTAATTGGCAACACAGTAGTGAAATAACTACCAAGGTTCAGGCAGAAGTCTAATACTCTTAGAGGACACAGACAAAAAAACTTTAAAGTGAAAAAAAGTGTTTTAAGCAAATCAGATAGGCAGACCAGTAAAGCAACCAGATATTCATGGCCATATACAACCTTTTGGAGCAAACAGGAAGTAATCCATTGCTTTTTAGGGAAATTACGATTACATCACTTGTTCTGCCATTTGCTCACACATCAAATGCTTTCAGAAGGCCTGCATGGAGCACTGCAAATGTGAATTGATTAAACTTTGCTGATTTGGAGTTTCTCACTTGAGATGGCAATGTGAGCAAGTCCCTAAAGTCCTTACCTTTTATATATAGCACTGAGAAGCACTGCCATTTTAAACTCATGCACTGAGAAAGACAGGGAGATGAAATAGAAACAATTTATCTCCAAAGCACCCCTGTCTTCTAGTATTTATTCAATGCTTTAAAAGACTGGAAGAAAGAAAAGTTCAATCGTTAATGAATTTTTGCCTTTTTTTTTCCTTTCTTNCCTACATTTACTCTCTCATTTCCAAAAATTTATTTCTGATTTCTTTCTGGTCAAATTTTCAGCTCAAATGTTTTCTCTCTCCTGTTTAAATTTGGGCTCCCTTTTAACCACTCTCTAGAGTCTCACCCTTTGCTTCTGAGTAGCCAGACAGAGCTATTTCAGTGTAGGAGTCCAACCAATTTTAGCAGCTGTAGATTCTTGGTTGTAATGGATGTCTTTGGTTAGAAAAAACAGCCATTAAATGATAGGTCCCTTGCATTTGAGAACTATTCAGTGGAAGAAAGAAGATCTGATAGTTTTCTTTAGGACCATAGAGACTATATGTGGTCCCACTAAAGAGAATGCTGGAGCAGAATGGCTTGACATTTTCTGGTTTTATTGCGTACAGTGCAGCAGCTAGTTCACATCCAGGTTTTCAGAGCCCTGCTTTGAGTGTGGGGTTGAGCCAGGTGTCCTTGACTTCCCTTGCAGTTTAAATTATTTTTGATTCTGTAACATTATACTTTTTTGCTGAGTTAGGTGTAGAAGCATATTTGCACCTTGATTGCCCCTAGCAGGTATGGCAAACTGAAACCATGTCACTGTGTAATTAAGGTAATTCAAGACTTGTCCCAGAGACGGATGATTAGAGGAGCTCTTGATCTGTTGTTATGAGAGTCCACTCCTCTCTGCATAGCATAAATGGAGATCTGCTGCTCCCTTTTTTCCTTCACCCTTCAGCAAAACCTGCTGCTTTTGCATCTGCAGCAGCACAGGAATGAATGAGCGCAAGAAAGAAAACCTCTGTGAAGGACTGAGCTCTGGTTTCTTTCTTCTTAGGGCAGTAAGTCAATTTAAAGTCTTGTGACTTACGCAAATGCAGACTTTTGTCAGAGATGTTTTAATTCAGTGTTCTTTGCATTGTGTATTCATGGGCTAACATGAGAATAGATTCTCCAGACTAATACCTGTGAGCATGCTGCACAGCAATGTGATCAGTGTTGCTTTTAATTTCATTTACAACAGGGTTGGATCAGGGATCAGGAATATTCTTTTGATATATCAAGTATAGTATTTTTCACATCTGAGTTCTGCACTCCTTGTGTAAATACTCTAAATTTGGGGACTGTGTAAGAAGCTGTTTGGGGGACACAGCTGCAGCAGTGAAACCTTGGTATGAGGAGTGGGAGGTACATATTTCAAGTAATTTAAGAACCTGGGAAATCTGAATAGTTTTGATTAATTTGATGGGAAAATTAATTCCTTTACAATTTCTCCTTTCCAGTGACTGCACTCTGTAGACAGACAGACACAGCAGCTCATTTGAGGACTTGCTTATTTTTCATGTTTTATTTTTTTCATGTTTTCCATGTTTTAGGCTTCCTGTATTTTTGTATGGCTGTAGAGCAGAACACTGGTTATTTGTAAATGTGTTTTACACAAATGTAAGTTTACTGCTCTCAAGACTTGTAAGGTTAGGAATAAAGAACTGTCTTTTGGTAGGATTAACTCCCGTCACTACTGAAACAAGAAGAAGGAGGTAGTAGTGAATTCAAGTTGAGGAAAACAAATCATCAGAGAACAAGTGAATGAGTGGCACAGTGGATGCTCTCCAGAACTGGCTTAGAAAGCTGCTACTTCATTTAAAAAGCAGTCTGCTTCAACCATCTCCTGCGAGTCATGACTATTGCTTTTTGTGAAACTAGGCCACAGAATCACAGAATATGCTGAGTTGGAAAGGACCCACAAGGATCATGGAGTCCAACTCCTGGCCCTGCACAGGACCGTCCCTAAGAGTCACACCATGGGCCTGAGAGTATCATCCAAACCCTTCTTGAACTCTGCCAGGTTTGGTGCTGTGACCACTTCCCTGGGGAGCCTGTTCCAGTGCCCAACCACCCTCTGGGTAAAGAACCTTTTTCTAATATCCAACCTAAACCTCCCCTGCCACAACTTCAGGCCATTCCCTCAGGTTCTGTCACTGGTCTCCACAGAGAAGAGATCAGTGTCTGTCATCTATTTCCACAGAATTAAACAGCAAAAATGAATCTTTGAATTTAATTGATTTGCAGACAGACCTAACAGAAAAAAAAGAGATTGTGAATCCTGCCATCCACTCACAACTTCCACTAATATTACAGGAAGCCGTCCCATTTAAAGTGATTGAGCAGCATGGCATATCCTCTGTTTAAATACAGCAAAGATGCCAGTAGTAGCTATAGCAAGTTCTGGTGCTGCTTTTGTTTGCAGTACCTATTGAACTATCTACCTCTTTCATTTGTCAAGGAGGTAGGTCCCTCAGTATTTTGAAGTTGCCTGGAGATGCTTTGAACTTATTCAGGTATCTGAATAAGTCTGAAAAGCTGACATCTGCCTATAAATATTTATTGAGAAAACCAGATAAGATCACCTTGGCTTTGTTATCATAAGGAAACTAACCAGATCCCTAGATTGTCTCTGTACAGGCTGTTTCATTAAAGTGGGGTGCAGTAGCACAGGCATCAGACATCACTGTGTTTTCATGTTAACTTGATACTGAATGCAATGGTAAGTGCAGAACAAAGTTCTTGAGTTTGATTCTCTGAGGTAAAACTTGGAAAGTTGTAACATTATCCATACTTGTTCTTTAACAAGAAAATCAGTGTCTCCATCAATGCACACTAGGACAACTAATGAAGAATTGCCTCCAGCAAAATGTGTTTATTGAACACAAAATCCCAACTTCTGAGGTCTAAAACTCCCCCCAAACCTATATACTAATAATGTTTGTGTTTAGTGCCTCTGATTTCCATGTGTTTTGTACATATATGTATTTACTTTTTTCTAATGGTGTCTGAAATCTTGTGGTCTATGGGCTTGAAAGGGGGGTTTGAAAGGATTTAAGTTTGGAGAAAGAATCACTTCAGGACTATGGAAATGTCTGGTTTTGATGAAAGACAGGGCTTGATAAAGCTGGGTAGTTGATCAGTCATCAGTAATTTTATTATGCGTTATGGGACAAATTTATCCAAGAGTTAATGAGACATTCCAAGGTATATGATACACTGAAGACCAGACAAAAGACTTGTGATATCCTCCTGAACATCTCTTCGTCTCTTAATGATGTTCTGGTAGTGCCCACAGGAGAGCAGTGTTGTCTTCACTGGTATTTGTAACCAGTCCAGGCTCAGAGTGGCTTATGCTCCAAGAAGATAAATGATGAGAGAAAGCTGAATAGATTTTTAAAAAATCCTTACTCTGTCAAAATGTTTTTCAGAATGTAACCTCCAAACCTGGACAATATTAGCAAGCTAACTATTTTAGGCACCATAGCACAGTAGGGTTTTGGTGAGAGCGTCATTCCTTAGCTAGAAATATAATATAAGTCTTTTAAAGAATTTCTGGTCTGAGTAACAAAATGAGATACATTTTCGTCACAGAGGGACACAAGGTGAAAAGTTCAGGTCTGGATCCACTTTGGGCTTGGTCTATTTATATGGATAAATCTGATAAAATGCAGCTGTGAGCTTCAGAATCATGTTTTTCTAATGTTTAGGAGAACTCGGAGTCTGTTGGGTTTTGCACCTTCTGCCATTTCTAAGTGTCTGCTGCTAGAGAAGGAGCGGTGCCACTGAACAACAGAGCTCAACTTCTCATGCTGGACTTGCGTGGGAATCATGCTGTTTCAAAAGTAGATTGAAATCCTAGATCATAGCCATCAGAGCTAAAGCATCTTGACAACTCCCCCTGCACCCCCTTTGCTACTCTAAAATTATTTTCAGATCTAAAATCTGCTGAGTAATAAAGCAAGATACCATTAAGGTCTCTGATCCGTGTCTGAACAGTAAGCAAATTGTTGGTGATGCAGCTAAGTGGATTCCAAGTGCAACACAATTTGTGAAATTATTTGGCTCCACTAACCAGCTGTTTGAAAACCCAGGTGTAAGTGGTGCAAATCACATACCTTTCAGGCTGGAGATTGACATTTTACATAATTGTGTATGATGCGTCAGCTTTGCCTCTGCTCCCTTTAAATTAAAACTAATATGTTCTGAATGTAACAAATGTTTGGTGCCATCATGCATCCATTAAGAAATCTATTTATGTTTGGCTTGTGCTTATGAATCTACCATGAAACAACTTAAAGTAGCCTGTTCCAAAGGCTTATCTGAATTTCTGCTAAGTATGACAGTACTATTCTGCCCATTTTAAATATGAGAAAACAAGCAAAAAATAGCTAAGCAAAGATTCTGCTGGACTAATACTTAGTCTTTGCACACAAATGACTTGGGGGCTTCATTCGCAAATACAAGCACTAAGGAGATTATTGGTTGAGGCATAGTCTGCTTCAAGAGTGGGATTGTGTTGAGGTTGTCCAAGTGCATATCACTTCTTCACCTCCAAAATCACTTTCTTTGTTATTCTGGTCTTGGAGAAAGGATTGTGAAGGTACTTATGGTACGTATGGTAAGATCCAGTGAGGCAATAGTTTATTTGTAAGGAGAAACATGTGCATGCAGCCAGAGGCATCTCCTGCTACTCTCACTTGAAAGCTGCAGCAAAGGCTTACCTCAGTGGGATTAGCTTGCAGCTGGCAGAACCTATCAGCTGGGATACTTAAAAAGAAGGTCCCAATGAGACTTAACAAGCACTTTTCGTGTGAAATTAAAACCTATCCAGAGTGCATTGGCATGTTTGAGAGTTGGTGCAGTCACAGTTGGTGTCTTTGGTGAGTGTTTTGTCATGCAAAGCACAAATTGCACCAAAATGGTGAAAATGTTCCTGACTGTAAATGCTCTATTGTCCCATCTTTCCTGCACAAAGAGTGCTGTCTAGGGAGTTGCGATTAAATTTATTACCAGTACGATGATACGAAACACAAGACTGTTCACAATTATTCTTAAGAAAAGCTCACGTCTTCTGGGGAGGTCTGCTAAGAAAAAGTTATCTCTATACTGTATATATTAACATATATATAAACATTTTTGTTTGCAAAGTTGGCACTTCTTTGTCCATTTGGGCTGGAGAGGACTGAGATAGAAGTTGGAGAGACTCCCCTGCACGTTACTTGTTACCCTGTGCAGAAATAGCATAGCTGCTGCCTTTACCAAAGAGATTCTGACACTAAACACAGACATTTGCTCTCACCAGATCCCCAGTGTGCTGCAGAGCCTCCTGGAGCCCTGCCAACTTGCAGGTCCCAAACACCCTTAGCTGTGGGGGTGACTGAGCAGGAACTGTCCTGTTTGTCTCATGTTAGAACTTGGATCCAGAGACAGATGGGCAGGAGACCCTGCAGGCTGTGCATGCTGCAGTACAGCAAAAATGGACCAAGCTGTCTAGTTTGCTACCTAGTGTTTGATAAAAATAACATGCTTTTTTTTTTCTGATTTTGTAACACCCTAGTTACAAAATAGGAAAGACCAGGGATTTTATCTGATAATTTTATCTACTTTTATTGTTCCTCATGAATGTATTGCAGTAGGCCATGCTGAGCATGAAATCAGCCTTGTAAAGAAAACAGCTTTTTCCCATTATGACAGTAAATGAACACTAAAAATGGGCTTTGCTTGTTACAATAGCTGAATCCCAGCATTCCCCAAAGTTATATTCATATAATAATACAAGATTTCACAATTCTGCTTGTCATAAGTAATGGGCATACAATTAGTAATCAGCACTGCAGAGCTTGTTTGATCCCTCCGGTACCTTCCTCTGCACCTGAGTTGCTGGCATCTGCATTGCAGTAATAGGTGGTGTTTATAAAATATATTTTCTTAGAAGCCATCTCCTCAAGATTTTATTGCACCAATGCCAGATCTCAGGCAGCATCACATACAAGGTCTTCTTTGTAAATTACATGACCAGAAAAGTTCAACTTGTTATATTCATCCTTACTGATAGTTGAAATCTGTGTCTCCATCAGCATAGAATAATCAGATCTGTCCCCACTGAGTAGTTAATGTTAGTCAAAGGATCCCAGCTTCTACACACAAATCACTTTGTTGAAGAGCTGGTGAAGGGGAAGATTTAGTGCATGTGTGAGAGAGAGGAGAGATTTACAATACAAAGATACCCTGATTTGCTTTAAAACTAATGATTCTGACCCCGCTAAATGATACTACTTGTTGCTGGTTGCCTGGATCCTTTGACTCAAAAAACGCACAGCTCAGTTAGGCTGTTGAGAGCAGTGGGTACATGTGATGTGGGTCATCAAGATTCAGCTGCAAGGGAGAGGCTTCTACTGTTGTCTGACATATTGCAGCACAACTTGAAACACCGTCTTTTCCAAGGAGGAGGTGTCAGGGTGTTGATTCCAGCATCACTTGGGTGTATGACTTTACAGTCCTCACTTCTTATCTCAAATCTGCAATGCCTGAGTCCCAAAGGTAAATCAGCTTACCTCTGAGATTTTGATGAAATGCCATTTTAAAGCATAGTGTGTGTACTGCAGCACCATGGTGCTTTCTGAAACAGAGGTGAAATTTTCATCATCTTTTGTTTGCAAAATGGATCCTTCAGAGGTGAGGTGGTTCCATTCAACTGTGTTGTGTTGTCCTGTGCAGTCCCAGGAGGGAGACAGAAATGAGCCCACATTGATTTACTTCCTGATACCATTTTTGCTGGGCAGGCATAGGAAGATAGGCTGCTATGTTCAAACACACTGGCTTCAGCAGTTGGAACTATAAGTAAGAGGAGAGAAACTAGGCTCTGGGAAGTTATAGCTCCTGGTGCCTGAAAACCTGTCAAATGTTTTAAACCAACGCTGCAATCAAAATATTCACTTGTCATAAACTTCATTTGCAAACTCGGGCACAGGCACAATTGTGGACAATGGTTTGCCCCCTTAATATTCTTCTGTTTCACTTCTGTTTAAAACTAGGCCTTCTGTTATATTGCTAATACACACTGGCAAGAATTGTGTATGTTATTTTAATGTTTGCTGCTTCTCATTGCTTAAACAGTAAAATTACCCTGAACCCGTTTCAGTGGAGTATAGAGATGAAAAGAATGATCTAAACTTTAGCCATCTAATCAACATTTTGATTTACTAATGCTATGGTCCTTCTTATTCCAAGTTAGTTTATAGATGCATGGGATGTCTCATTTGAGTACAGACATGTAATTAAACTGACTCCCTTTTTGAGTGTTTTGCCCTATTACTAACTCAAGTACCTATTCTCATTTTTATGATGTTGCACAGATACTGTAATGCAGTCAGAAAGCTCTTTAAAAAAATACTTCCCATCTCAGTGGTTATAGCAGCAATTGGATAGAAAATTCTTCAGTGTATTTTTGTTTGTTTTTTAATTCCAACCTTTTCCTCCTGCTTTCCCTGAACACACGTGCATGCATGTCCTCTTCCTCATCTTCATTTCTGTTGGATGTAATTCTTTCCGGGTAAATCCTGTCTCTTGTAAGCTTTTTTTGATATATAGGCTCTTTGTTTTAACACAGCTGTAGTGTCAGGCCCACCCACACTGTGCTGTCCCCATTGCTTTGAAGCCAATATTTCAAAGATAAAATAGCTGTCAAGTCTTTGCTTTGGTTCTGCTTTCTGGGGATGGCGTGAAAACAAAAGTTATTGTGTTTTGGGCTTTCATCTAAGTGAGCTAAATGAGTAAAAGTTTCAAGGATTTCAACCAAGGACTTGTCAGGAAAGCTACTTTTGACTAAAAAGTTTATCAAAAGAGAGAAAAGCTCAAACAGTGTGTGTCTCTACTATATCTCTGTAGCTTTTTGGTGGGGTTTTTTTGTGGTTTTGTTTTTGTGTGTGTGTGTGTGTGTGGTTTTTTATGTGTTTTTTGTTGGTTTGGTTTGGTTTTGGTAAGTGAAAAAAAGTTCCTTTTAGCCTTCAATTAATCTCGTCAGATTTAGACAGAACCGTGTCTGTGGATTCTGCAGGCTTGGTCTGTGGTGGGAGGGAGAGCAGTTTGACTCCAGGTAGCATGATACCAGTTTGTGCTGCTGCACCAGCATTGTCCTACCCCATTGAGGTGGTATAGAAGTGCTGCTGTGTGAAGTAATTCCCACATCAGAGCACTTATTTGTTCACAGAGCACAGATTTGTTCACAATCTTTGTCCTTCAGAAAGCCATCTGAGAAAAAACAAAAATATTACAAAGGGACACACAAACGTTTATCTAGTGGCAGAGGTTTTGGTGGGTAGGTAGCGCAGTGATATTCTGAAGGCTGTAGCCTGGGAATTAATTTCCATCTACCTGCAAAAGATTTCTTTTACTTGGGATTTTTCATGTGAAAAAGAAAAAGAAGACAAAATATATCTTGCAGTGTATTGATTCACTGTAGTTTAGTGCTGAGGAAGTAACTGCCAGGGAAAACTGAAGCCAGATACTAGGCATATAGGATTTCCAGCTGATTTAACCTGCCTGCGACAGCATATGTAGCATAGCTAGAGTGCTTCAGCTTCAGGAATTTTGATTTCTTTAGGCAAATTCTGTTGTAATGACAGAAAAGTGATGCCTGATTTTAATTGCATAATAAAGTCTCATTTGTTTTGATAGTCTGTGGAAAAAGAGCACATTTGCCATGTTAAGGTTCATCTATGAGCCAGGGCTTAGGGAGTGATTGAATCTGAAGTTCAGGTCCTGGGTCACTTCTCCCAGGAACTTTAGGGTTTTACTTTTTTTCATTACTGTTTTCTAGCTTCAGAAATTTTTGAAGTGAGATGATTTCCTGATTGCTTGTAACTAGCCAACTTGTTTATCTAGGGTATTTTACTTACAATCTGTCTGTTGTCACACCCATTCATGATGGGAAGAAAGCCAGCATGCCAAAGGAAAAGCAGTTGTGGTGGGTATTGCTTTACATCTTTCAGGGCATGTAATTTTTCAGTGAAAAATTTTTTCAGTGTCTCTTTTAGTATTCAGGTATTTGATAAATTACCAGCCATATTGTTGGTAGAGGAAAACAAGTGTATTTTCATGAAAAGTGTGACTAAAATCAAACTACCAAAAAGATGCAATTGCACTATATATTTAGATTATATGCCTTTGTTTGCATGTATGCATATGTTTCCTGTAAATTCTTCTTATATTACTGCTTAGTATTGGCAATGGATGCAATATAACACAGAGGACAAATCTGAGTAGTTTCTGGCTATCCATAGCATTTGATGTCTTGAGGAATTCTGGAAGGTGTGTTAACACCTTTGAAAGAAATGGGATGTATGGAAGTATTTAAAAATCTGACTATCTTTGGTAGTGTAAGCACTGTAACTAATCCAGTCCTACAGCAGCTAAAAGATCTATATAAAAACATATTGCTGGGCTATGGAAGTGACCTTCTACAAATGTCATCTCTAATTACACTTCTTGTCCTTCATTAATTTCTAGGTTTGATCTGCTGTGTGCACATCGAAGTGAGGTTTAGTTCTGGTTTTTCTTTGTTGCATGTCTTGTCATGAGCAAGCTTTCCTAAGGGTTAATGCAGCACCCTAGAAACCCCAGAATGATTAGTAGCTACCAAAGTCAGTAGTAAACATTTTTATGAATAGCATCAGAAGATAATCCCTTTCTCTCTGAATTTCTGTCTGGGTCAGTAGCAAGTCATATGTGATTCTCAGTGGGAGAAATGTGTGTTTTGCACTTATGATAACACAGATGAAATTCAATGTTTCAATAGTGTTCTGCTTTTTTTACTTGTTTTTAATGTGGTCATTTCTGCAAGCTATACCAGCAGAAAGGACAAAGGAATGCTCCAGGATTTGCTTCTGGGCTCCTCTACTGCCTGTGCTCCGCTAGCATGGCTCATCATGCTGTGTCTGGAGGAGAAAATGTGGATCGCAGGAGCCAGCAGCAAGCCCTGTGTTACGTCTCCACTCCCTCAAAGCCAGAGTTGGCACCTCGAGGCAAGGTTTGTGGAGCTGTGTTGGCAGTGACCACATGTGAGAGCACATTCCCAGAGCCACCCATCCCAGTAGCCAGGCATTTTGCTCCAAATTGTTCCTGGTCGAATGTCTCGGGGATACCTGGGCTTTGGATGGTGGGTGGCTTGAAACAGTGCTGCCACTGTGTGAAAACAAGTTAGTCTGGATAATGTGGGTATCACAGCCACACAGCAAGGACAGTGCTGAGAAAGGGCTTCCATGAGCTGAGAGTGAATTTGAGAGTTGCTAGTGAGGGCACCCTGTGTAAAACCAAGTGGGGAATAGCAGCCCAAACAACATGGGAACGATTATCCAGCAGGCCTGCCCCTAGTGAGGATGGAACACTTGCACAGCAGCGCTGACACCGTGGAGTGCTGATACCAACCCAGCAGAGCTGTGGGGAGGCCAGGGGAGCATTACTGCCTTTTCTGCCACCAGCTGCTACCCGGAGACATTGAGTGGTGAGGGTTGCTCAAGGCAGACATTGGATGCAGTGCTCTGGGTAGGGGCAGAGTTGCCTGTGTGTAAGTGCCTTTTTGACTTGCACGAGTGGACACTTGGTGTCCCCTCCTCCCTTGGGATCGCAAGGTGAGCAGGTCCCTGCAGCTCCCTGCAAGCAGTAAAACACAGAAGGAGCAAACGCAGGCAGAGGGGCAAAGGCAGGGAGAGGGCAAGCACCTTGCACAAGACTGCATCCCCTCTGAAATGTCTGCCTCAGTTTGAAGGGTGCTAAAGTGTCTGCCTGTGGCTAATGTCCGTGCTTGGCACACGGAGCTGAAAAAGCAAGTGACTTTTGCAGTCTTCATCTATCTGAACTGTTGGGGGTCTGTTTGACCAAAGTTAAAACTGCTTTATCCTTGCTTGGAAGATGGAGAGAGACCTGCTAATTCCCCCTCAGTTATTTTTCTTAAAAGATTTCTTGGATGTTCTGTCACAGGAAAAGGACCGTTTTTTCTGAATGACTTATTTAATTTGATTAGCTGTTTTCTCTGTTAATTAGCTACAAAATATTCCAAGATAGATGCTATCTGACTCTCCAAGGCATATATGAGTTAGTGAAAGGGAAATTGGTTGTCCTTTACTGACTCATGGTCTCTGAAAGAATAGAGGAGAAGATGTACATAACACAGATAGGCTTTATAAAGACAGCAATCAGAGTAAGCCAAAGTTCCTTCCCATATTTTTCTTTAACTGTGTTATAGAAAATGGTTTTGAATTGTTTTATTTCCTAATAGTCACATCTTTATTAGCCTTGTGTTTTTCCTTCCCATACCCCTCCTGTGGGATGTGTTGTACATGGGAATTTCTAGCCTGTAAAACCAAAAAACTCATGATAGAAAAAGGTTTCTAATTTACAGAATTGTCAGCCTGTGTTTTTGCCCGCTCTTCGACGTGGACATGCTGAAGTATCCCATGTTTTATTGTTGATGTGGACAATGTTAGTATTATGCAGACTTTTTAACTGGCTATTTATGATTTTATTTGTCTTCATAAATTTTAGGAAGGACATGGCAAAATGCCAGAATGAAGGGATTGAGGGAGAAACTCCATTGTTCTCTTCAAATGCAAATTCTTTTCTCCCTCTTTCTCCTCTACACTTCCTGGGGTTAGTGGTGTAGCACAGCTTGCCTGAAGTTGGAGCTCCTTCTTGCAGAGAACCCTATGATGTTACCTTTCTAGTTAAATGTGCAAATTCCTTTTTTTTTTTTATCCTTTTGCTGTTTTGAGGAACTCATGAAATCACGGCTGATTTTTCTCACTTGAGCCCTCTTTTAAGTGTTGGAGAAAAGACCACTACTGCTTCTTTTTTTTTTTTTCTTTCTCCATAACTCTATACATTTTCAGTAAAAGCCATCATCTATGTGCATTCAGAGGTTATTTGTATTCATTTTGTTTTCCCATTTTATTGGTTTGATTCCTAAATGTTATCAGTGAGTTAGAGCTGAGCTCTTTTAATTCAAATGGCATAATGCCCAATCCTCTGAGATTAGCTGGCAAGCAATTCTGGGCATGGTGCCACCTGGCATTTCTCAGAAAAGGGCTGCTAATGAAACACCGGAAAAAAATAAGATTGTTCCAGACATGCAAAACCCTGAAGTTGCAGAGAGTGAGGAGTGACAGAGCTTTCACAAACACACCCAATATTCTGTGGCATGACTCAGAAACTGCTCAGGAAATACCATCCTAATACCTCTGCAGAAAATTGATATTGAAGTGAAGGTGCTCTGAGTACAAATGAATTTTTCTTTTCTGAAATTTGTGACTGAAATATACATTTCTAAATTCTTTTGACACTTGGGCTCAGGATTGGGCTTGCTGTGTTGTCTGCAGCGCAGCTTGGGCTCCAAGAACTCTCAGCCTTTTAGGACCTGCAGTTTGTTCCCTTCTGATTTGCCTCACCATGGTACAGACCCACAGCTTCCCACAGCAACAGTATTAGGGCTGAAGACCATATCCTTCCAAGGCCCTCAGTTATAATGAATCTAGGCAGACCTCTTTGGGATCCTGTCTTGGATCTAAAGAAAGTTTGTTGGCTTCAAGAGACTTTGAATGCAGTGTTTCCAATTTAGTGACCAACATTTTCTGATTATAACTTCTGTTTCATCAGAAAACCTCCAAAACAGCTCAATGCCTGGATAAATAGGTCCCAAGACATTTAGGGCTTTATAGGTCTAGACTAACATCTTAAAACTGGCAGGCTGACCAAGCAGATTATGCATCATGGATTTAATATGCTCATGAATTAAAATGTCACTTACCAAGCAAGTTGCCAAATCCTGCATCAGCTGAAGTTTTCTATGCACACTTAGGAGGTTGTCTTATATACAGCATGTGACAGTAGGCACTTATTTGCATAAAAAGCCTAGCCAAGAGCAATAAAAAAGAAGTATACAGTAAGAAGTAGTTCTTCGGTCAAAAGAATAAGGATATTGTTTGGTTTTTTTCTTATGGTCTTTTGTCCCTTCAGCTTCATTGTCTGCTCTATGTAAGATTAGTAGTGGTTGCAGATAAGGAGTGCCACTGAGACAACCTTGAGCAACTGATTATTTCTTCATAGTTTTCCTTCTGTAGATGGTAGTAACGATATGTCCTGCATTTCTTCTAGGAAGCCACATTTTTCTGTTTTCTAAATTTAATATAATATAACCAGATGTGCAAACCCTATTGTTTTCTTGCTGGAACTGTCTTCTGTACTCATTCTCCATCATCTTTATTTTCCAGTGTCTCTGTATAGCCTTTAGAAATAACGACAGGTGAGGGAGACAAAGTGGTCAGATCCACACTACCTCTCAGAACATAATAATATTATCTCAAGATCCCATTGAATTTATTCATTCTCAGTTTACGGCCCTGGCTTCTGCCTGGGGCTCACTCTCCCAGGACACTTCTGATTCCTGAAGTGAGAAAGGATAGGGATTTACTTATTTACTCTGAAGTCTGCACTAACCAACCAACCTGTGCTGTCAAGAGGAGGTGTGATGATGTAGTTCACAGTAGTTTTTTTACACATTTCTTCAGAGGAGAAGAAAGTGACATGTGAGACAGCCAAACCATGCAGCAAACCATTATGGATTTGTCATGAACAGTGAATGGATCTTGAATTCCTGCCGTACTTTTTGACACTTTTTTGAACTACATTTGTTTTGAATCTAGAAAGCCTAGGCAGAAGGCAGTATCTGGTCCTTTTAATGTTCTTGCAGATCTTAGCTATTAGCTTGCTTCTGGTTTCATAGTTACAGACTTGTGTCAGTATGATTAATGAGCAATGCAAAGCATGCAAAAAAAAAAAAAGAACCATAGAAGATCTTCCTTCTGCAAGAGCCAAGAAGTAAAAAGGCAATACAGTGCTTGTGCTCAGTAATCACAGAAAGCAGAACAGTTTTTACTTTCCAGTTGCAGCATCTGATTCCAAAATACATTGACTTAGTGTGCATGATTATTATACTTAAGTGAATTTGTGAATTCATTGATTTTATGTTGCTGTGTTTTCCTATGGCTGGTAATCAAAAAATGTCACATTAAGTAGCTGAATGCGTATAGCGTGTGTGCGGAAGTTTGTGCATTTTGCACAGAAGAACACTTTGCATAGCAGCTGGCTGTATTTATATTAAAATTGACAATTCAATACATGTGATAATTAAGCTTTTCTTATCACATGGATCTTCCTAAAATGAAACTATTGCATTTAAATGTGTAGAATATGTATATCATATATATATATCTATAAACATATATAACAAATATAACTAATGTGTGTAAATATTATGTGTGTTAATATACATAGTGTACATATGTATATAGTTGACACTCTTCTGATTAATTAGATAAGTTGAAAGATAGAGCTTTTTACAGCCAGTGACTGAGTTAATAACAAACTGAGAAAGATTTAGTATAGCTGAGTGCTTTTGTGTGGCTTTGGTCAAATTATTTAAAGGTGGAAATAATCAGTGGTTGAATTAAGCAAGAGGCCTGATACATACTGGAAAACCTCCATCGTCTGTCAGATGTTTTACAACTGTGATGAATGAGTTTGGATAAATAATGCAAACATGTGTTAAACAAGTTCAGGCCAAGTGCCGCACAGTATGGTAAACAGAAATTGTTCTTGAGGAATGTTTGCAAATATAAATGTCTGATAGGGTGGTATGGTTAGAGCACTGTAAGGATAGCCTTTCCTTTTACCCTGGAAACTTGTAAACTTGTCTGGAAGATGCCTTGACCCAGAACAGGATGGAGCCATATGGAAAGGAACCCAATAGCTTGAGTGACTTTTCATTTAAACTATTTGTTATAAAAACTGTTGATGTGGAAAGGGAAACTTAAGCAGAAAATCATTCTAAGTGAGGCTAGGCTTGCTCCAGCATCCGTCTCACCTCTGTCTCTGCATACTGTGAGAGAGGTGAAGAGCTAGTGCCCCAATGGGCAGTGCACCATTGCTTGGAGAGGCATCAGCCAACTTTTGGTTTCTAAAGGGAAGATGTGTTGCCAGAGCAGTGGGTGGATTTATATACAAGCTTCTCTCCGGCTGCTAATGCAATTTAAGTGAACTCGCTGATTTCCAAATGCAGCTTGGAGAAGCATCTAACACCGAGGTTTTTAGTTGTTGTGTTAGTTGATGAGGGTGAAATGATTGTTCCTATATTTGCTTTGTATTTTCTCTCTGAGATCCAGTTGTCCTGTGGAGAAGTCTACAAGTATCACACATCTTGTTCCTGGAAAATCAGGGATATTTTTCGTCTGTGAAAATGGGGGAGGATTTCCAAAAGTGACATTTCCACATGATGAATGCGGTCTTTTATCAGTAATTTCCTGATTTTAATATGTGTAAACCTGATTTTAATATATATAATATGTGTTATATGGATACCTCCCTTCATCCTAATCATGGTGCTTGGAAAATAGAGAAGTATCCTACTTTTGCCTCATTTTTATATAGATGTGAAATACCTAAGTACTGTTAAATCTTTGCAGTCTGATGTACGTGTCCTTAAGTGACTATGAAGATGTGTGTCCACTGCTGAAGAAGTGGACATATATTCCCAATGTTATATTCCCAACATTATATTCCCAACAGTCTGAATAGTACTGAAAAATAGTAACTGAAGGACAAATAAATTGCACTGGAGTACAGGACAGCAGCTGCAGTGCTCTCTTGCAGGGCTGTTGTGTGTGGCATGTGAAGCTTGAGACTGTTGGCTATCCTATGGTGTTACCTTCCTTCTCTGTGTGTTAAGCTTATCACACTGCCTGTGCCACGTTCTTGGGATGCCTGTTCTTGTCCCTCTTGCTGTAAGACATGGGACAGCAGATGGAGCAGTGATGTGCCAGCCACATGCACCCCCTGTGTGTCAGTGTGACCAGATAGCAAGGCACGGGATGCAGCAGCAGTAGAAATGTTGGAAGGTGAGTTCTCCAGTAGATAGCAGGGATCTCTAAGCCTCCTCAGACTACTGCAGGAGGACTGGCCATGTGCTTGATCTAGCGTCTTTATCAGATGAGATTCATGCATTGGCATGGATTTAGCCTGAGATCTTAGTGCTTCTGTTTCAGTTTATTCATGGGGTTTGCTTTTCTTTTCAGTTGCCAAAATTGTGCATTCTTCATGTGTCCCAGCAATTTCAGAATGATGTGAAACTTGCTGACCCTGAATTACTTCAACATCTGCTAAAAGTATTTGTGCAGCAGTCTTTCCTTCTGCACATCTGATATTTCTTCATTCTCCCTCTGTTGCAAATCGTCTCTGTTAACTTAATTTCTGTTAATTTAACTATATCCTTTAAGTGTCCTAAAGAAGCATGCTTCCAAGAACCCTAAGACGCATCAAGACACGTTGAAAAAAACCAGTTCAAGTTGTGAGAACAAAGCTAGTTAACTAGCCTATTGTTTTTGTCTGAGATCATGTCTGCTAAGAACTATGAGGTTATTACTTAGGGGATTGTTCTTTGTTGTGTGACTGTAATACTAAAGCAAAACCAAATCTTTGTCTATTGAAATGCTCTTCATTTTACTCAAAATCAGTAAAGCCTTAATTGAATTGCTGTGTCTGGGTTTGCACATTTAAAGATGTGAATTGATTAGAGGATGTACACAAGAACAAGGTGTAGGAAAGATGAGCTAGAAGTAAAGTTTTTGACATGAGGAAGAGGTTGTTATATGGAAACACTGCAACAGTTTTCAGACTGGGAAGGTCTGAATATTGAATTTAAATTTAAAAAGGAATTGTATTAGGAATCAATATTGTCCTCAGTAAATGTAATATGGAAATAAATATCCTGTGCTGTGGCAAAATATCCAAATGCTGTGGCATTTGCATTGGAATTCTTTGCTTATTCTGTTTTTTTAATTAATTCTGGAGTAAAAAATCCTATAGATGAAGCTCCACTGGATTCAGGTGCCATGTCTAGAATCTTTCCAGAAGGGATCTTCATGATTCTGTGGCTGAGGCTTGTGGGTGAAGTACAAGTAAAGATTAACCTTAATATTGATATTGTATCTTGATCACAGGCACATAAACTGTTTTTTGTATGTGAGGATTTTGTGGTGGATTCTTGGTCTTGGCCACTTCAAATGGTCAAAAACTCCCCCCAACAATGAATTGGAAGCAGTTGCCCCTAGCAGCATGGCTGTGAGACTGGGATGTCTCACATGCACATAAGCAATGCAGGCTCAGGTATTTAAAGATGCACACATCATGGCAATCTCTAGTAGCACTCTGAAGAGAAGCAGCTTTATCAGATTTTCATCATCAGCTGCTGCTAATGTTGATGCTCTTTTGCCTATTGCTTGCTATCTGATGAGTGGTTCATACTTGCTGTCCCAATTTTTGAACACACTCTAATGTGTGGCTCATGCTTGCTGTCCAGATTTTTGAACAAACTCTGATGTGCTTGAATGCATGCAGTTAATTAAGAGGCTACATGCTCTGAGGTCCAAAGGCTAGTTAAATTCCGATGCACTTCCTGAGACTGGACTTGGGATCACTGGAACAACTTAGTCTTTTGGCACATCTTATGAAACAGAAAAACTTATATTTATGAAACAATATGAACTTTAAGCTCAGGAGCTCATTCACTTTCTTGGCAAAAACCTGTAATGTTTTTGCACTGAGACATTTTGACTTTTACCAAGCTATCAGCACAGGTAAGGCATCCATAAAGGTAGGTATAGCAGGTGTGTGCCTAAATTTTTTGTTTTATTTTCACAGAATCAGAGAATTAACTAGGTTGGAAAAGACTTTTGAGGTCATCAAATCCAACCTATGACCTAACACGATCTCATCAACTAAACTATGGCACTCAGTGCCACATTCAGTCTTTGTTTTAAACACTTCCTAGGATGGTGACTCCACCACCTCTCTGGGCAGCCCATTCCAATGGCCGATCAGTCTTTCTGTGAAGAACTTTTTCCTAACATCCAGCCTAAACTTCCTCTGGTGCAGCTTGAGACTGTGTCCTCTCGTTTTGTCACTGGATGCCAGGGAGAAGAGTCCAACCCCCACCTGGCTACAACCTCCTTTCAGGCAGTTGTAGAGAGTAATGAAGTCTCTCCTGAACATATTTTGGTGATAGTTTGCTATAGTTTGCATGTTGCTTTTTTGTTTACTCCTGATTAAAAATGCAGGGCAGCATTTGACACTGTTTAAAGTAGATTAAAACCAGAAAACTCAAGTCATGACTAGCATGTTGTTATTAAGTACTTCTAATCCAGGAGGGACTGATGTGCTTGTTCGAGCACAAGCACACAGGCCAGCAATTCAGAGACTTAGTTGTAAACTGAAACAAACATTAAAGATTGGCCTCAACATGCTTTTTAAAATTATATTTTAACCTCACAATGGCTACAGTAATCTCTAAAGAAGCAGTAAGTTCTTCTATATTATTTTCTTTTCTAGGAATTTTTCCCAACCTCTTTCTCTTGCATTATGTAACACATTTTAGTATAACAACTACTTTACTACTGTATTACTCTCTAGGGAACAATTTTACATTAGTAGGGGGTGAGCAAGATGACCTACCAAGCCTTTTCCGTCACCACTTGTTCTAATATGGTACCGTAATATTTGAACCTTGTTACGTAGTCTTTTCCCTTCTGTAACCCTTTGATTTTTACAGAAGAGCAGTGACAGCATTTTTTGGACAGGCAGAAGTACCTTCCTTTGAAGTTATCAATCCAAAATACTGTTTCCTGCACTTCGGAACGAAGAGCATATTAGTGCCTTTTGCATTCTAGTGGTGAGGACCTGTATAAATAAATCATTGCAGGGAAGTATGCTATGATGCCTGTTCCATAGCTAGAATGAGTAGGCTGAAGAGGCAGAGGCTCTTTATTTTGATAATATGTTGGAAAGGCTGTAACTGTTGAATATGTCTTTTTAGTATTGATTTTTTATGTCAAGGAAGGAAAGAAGACTGAGCTGATTGAGCAATTTGTTCTAGATCCATACTGTGTGCATGGATCTACATGGTGTACTTACTTAATTGCTGTTGTTCCACCAGCAGCCTTTCCCCATTACCAGTAAGCATCAGACTCAATGGGAAATGGGGAATTCTGTATTCTAGCTTGCAAAATCAGAAAGGATACGCAAGAGAAGCAATTTGGAAATGGAAATAAAAGTTGTGCTGATAATCAAATGGGAAGTGGATTCAAAGCTGCCTTGATGTTCCTGTTTGTTCATAGTTTTCATCTCACAGAGGATGGGAAATGATTTTTGTGGCATTGGCCTGGCAATAATCTCCCCAGCCTGACCATGAATGCCAGTTCTAAAAAAGATCTTTTTTCAATGAATACCCCCTGGATTTTCTTCGTCTCTCCAGATACAACTAATATTAAAAGTCTAGAGGTTTAAATCATTGAAATTCTTGAACTATTCAAGTTTCTTGGAGTTGTTGCTGTTGTTTTCTGTGCAATTAAGTGATTCCTTGTTGACTGTGAGTTGTAATGTCCTATTTTTACTTCATAGGTAAAATCTGCTGTTGTGCTCTCCTGCTGTTGGGCTTTTTTATTGCCTATATCCTTTTCTCCAGCAGCAGAAGACAAGTAACACAGATTTCTACATTAGAGAATTGAGAAAAGAGTAGTGAGCAGAGAGATACAAAACTAAGGGGAAAAGTACAAGCCTTTTTTTTTCAGGCAGCTTTACGCTGCTCTCAGCCCACAACATCTTATATGTCCTTTCTTTTTCTTATGAGTAAAACAGGGCCTTAATATGCTGAGTAATTTAGAAATAGAAACAGTGAAAGGAAGTTCTAACACCATCAGTTTTTAAGATCTTAATGTAACTCAGAGCAATAAACAGAGATACTATCTCCCTTAGCTGTAAACCCCAGGATCCAGCAGACTAAGATTTCCTTTTGTACTTACCTGTATAAACACTTGCTGCATTTTAACATCTCCCTTTAGTATAAAATGGCATTTGTTTGCCATAGCATGTGCAGATAGTGTGACAGATGTTCTTCCTAGTTCCATGTGCATGTGGATGGGTCTACAGGAGCAAAAGGATAATAATTTAGAGCTTTGTGAAGCGGGTAATGGTTTGCTTGAAGCCAAGGAGGATAAACAGAATTTTGGTAGAAATGGTTGAGAGAAGTGATGAGTATAGTCCTGTTGGGCTGCCAGAGGGGATGTGCTGGTTTTGGCTGGGGTAGAGTTAATTTCCTCCATAGTAGCTAGTTTGGGACTGTGTTTTGGATTTGTGCTGGAAACAGTTTTGATAATTCAGGGAATTGTTTATTATTGCTGAGCAGCACTAGTACAGAGTCAAGGCCTTTTCTACTTCTCTACCACCCCACCAGTGAGGAGTCTGGGGGGGCAGTGGTGCACAAGAACTGACTCCAGCTGACCAAAAGGACATTCCATGTCATGTGGTGTTATGCTCAGCATATAAAGCTGGGGAAAAAAGGTGGAAGGGGGGAACATTGGGAATGATGCTGTTTATCTTCCCAAGTCACTGTTATGCATGATGGAGCCCTGCTTTCTTGGGGGTGGCTGAACACCTGCCTGCCCATGGGAAGTGGTGAATGAATTCCTTGTTTTGCTTTGCTTGTGTGGGCAACTTTTGTTTTACTATTAAACTATGAGTTTTCTCACTTTTACTGTTTTCATTCTCTCCCTCATCCCACTCGTGGGGGAGTGAGTGAGTGGCTGCGTGGGGCTTGGTTGCCAGCTGGGGTTGATTCATGACAGTGAGTATGATAAAGACTGTAAATTCACTTCTACCAACTATCTGCATAAAAACCTGCTTCTTTTAAATCTCACTGAATTACTTAGATGTTACTGTAGTTTATATGTATGTTGATAATGAACCTCCAGCACTGGCTAAAATCTGGAACCAAGGGTAGGGGAGCATCGAGGACATTCAGGAGTGATATGTTCAGAAAGAAAAGGACTTACCCTGAAAGGATGATTTCTCTCTCTGTTTTACACAAATGGTTTCTCACTTTGTCTTTCCATGCTTCTTAAGAATTTAATTCTCTGTAGCTGATTGTTTAAGCATTACTGCTTTCTTTAAGCACCATTGTTTTAATAGTAATGCCACTCTAGACCTTCAGTTTTTCTGCTGTCTGCTCTCCCTCTTACTGACTTACCTCTGCTCTTCTGTACTTCTCTTCGAGTTATTCTTCTGTTGTTGCATGTCTCTGATTCCTAATCCTCAGAATAATCATCTTTCTACTTGGTCCTCTGGATTTTTCTAACATGTTACTCATTTTCCCACAAATGATTGAATCTCATTTCATATCTCATAGAAATACAGGAGCAAGAATTAGGGAGGACACTTGCACCTGGAGGAGTGGATACATTTTTCAATGAATTTAAATGTATAATCATTCTTGTGCTGACAGTTTTATGTTAATTCCCTTGTGCAGAAGTTAAGATGTTTGGCATTTCAGAGAAATGTTCAAAAACGGTTAGCTCCAATATACCTTTCCAAAGTGGGGTTTTGTCCCTGTGTACTCTCCCTGTGGAAATCCAGGGACTGTTTCTGCTGGGTACTTCCTGCAGAAATGGAGACTTCTGCCTTCAAAGAGGCAGGAAAATCCCTATAAGTGTGAGCGTGCAGAATTGCTCTGAAGTTCTGGCCGTATCGGGTAATTTTCATTCCCAGGGGAGATCCTGCCCTGGAGTTCTCCCTGCTTGTCTGTCCAAACCGACAGGCTCCCTGGGGTTTGCAGGTGGCTCTTTGCACTCTGCTTTGAGCCTCTGCCAGCATGGCTTTAGGGTATGGGATAGGAAAGGGTGTCCAAGCCTATTTTATCTTTCCCTCCTCCCACTCCCCACCTGCGGGTCCTTTACAGAGAAAGGGAATAAGGATGCAGGCTTGAAGCTGAGCTCTTCTCGTATGCAGACGTAATAGGATCCTTTCCTGACAAAGGATCCCCCCTCCTAGTGGGGGCACGGGACCCTGCTCGCTGAGGGGACCCACTGTCCCAGATAATTAGCTAAGCAGCTGCTGTGTGTCTGAATGAAAAGGAGGGGAGGGAGGTTTTTTCTCTAACAGGGAGCTGGGGCGGCATTCCTTGGAGACAGCCTGCACATTCCTCCAAAGCAGTCGGAGCTGACAGTGACGTGGGCTCAGCTTCCCGAAATTTGTACGCAGCCACTTGCTTGGCCTAAGGTCTTTTACTGTGGGAAAACTTTCCTGCACTAAGTGCTAATCATTTATCTCTGGATCAGTGAGAGAATATACAGCTGGAGTTCACATGTGATATGTTGTGCTAATTAGTGAATAACTGTTTAGACAGAGAAAATGAGATCAGATTCAGAGAAAAAAAGGAAATTTGTAATATGCAAAATGAAGTAATCTCAGCAGAAGCAGCAACTGTTTTAATGCAATAGTGGGCAATGTGCCTGTGAATGAATTCCTTCTCCATGCACTTTCTAGGGGGTCTGGGAAGAAAAGTAGAGTGTCTTGTCTGGCCAACACATTTATGACTAACTTTCATGGACAAAAGCAAAACTAAGAAAAGAGCATATTCTTGGCACAAGCCCAGGCCTTTCTTAGAGAACTGCTTTAATTTGTTTGACATACAGTAAAAGACTGGCACACTACACCAATTAGTTTTATATACAGTTGTTTTATAGATCTGCAGCACTATATGTACCCGTGGGCCTACTCGAGTGAAGTCTATCAGGCTGCTTCCTGATGCCTTTTCATAGGATTGGACCTATATGCCTGACTTCTTGCTGTGCTGCTTAGATTTTTCCCTAGTTTTATAATTGTATACATTCATTGAGATATAATAGCACCCATTTAAAGTTGCAATACTGCAGCAATAAATTTAGAAGTGTGGCATTTGACATTCACAGAAAAAGGTTTTTAATAAACATTTTCCTTTATTCTTTTAAAGTTTTTTTTTTCCCCATCAGTGCCACTGGAAAGGTAAGCAGTTCATTTAAATTCTGAAAGCCTATTACTTTTATCACTAATGCCTCTTCCTAGTGAGCACTTAAAATAATGTTTTATTCATTGTTGCAGGAGAAATTAAGTTTTTAACTCCTAATTACTGGCTAGTTTGCAAGTGGCTATTGGAAGCCAGAGAATTTTGCTACTTCTGTTCCATGCAAGGCAGAAATGAATGGCAGGAAATGTTTCAACTGTCATTTAAGTAGATTTGCACTAGGTACCCTGCTAATGTAATCAAATGTGGAGTTAATCTCCCTTTTATGTTTTTGTAAGGAAAGGAGCTTCATCTAGAAATTATAGTTTAAAGAAAAGAGGCATGGATGGGAGACATGGAGGTCATTCAGGCAGCAGCAAGTGAAGCAGAGCAACTCCCATTTGTGCTCAGCCAGATGTTCACGAGCCTTTGCCAACAGCCCAAAAGGCTGATGCTATATAAATTACTATATCCCAGGGACTAATTCAATGGGTGTGTTGGAAGAGGAAGGGAGGAGGATGGTACCCGATTGGTCAGAGGTCAGGTGTAACACGTGGGACTGAACCAAGCAATAATCAGCCAGTTCTGCTTCTTTTATTCTTGTGGATTGAAAACATTCATTTTCCCCATAGAAGGCAGAAGAAAAGTCAGTACTTTCATTAAGGATACAAGAACCAATTATTATTTTCATTTAAAACTCCCTTTTTTTCCACCTAGTCAAAAGAATTGAATACCCAATGAAATTTGAGCATCTGACACTCATCTTTGAAAATATCGAATCCCCTTTGAAAGCTGCTAGTGGTCCAATAAAAGATCTTTAAAGACTTCTCTTCCTTTCTGAAAAGATGCTGATTGCAAACCAAACTGCCTTCCCTCTACTGCTTCATTTGTACCAAATTCACCTATAGAAATCCATTTTCACATAGTATGAGTTGTTTTTCAGAAAAGTAAAAGAAAACAAAAATACAGAGTAATAAATAATGTTTTTCTTTTAGAGTGTGACACCTTCTCTCGACCAAAGTTCTGCCATTGAAAGAAAACAGATGCTCGTAGGTTGCTACCTCTCACATGTGTCTGTTTCTGTCACAAGTCGGGCTATCTTTGGTGCTCTGTCTGTAGAAAAAAGTGCTGAGCTAAGGGAATCTCTTTGTCTTTAAAGGATATACACATAACTCCTATGATGTGAGGGATAATTTAACAATTGTGACTCTTGCATCTTGCAGAAAGGTACCTAAATCTCAGGCCCTTACCAGTACCCGATTTTCTATCAGTTTTAAAAGAGTTGATTCTGATTTTGAACGTTTGAGATTGGCAGTGCTGATGCTTTTTAATTTCTTAAGACGTTCTATAGTCTACAGATTAAAAGCAAGGTTTCAAGGATAGTGAAGTACCAAGTCAGCATCCCAAACAGTATTATTCAATCAGTGGGAAGCCTGTGGTGGGACAGAGTAAGTTTTCTTTCATAAAATAAGGAAATAAGCAGTGCCCTCTAGTGTTAGTTAACGTCAGAGGGAATCACCAGGATAATTTTATGTCATCTGGGTATATGCAATTAAATCTATTTCACAGCTGCAGATGCTGCTTTTTATTTCCTTCAGAAAAGTAGTAGAAGATGACTGCAAATGTTCTGTTTATCAGGACTTAACTGCCAGAAATATCATCATTAATAGGTAGATAGTCAGATACCACAAAATCCCTGACTTGTTTTTTCTTCTCTGATCTTGAAGTATATGAATGTAGTACATCTCTAGCCTGTATCTGACTTGGGGAAGGGCGGGACAGGTGTTTTCAAAGAGCCAAGGCTCGTAAAATTTCAGGGAGAAGTGTAGCAGCACATGTGCCTTGCTCGAAGTTGCTCTTACCTTGAAGTTTAGAGATTTGGCTTCTGACATAAAGCACTCCTGGTGTATATATTCAGGCTTATCTACACTTTATAACAAAGCAGTGAACAGTTGGGTGTCTTGGACTGTCCTTGGAGCACCTCAGAATTTTGGGGGTTTGATGATAGTAGCAGGCTGGACTCCTGTTTCAAAGCTGTAGGCATAATTAGTTTCTGTTTAAGGCAGCTCTGCCAGGGATGCACCATGGGAATTAGTCACCTCTGTGCTTTAATGTGGAAGGTTATTTCTCACTCTGCTTAAGAGGCCAACACTTTAAACTGCTTATGTAAAACAACAAGCATTAAAAAGCATTTGCTATCTGGTTTCAGAATTGTCTGCAGCGTGAAAACATCATAAGCAAATGAGCCTTTTCCTCTCTCATTTTTTCTTTTAAAGTTTGATTTTCTATCACAGAAAAAGAACTCAGAAGTGCTTTTTGGCTTTCAGTTTCTGCTGATGCATTTTCATAGCCTCAGTTGCTTTTGGGATGAACCTGAAGTTCCTGTGATGTTAAAGTCGGTGTTGACAAATGGGAATTCTCTAAGGCCTTGAGAGCATCTTAGCAAGTAATCTGCTGTATGCATTTACTGTTTCCTGAAAAACAGCACACACAATAAAAGTACAGGCTTTTATAAGGGCCTTCATGCAGTACCTTGGCTTACACAGGCTATCCAGCCCCGGGTGAGGTTTGTCCTGGACGAATGTAGCAGGATGTAGCATGACTCCAAGGAGTGACCATCTCGCTTTCTTCCTTGGGTTATGCTCCATGAATGTTTCTGATGGCTGCCAGCACTATAGGAACTGTGTGTCAAGACATACATAGACAGTGTTTAAGAATATTATTGCCTGTGTAGACAGTGACATAGTTCTAAGGTTAGGGACTTGTATATCTGAGCTGATTCGACAGGATCAGCTCTGCATGAGGAGGGACCTGGGAATGTCTTTGGTAGTAGATGTCAGAAATGAGATGATTTACCTGGACTGCCACTCCTCAGAAGGGTTTTCAACCCAGCTCAAGCATTTGCAATACTTACTGCTGTCTTGTTGCAACAACAGTTGTCAAACTTGATGCTTCTAGTAGTTATTGATTCTTAGCTCTAATGATAAATTCCTTTTTGAGCTGCAGTGAGTAACTTCTGTCCTCTTTGCTAGACAAGCAGGGAGAACATTGTTTGTGCTGATTGCCAAGGATGATGTTATGCTCTGTGAAAAGACCAAGGAGAAAAATGTTCAGCATTATTCCTCTGAGATGTACCAAAAATCTTCATGCACCAATGAAAGCAACCAGTGTTATGGTATTATAACAATAGTTTGTTAGGACTTTACCCCAGGCTGGAATGATGATTCCTGTTTAAGACCAAGACCAACAGATGGCATTTGTTAGGACATTGATATTTATGCACAAAGTTGCCAGCACTTGAAGAAGTGGTGCCTTTCTTAATTAAGATGATAATGCACTGCCTTCTTTGGAGACATTCTGCCCGTAATGACACTGGTGAATTATGAACAGAGGGAAATTAGTAATAACAAATGCCAGATGTAGGTATCTTTCAAAAAAGAATATTTTGTGTAATAATGGCATGTAAAGTCGACAGACTGGGTCTTAGAAGATCTTTATTATTCTTTAGGCTTTCCTGACAAAATTACTCTTTATCCTGCCAAGAAATGTAGTTTCACATGCCAGTGCGTTTTTAACTGAGAGTAATTAAAGTGTGCCTCCAAGTTTATGGCTTGAAGTGAAATCTGTTCCTCCAATGTTTTGTCAGGAATCTATAAAAAGTGCAAGAAAGGAGACAACTTATAATAACAATAGTTTTGCCAATTCTACACATTCTGCCTTTGAAATTGGAGGCAATTAGAGATGAACAAAACTATTTTCAAAGTTTAAAAAGAAGTGTTAGTTTTCTGAAATTTTACTTCGCATTTTTCCTTTGGTCGAAGATGACTGTTGGGAATAAGAAATGTTTTTCTAAAAATAAAATCCACCTTCTTGGATGGAAGTAAAAAAGGATTACTAAGTTATAAATGTATTGAATATTCAAATGCTAGGCCTTTTTTGCAACTTCCCGAGAGAAATAAAATTTAATTTGGTTTGATAGTGTAAAGTAGTAATTAGAAATAGACAAGGGGAAGTAAGAAATAAAATGTTGGAGTTATTTCATTTTCTCATAAGAATATTCCAACTCCATGGGCATTCCAGCTTTAATCTCAGGATCTGCTGGCCTCTGTTCGTTGCAGAGAGGTTGCTTTCATGATGATCTGTGGATGAGGCAAAGAGTGTCATGTGAGGTGACTACGAAGATTTGATTTTCCATTGTAACTGTCCTCAGATTTTATTAGTGTAACAAAATTTAATTTAAGACTGTAGAAGTGTTGCATAGAGTATCTTTCTATCAGATATCCTAAATGTAGTAGACCAGGAGGATTTGAAGAGCACATCTGTTCCATCCCTGCATAGTCACAAATCACTTCCAAATTTGCAATAAACTTGAGATGCAAAGTCCATGACTTCTTCCAAAGGCATAAGCATTGTAGCAGGATTCACAAAGATAGCAGAGGAGTTCCTTTTGTCTTCTTTAAATTATTTCTGTGAGTATGCACTAGTAGGGGAATAAATGAAGTAATATATTTCAGCATTGGATGATGAAAAGGCAGCTTCTGCTTCATTTAGAAAAAAATCTAGATCAGTTTTCATGAGAATAAAACACTGTTTT
>WEIV01030799.1:38851-52328 GCA_013390005.1 Calyptomena viridis
AATAAACTTGAGATGCAAAGTCCATGACTTCTTCCAAAGGCATAAGCATTGTAGCAGGATTCACAAAGATAGCAGAGGAGTTCCTTTTGTCTTCTTTAAATTATTTCTGTGAGTATGCACTAGTAGGGGAATAAATGAAGTAATATATTTCAGCATTGGATGATGAAAAGGCAGCTTCTGCTTCATTTAGAAAAAAATCTAGATCAGTTTTCATGAGAATAAAACACTGTTTTGAATTATGCTTAGAACAGACTGTCCGACTATTTCTGGTATTAACGTTCATTGCTGTTGTAGAAAGGATTTAACAATAGAAAGATGAGAACATGAGAAAAGAATGTCTAAAGGGAAGGCAGTCAAGGATGGGATTCGGTGGCTCTAGCTTTGATAACAAAAGCAAAGAATGCTCTCAACTGAGTTTTTTGAGATTTAATCTGGTACTTTCAATACGCCCTAAATTTCCCTTGATATGCAGAAAGAGCAGTATTTCTAGGCATTTTCAAAAACTCCAGATAGAGTTGTTTCTTATTGATCTTGTTGAAGCTATTGCGAATTTAACTGGGAGATGCCATCTGAAGTTAGANTTAAGGCCTCATTTGTAGAGTGCACTTTGCCAATTGCTTCTTAGGGCCTTTTATTTTTATGATCTACAAACTTTTCCCCTTTCCTTCAGTCTGTCAGACTGCAGGACCAGATGTGGTGTAACAGCAGACTGAGTCATTGAAACCTGCCAGGAGAGGAGAAGAGATAATTGGAACTCCTAGATGGAAACTTAGGCTTAGACAGTGACATAGTTCTATATTGGGAAGACTGGGAGGGGAATATGAAAGGCGAGCTGGGAAACCATAAGTTGGGGTGATGGCCTGATGTTGGCCTTACAATGAACAAATAGTCTAGGTTTAAGCCACATGAAAACTAAAAGGAGATATGGGAGATATGCCACAGATCTCACAAGGAACCAAGACGTACTGGGAGATCTCTGAAGATGTTTGAATTTAGAATGAGTTTAGAGGAAAAGCTTTATTGACAAGCTAGAAAAATACTTCATAGAACTGAGGAGGACATGGTAGTGACTGATCATTTTAAGGAAAGGCATGGATTTGAATGTGATTGTTCATAATGAAGGACACCTGAAATCAGGAGGATTTTGGGTCCTGTGGGGAAGTAGACAATGTGATAGATAAGTGGTATGGATGATAAGAAATTTAGTTGAATTAAAAGCTTGGATTTCAGACTGATTTAAATAGATAAGGAGAAGAACTTGGGAAAGCTGTAGAACTGTAAGGAAACTTGTGGGACAGAACAGGTCAAGAGAAGGGAAAAAATAATAATCTGTGAGAATTAGAGCATACTGTCAGTGTGATTCTGAAATGGAATTCAGTATGACACATTCCATTTCCATCAATAAATATAAGTGAAATCAATAAGGAGCAATTCTCCCCCTTTAATAATGGATCCAGATTGAGGATGACAAGCTATAATCCTTTTTTTTAGCTATAGGTGGAAGGATTTCAAACTCTTAATTTATCTTTTTTTGCTTTGCTTTAAATAAACATTTATTCTAAAAAGAATAACAACATTTAAAAAATCTGCAAGACTGCAGAATTGCAAATTTTCTAAACACACAATGCTGTTTATAAGTTTCTAAGTTAAGTTTTTAGAATGTAGAAAATGCCAGACTTATTTTCTGAATAATAGGAGTGAAGAGGGAAGTGTGGGCCATTTAGTATAAAATTTTGGTGGGTGAAGATGTCTTCTGGGTACGAAAAATGTCTCTGAATGTTGAAATTTTTGGACAAAGAAGGAGTTCCAGTTCCAAAACAGTTTGGTCATCTCATGACTGCAGATTGGGAAAGCCATTGTCTCTTCAAGGCATTCCTAGGGAGAGAGTGTTTGAGAGCCACAAGGATGCAAGCTGGGTTTCCCTGTGAGCTTGCCAAACAGGTGGACTGCGTGCTCAGAGGAAATTAGGCAGGTTTCCAAGAGTCTTCTCTGGTTTCTTCTCTTTTTGTTCACCTCAGCTGTTTCTGGGAAGTATTTGTATTTCTCTGATTTTATGTATTCCAAAGGTTAATCTGGGCACTCACACATATTTAGCAATAAGTGCTAAGCCTTTCATCCCACCCACTGTGTACCTCCTATGCCCTCCCATCATAAGTTCTTCCAGTTTGGGTATTCATAAACATTCTTTTCCGTGTAGGTTATTTGGAGTCTAGTAGGTATTTCTGAGCACATAGTGTTCAGTGCTTTCAGTGAACACACCAGTTAAATTTCTCTCTTCCAGCTGATCAGCTGGATTGAAGTGTAAGGAGAGGGAAGGAAAACACGATGCACACAGCCCATATCCATGTATGAAGTTTAAGTAAAACCTGTATGACAGTTTCAGAGCATAATTTTCCTTGAATAATTCAACTTGCCTTCTGTCTAATGTATATGATATGGAAAGGAATTTGGGAATTAGCAGTTACCACTTAAAGTAGCTCTTAACTGTGGCTATTTATCAAACAAACATACCCTTATTAAAAAACCTTCATATGCTATTAAATTACAATTGGATAATTGAGAAGTCTTCCTCAAGCTGGAGACTATTCCTATAATATGCTCGAGTATTTGAGGGCGTACACTTCAAACTGAAAACAAGACCCTGTAAAACCCTGTTTGCCTGTCAGCTTTGCTGTCCTTAACAGTTACCAGCATTGCTAAGGGCATCCTTTGAGTACAATTTCAGTTTATCCCATAATGAACCATGAGAGAGAATGTAAGATAATTTTTGTATCTGTTTTAGAAAGAAAAGCTATTTCAGTTTTTTAGTGAAGAAAAGTACAAGTATAAAAAGGTTATATTATAAACAAAACACTGTTGTCCAGAAGGTCATATCTAATTTTTTTTTAGTGTATAACATGAAAGCATGTCAGCATTAGAAATTTATCATTATATTAAAAGTTTTTTAAACATGTCTTTTTCAATATAAATGTATTTGTGATATTTTGTATGTCATTATATATAGTATTTTAAATTCCTTGAGAGTGTAATATTTTGGAAATAAAATGTTGACGTAAAAACAGTTTTTATTTTCATTTTAACAAATTATCAGAATGTTATGGAGACTTCATCATGTCAAGTGCCAAGACAGTTCATAATACTTTATTTTATAATCTTTTCATCATAGCTGAGTTAATTTGACACAGTTCCGTGTCAATGCCATTTTAAATTTAAAGACCTGCAAGGTAATGTGCAATGTCTTATTTGCATTAAGTGGGAATAAGCTCAATTTTTATGTTGAAAATGAATTCCAAATAGTTGGAGCTCTTGATTTTTCATGCAAATCTTCAGCAAAGCTTAGCAATGTTTGGCAGAAGCAATGCCTTTGTTTCAAAATTTAGATGAAAGATTCATTTGGGAAGTCCAGACTTGGAATTTCTCTTTGATTTCTTCTGGTCGGCTGGTTTTGGCAAAATGATAAAGGTTATGTTGAGCATTTTTCTTTGACAGTAATGCCATTCTGTTCCTGTCATTCACTCTGAAGGGGTGAGAGAGCCATAATCATTGTCATAGTCATTTTTCTAGATTGAACTAGTATTCTTCTTTTGGTTTACTAGTATGCTTTTTGACAAACAAACTTACAAAGTAAGATATAATTGACAACCAGTACAGTTTGTCTCTCTTTGAATGTATTTACTGACAGACTTCTGAGTTGTCTGGTTCTTGTATTTATCAGAAATTCATGATTTTTGTGTGAAGTGCTAAAATTCCCAAAGGTGTTGGGCAGAATCCAGCTGAACATGGCACTTATAAAATCAGGCTCCTGATTGTGTTAGCATAAGAGAGTTAAAAATACAGCTGTTTAAAACATTTAATTCAATATCAAACTTAACAACAAAAAAATTGAGCCATGAGCACAATAATAAATCTAAATAGAACTGCGTGATTTACTTGATATTAAAAAAGTTTATTTAGCATGGTCTGTGATACAATTGGATGTAATATAAAATAGGCATGCTTTAAAACACATAAACAACTGTACTTTATAGTTGCAAAGCATAGTTACAAGTCAGGTTGACTGCATCATTTAAAAATACGGAATAACTGGATAAGAATATGGTGTTGTAAGAAAAGTAAGAAAGCTATAAAGAATGTTTCAAGTCTGTTGAAATCTATCATCTTGTGTAAATATGCTTCTTAAAGTTTTGGAAAATATTTTTAACCAATCATTGCATTAGGTTTTCTGGAAAGCAGACCTAAACTGTATATTTTAAGGAATTGAGGAAAAACAGCCAGTTTTCTTTTAGGACTGTTTTACCTACCAAGTGTCATTTAACAAGTGCAGGAGATTTCCCATAAGTTTTCTTGAGAGCCTAGATTCCTGTTTGTGTTGTGATCAGAGTATCAAGGAACACAGTTACAAAATTCTCTTACAGAATTTTCTTCTATTGTAGAGAATTTCATTAATCACTGAACAATTGAGCTTTGTGTAAAATGTCACAAAGAACAGCTATGTAGGGGCCTTGGAAACGTTATCTAGAAGGTGTTTGGACAGACACAGTCTTATCAGTGAGTGAAATCAAATGTCACACACTTCAGCTGCTAAGGAGTCATCAATCATCCTTAGGAGTGCAGAAGGAGTATTCTGTGTTTGCCTCATTGATCTCAAGGAAGGAGGCTGCTCCTTCCCCTCCTGCTAGCATGACTGATGACTCCTTAGGGTTTGAAGCTGTGTGACACTTGATTTAGGGGCTGCTGTCATCACTTGTGAGGCAGGCTGCCTGCCACCTCTCCCCTTTAAGATCCCTCTTGGAAGGATTCTTGAATAAGTCATGAAAAAGAGAGAAACCTTCATTTCCTTCCTAAACTGAATTCACCAGAGTTCTGCATAGCAGTTTATAGATCTGTTTAATCCTATTTTACAAAGAAGAGATCTCATTACTGTTTAGAGATTATAAATAAGATGGATATGATTCATTAAATGTCAAAATCAGTTTCTCAGTTTCACTGGCAAATAGAGTGCCTTCTTCATGTTTAGACAGTGTTACAGGCTGAGATCTAAACAGTTCTTAAAGGGACTTTAAAATATGAATCACTTCCACCACAAAGCCTAGAAACTTGGGAATCCATCAATATTCATTTATTGCAAATCTTTGAATTGAAATGAGGAACACTGTTTAGTATGGAGCCCCTATCTATGTGAGCTTCCTCAGGTCTGTCGCACAGTGCCTGAACATTGTTTGATCTGTTGCTTATCTGCCATGAAAAATATCCCTGGTAGGGGCTGCTCTAGGAGATTTTTCTAGTAATTTTTAATTCTTCTATTAGCTGGGAGGAAAAACCCACAGTGTGTCAATGTTTCTGCTGTCTACTAAAATGCAAAAGATGACATTCTGTCCCCGTCAAGTCAGTGACATAAAGTGTCTTTGGTTTCAGTGTTATTTTTACCTGGTTGTTGGATGTATTCAGGGAGATGGGCAGTGGTAAACAGACAAGTATAGCGAGACTTTTTTTGGTCATTTCCTACAAAACCAAAGCTTTTCTGGCTAGTGATTGGGTAGGTTAATATGATACTGAGGTGTGACCTATTTTTGCTTGCTTGCTTCTTGCACTCGCAGGGAAAAAAAGGAAAAGTTTCTGGGGAAAAAAGAATTAATGGGAAATCGGTGGTAATAAATGGTAAAATAATACAAATATGAGCTAAAAATTTTCAGGTTTTAATGTTATCCTTTTTTTGTGAATGTCCAACAGAAAACAGCAATTATTCTAGAAAGTTACCTTAGTTTCATTAGACAAGATAACTTGAAAAAAGAAGTGGAGAAAATGTATATCAGAGAACCATAGAATTTTAAGGGGGCTTGAAGGGACCTCAAAGATCATGTGTTTCCCAACTTCCCTGCCATGTGCAGAGACACATCTCACTAGACCAGGCTGCTCAAGGCCTTGTCCAACCGGACTTTGAACACTGCTAGGGTTGAGGTGTCCACGGCTTCCCTGGACAACCTGTTCCAGTGTCTAACCATCTTCACAGTAAAAAATTTCTTCCTAATGTCTAATGTAAATGTCCCCTTTTTCAATTTGTACCTGTTACTCCTTGTCCTATCACTACAGTTCCTGACAAGGAGTCCCTCTCTGGCTTCGCTGTAGGCCCTCTTCGGACACTGGAAGGTTGCTATCAGGACTCCACCCAACCTTCTCTTCTCCAGGCTGAACAGCCCCAATTTTCTCAGCCTGTCTTTGTAGAGGAGGTGCTCCAGTCCTCTGATCAACTCTGTGACCCTCCCCTGGACTTGCTCCAACAGCTCCATGTCCTTCTTATGTTGGGGACACCAGAACTGTCCACAATACTCCAGATGGGGTCTTACAAGAGCAGAGGAGGAGAATCACCTCGCTTGACCAGCTGCCCACACTCCTTTTGATGCAGCACGGGATCCTGTTGGCTTTCTGGGCTGGGAATGCACATTGCCAGCTAATGTTGAGTTTTTCATCAACTATCACCCCCAAATCCTTCTTCACGGGGCTGCACTCAATCACTTCTCCATCCAACCTGTAGGTGTGCCTGGGATTGCCACGACTGCAGTGTAGGACTTTGCACTTTGCTTTGTTGAACTTCATGAGGTTTGCATGGGCCCACCTGTCAAGCCTGTCAAGGTCTCTCTGGATGGCATTACTTTCCTCCAGCAAGAGAATTGATTCTTGGGTGTGAATTTTCGTTGTCGTCACTAGAAGCCAAATTTTATATTGCAGGTTGCTTAAATATATTGCCTCACTGAAAGTAAAGGAAGCTGGTAGTTTCTGTGTGTACAGTTGTGAAATGCTGCTCCATGTAAATAGAGAAAAGAGGAAAAAGAGAAACAATGTAAAAATACTGTTGGTTTTTTTTTTGTGTGTTATGGCCCTGCTTCTACACAGATTATACACGTAATGAGTTGGGAAGGTGTAAAGGCTGGTTGGACAGAAGAAAACGAGGAGTGGCATCACCACGGAGTATAGGGAAAATCTCAGAGGGGAGAGGAATGGTAGCTTGGCACAGCTGGGGACACCAATAAAGTGGGTGAAGTGCATTTGCAAGGGGAATGAGCTTCCATTGAGAGGCAAACTGCCTGCTTGGTCCTTGCAAACCCTTCACCACTAAAGTGCTTCTGCCTCAGTTCTCTAGTAGCTGACTGCAGTTTTGGGACATCCCAGTCCAGGACAACCTTGTTCTCAAGTTGTTTTTCTGGGTGCATCGGTGGCAATGTGACAGAAGGAGGACAGCAGCTGAACTTGCCTAGCACCTATGTTGGGGTAGCTTCTGAGTTGCCAAGTATCAAGGAGTCAGATTACTTGTCTTAGAAAAATGGACTCCTTGTGGCAGCAGAAGACTCTGAGAGCTGTATTTTGTTTATCTTCTAAAAGTAGTATCCTGATACAAAGTAGGGCTGAGGTTTCATGTTTAGTACAAGACTTGCCTGTTTAACCACTGGCTCATCTGGTCCATACATAGAATTGTTTTGTAGCTGCATAAATAATTGAGGTTGAAATGGCAATACAGTCTTGAGGGACTCATAGGACTTCAGTTTATATATATATGTGTATATATGTGTGCGTGTGTGTATGTTTTTGGAATGATTTCTTTCTGGATTTGTTTACAATAGATGACTTGGCTTTTAAAACGGACTGAAATAAACAGTGACAATTGAATTAGATAATATCAGGCACTTCTGGATTGGCAACCTAATATTTTAATTATATCAATAATTTTGGAGTCCAAGGAACAGAACTATAGTTTAAAGTGTGGGAAAGTAACTATAAATTATATCTTGGTGATCCATGTTCCTTCAATCACTTCCTGACTGTGTTTACTCAGTTTTCAAGCCAGAGTGAGCTTTTCTAACAGCAAACATTGCAAGCCAATCTTGATCTGTAAAATGCAACCTGTCACTTAGCCAGTAAAAAAGCTGGACTACAGAAATGCTTTGGGATTTCTGTTTCTAATAGAGCACGCCATAACTCTTTTATTACTACATCATTGTAGTCTTGTCAATGGGAGTAATTATTTTGCTGGTAACTTTAGCAGATGATGCATACTGAAGGCAGGTAGCAATAGTTAAAAATATTCTTGTGGAGGCTTAATTGTGGTATATTTCTAATGTAGACTCTAGGGTTGCAGAGCTTGGCAGCCGAAAGGGCAGCTGAGAGGAATTGCCTGTTAATTTTCCATTGCTACTGGGATGGTGGATTGTATATGCATTTGAAACTAAACAGAAAAGCTGTGGACATGAAGGCTCTCAGATAATGGAAGTGCATTCTGGTCATAGCCCTGTGCTGCCACATTGCTACTGCCGCCCAGGGCTGTCATATTGGGAGAGAAGTATAGGCTTTTTGGGGGTTTGATTGTATATGTGAGCATCTGTGGGAGTCGGAGGAATGCTTATGAAAGAATATCAGTAGATTTCTATTCTCCATGTGCTATTAAGTATAGGAAAGGTAGAATAAAGATCTACCCATCACTGATGCTATTGCTAATAGAAATGTGGATTTTATTATCCTGCCTTTATTCACTTTGTAACAGAGAAAGATTTTCAAGTATATTGGGCAATATATAGTTCTTTATTTTACTTTCCTGTGGTGGAGCACCAGAGGTATTGTCATCTGAGATTTATGCCAATGAAAGCCTGCAGTTTCGTATGGTTTGCTCTTTGACCTGCTTTCTCCTTCCTCCCTTTCCTCACCAGTCAGCTGCTGTCCCTCTGCCACTAATTTACATCCCCAAATGAATGAAGCTTAATCCCTAAACCTTAATCCTCCTAAAACCTTCTGAACTTGTGATCCTATCTTGACTTTACAGGAGATTAAAAAAAAAAAAAAAAGGGCATGGTGGTGAATAAATGTACTTTAAGTTCTAAAGAGCGTAGCCATCATTTAAGTTTTTGGGAGGACATTCTCTGAATGCACTGGCATTTTATTGATCCGTGTATCTTTTCTTGTTAGTTTATTTTTTCACACAGAGCATAATCATCTGGGGTTTCTGTTGCAGTTCAGTTTCCTTGCTGTGCAGTGTGTACTTCTGGCACAGAAAACTGAGGAAGAGTGGTCTCCAAAGAGACCTTGCTCAGGCATACTAATGTGGAGTGGGGACAGTGCACTTTGCCAGCATACTGTTTCATAGATGAACATAGCAGACTGAAAATTTCACTAGTTCTCCCTCTTAACAAGTAGGGATGTTTACTTCAGGAGCCAGGCAGTGTCTGTATGAGCCATGCCCTTTCTGCTTGGAGGACTTTCTATTGGTATGCTGCCAGCATCTTGTCCCGGAAGATTTCAGGCAGCAGAGGAGGGTGCTCCTCCACTTTAAGTCTGGTAGACTTTGCATTTCTGGTCATATGCACAGTGCGCAGTGAATTGGCAATATTCATCTTTTGCTGAGGTGAATTATCACAATGTTAAAATATGAAGGCAGTATATCTTTGTGAAGTTACCGGTTTTTATCTGCAGACAAACCCAGAGCTGGCCTGATAGTCAGAGTTTAAATCTCTGTTAATAGGGATGTTGTAGAGTGACATAGCTGAGAGGGAAGCTCTTCCTTAAGCAGAGAGTGAAATGAATCAACTGCTGGAGCTCAGTGTGAATGCAATCCCCTCTTTTAAAGACATAGGCAAAGCTTAGTGAGAAGATTCTTGTGGCTATGATGGTACTCTGTCTGTGCTGCTCTCGCTTCAAGGCTGGATCATAGCAACTTTTACATTTTGGAAGTTTTGTACAGTACAGAATGTGATTGCTGGCTCACTCAGTAATGTGAGAGTACAGGCTGGGGAACCCCATGGTTTTCCTTATTTAAAGAAATGAACATTATAAAATGTGCAATGTTTCACTTTATAACAGAAACATGAAAGAATTATAAAACATAGAATTAAATATGGCAATGCTCAAGCAACCAGAAACAATGGGATAGCTTATAAAAGGAAAGGGAAAAAAAAAACCTCTTAAAAATAAGATCCTTCTTGGTGGAAATCTTACAGATGAGCAACTTTTTATGTGTAATGATTCCTTGGAAAGACAATACTCTGCACAGCTGTTAGCCACGTAAGAGTGAAATATGTATATGCACATCCAAGTGTGAATATTCAGTTACTAATCCAGTTCCCCCAAATACTTGGAATGGAACTTTCAGCAGTACTTGTTAGATTAAAAAAAAATATCCCCTGGAGAAACTGTTCCAAAATCTCAATTCTTATTAGGAAATGAAGCAATTTTCATTATTTTGGTAAAAGCATTCAAACATATGGCCCACAGAAATAGCAGATTTCAGAAAGATTTATCTTTAACAGTATGCAAACAATTTATCTTTGTATGTGGAAACTGCACATCAGATAAAAAATGTTCTTGCAAAGTGCCATTGCATGGAAAAAAGTCTTCAATCTCCATCTTTAGGTAAGACCCTGCAAAGCCGCATTAAAAAATATATCAAATGATTACAGAGCTAGGACAACAGGTAGGAAAGAAGACAATCTCCCCTGCTACACTACTTCTGCTAGTGGCATATGAGCATACTGCACAGACTGCTTGATCACAGGGTTTGTGGCGTCCTTTTAGTAGCTAGGCTGAGTTATGAGGGTTAAAGTATGATTTGTGCATTTTGTCAACCACATAAGCACTCACTTAAACTCACCAGTTTGAGTATATTTGATGTTTTTTCATAACATGTTGGAAAAAAAATAGACATCTATTGCACAGACATACATGATCTTGTTTTTTCTTCCTCTGAGATGCCTAAGGAAAGGAAGAGACATGATCTATTTTAAGTCTGTGAATAAACGAGTAAAATGTAGCTATCTGCTGAGGCCAATGCTGTCTTTTCGTAAAAGCCTTTGTGTCACTGCACAGTCTTCATGGTCACAGGAGCTTAGCAGGAAGGCTAGGGAGCTTTACCTGTATTTTGCTGCTTTTCTCATCAATGCTTTAATGCCTGCTGATTAAGGGGTCATAAATCTTTGCAATATTAGCAGAGGAGTCCATTTCCGTAGCAAATTACAACATTTCCCTGCCTCCTTCTAGCTGTTATAACATACATGTGGCAGATACTTGTACGTATCATTGTCACGCACATGCCATATATTCTGTACAATGAATGCTCTCTTCCTGGAAACCTGAACCTCTTACCACTGATAGAGAGTAGCCTTTACTCTTAAGGTCACCTAACTTGGCAAGTCAGTGATTTAATGGATCTGAAAAGATTATCCTAGACCAAAATTGATGTAAACATTCTTCTTTCAATGTAGAACGTATGGGCTTGGATGTCTTTCATCTTTCACTGCACATTCCAGATGTTTGTTTCTTTCCTCTCATCGTATACACATGATGGGATAGATAATGTACTGAGTTGAGATTTATGTCTAGGGCATGATGTGTTTGTACTCTGCTTCATTACACCTTCTTTTTCCCTTTTATTTTGGAAAGGAGAAGTACCTTAAAAGCCTTTTTTTTTTTATTCAGGTTTGATTTGTTTATTCAATGCTTTCCCAAAGCAGTCTGGTTACAGTTCCTCATCCCCCTTCATTTCCTCTGCTGTTCCCTTGCAATATATCTCCTTTCAGTTCAGGGTGATTCTATGACTCGGTTGCTTTGAAAAAGTTCCAGAAGGTAGATCTCAAAATTTGCTTTGGAAAGGTCCTTGTTAAAAAAAAAAAAAAGTCACCAACATAAAAACATATTTTTATTTTGAGTTATTTTAACAATCAAAACATTTCTATTTTTTTCCCAGGTGATGCAGTAATATGTATTCACTATTTAAGACTATAAGGAACATCCTGAAGTTATAATGGTATTTCAGTTTTTATCTTTCACTGAATGTCAACATTCAGTGTCAGCCCTTAATGGCTAAATGCTGCTAAAAATTTTATTTTGTTTCTGGTTCTAACCTGAAGGACTCTGAAGCTGAACTACTATTAATTTCTCTGGTATATGGACAATTTTTTTTTCATCATCTGAATGTCAATTCTTTTTTCCCAAAGAGGAATGATAATATATTGATAAGTGTCAGAATCCACAGACCACAGTTATTCCTCCTTTTTCCTGTTTTTCTAGTCTTTTTTATTTCTGTGGGTATGGTTCTGCCTCCCTGCACTGCTGGAGGTGGCTGTCCATATAAAGGAAGCTGGAATGTTGCTTGCTGTACAGTGTGATGTGAATCTGTTGATTGCATGCATATTTATTTATGCATTTATTTGTAGTTACTTGACTTTAAATCAAGTACCCCAAGTTTAGGGTGAAATAACCTGAAATTTAAATTTGATCATCAGAGAGCATTTGGGTCCTTTTCTTATTTTTCCAAGACTCTGATTGTTTTAAAATGTTGTTCAGGAAGTTTACCGTGTGAATTTTGCCGTCACTTGCTACACTAATTGTGACAAATTGCTTTAGAATTAAGAGTTAAGTCCTCTGACTGATGGCATTTAGGAAGGGCTTTGCCAGAGGTCACTACGTGGGATGGGACAGTCAGAGGTCCATGTGCCCTAGCTGACCATGTTCCTTCCTAGGCCCATGTGCCATACATGGGAACATGTTCTTTAGGGTGGCAGCTTGGCCAAACATACATCGGCCTCAGTGTTAGCCAAAGGTTCCTCTCTGTAAAGCTGTCCCGAGCTGCTCAGTATAAATAAACATCTTAATTCTTCTGTTCTTTTCTAAAATGGCAAAGGGAATTCCCTGGTGGGCTGCAGGGGAGTGGGATCTGTTCATGCACCTTTAAAACACCATTATGTGTAACAGAGGAAATCAAGACATAATTGGTGCTGTCTGTATTAGCAGGTAGATTGGTAGTGTACCCTTCCACTGTCCCTCTAGTAATCTCACTGCAAATGGATAGAGGAAATTTGCTGTCTTCATAAAATTGTGTGCTTGCATCTGTAGTGCCTTGGTCTGACATAGGACTTTGTAAACTTCTTAGCTCTTCAGAAAATGCTATCAAGGCTTGTATCTAGCTACTGGAAAAAAAAAATCAATTTTATCAAAAGATAAAACAATGAGACTAAGAAATATGAAAAACCTTTTAGCTCAAGTGTGCACAGTGGTGAATTTTATCTTATGTATTTTGTGCTTTTACAATATACTTTTGCCAGGATGTGGGGCATGACTGTGTGCTTCCTCTTTATATACTTTTTAAAGGGTGAATCACCTTTATCATGTGATAAATTCGTGTATCTATACATGACTGTATAATATTTTTTAAATTGTTTTAACAAATTTGACCTTCTGAAACATTAAATTGATTTTTTTTCCTTTTAATTTCTAAATTTCTCAGAGATTTCTAGATTGCCTTACAGTTTTAAATATCCCATTTGGCCAGCCTATAAGAATTATGTAAATTATTTCTGGTGAAAGAAGGACATTCATAAGAAATAAACTGTCAGGCTGACAGAAACTTGCAGTAAGTGAATTGTCACACTAAAAGGGGCTTGATTATTTTATTTCCCTTGGCTGTTTTCTAAGTGTTTGCAGATTGTGGCGAAGCTTGACT
>WEIV01030799.1:57978-71399 GCA_013390005.1 Calyptomena viridis
ACTGTCAAGAATTTATACTTAATTCAATAATTGGGGCAGAAGACTAGATTGCAGTAGAACCAGTTGTGGGTTTTCCTGTCACAGGCCTGCTGCACTTCTGATAAGGTGACAAAGTCCTGTGTGTTTCTACAGATATTGATGCAAACACAGAAGGTGAAGGTAATGGTCCTGGGTAGGGATCTGACATATTCTGAGGGACAATGACATACCATTTAAGAGCATTAAAGGTTGGTAGGTTCATACAGTCAGCAGCATCTTTAGCCTGATAGAACAGCAGCTTTATTATTATGCCATACATTTTTTTCCTTATAAATAGTAAAGGTAGTTTGTTTCAGAATTGCATTTGAACAAACACGCTTTTATCTTCATGTATATAGAATGAGCGTGTATAATAATGCCCTTATTTTATTTTTCCTCCTGGTTTTGCAAGGCTTTTCAGTCCTTTTAAGTAATTTTATGAGGGACTTTTACCAGGAAAGTCCTATGTGAGTCCTAAAATGTAAATAAAAAAGAACTAAGTATCTTAAAACACAGAAATCACATGTGAAAAATAACTCCAAGGCACATTTTGATCTTTGCTACATGTTTAAATTATGAGGAATCCATTAAAACAATTCCTTTCAAGCCTGATAGCTGCAATTTGCACAATTGTGAACTGCCAACAGTGGAGAAGTTCCCAAGAGGAGCAGTGACTTCTCAAGTATAACAATGAGAACTGAGGAGACTGAAACTTTCCAATCCCCCACTGAGGCATGAGGATGGGGGAATCTTTTGATTCCACTGTCTAGCTGGTAAATGGGAGCCAACCTTTGCACAGGGATGCGTGGAGAGAAAGGATGTAGCTGTATCTGGGTATTACCCTTTTAGTAACCTCAGCTTCCTACTGCAGCAAGGTAATTCTAAATCTGTATTTTGCATGTGCTTTTAATGATACAGTACAGTGCAGCTGACAACAATGAAAAACAGAAAGAAATTGCTGTAAGAGCTACTAGCTGTAAAGCAGAAAATGACTTTGCTCTTGGAATTAGGAGGTGCTGAGCTGTTTGACAGGGTGCTTGAACATGCACTGGAGCCACCAGAGTTAGTCAGAACCACAGATGAATGCCAAGGCAGGGGGTCAGATTTTCTAAACAAACAGGCAAACAGCTCAATCACTGACATGTACCAAAGGCACCAACGNTGAGGGTGAGGTTTTGCAAGCAGGCAGTGGAAGCTGCTGCTGATAACCCTTTAGTTCTGAAAGCCAAACATTAAGTTATCAGTGAACCAGTGACACTTATGCATCGAGCCAACTGCTACTAGGAATGGTTGGGCTTTGTAAGTGTGCTCTCTATAATAGGGGGATGATCCATTTCCAGGAATTGGCTGGCTGTTTTTATCAAAAAGACCCCTTGTTATTTACAAGGACATGAATATTTCCAGTGCTCTTGAACTTTACTCCCTCAACCTGATAAATTATGTGGCTTTGGCCTTTTGCGTTAAAAGTTAGGTATTACAAAGCATTTAGCATGGAGAAGCATGTTCTTCTGCAGTAAATGTATGTGAAGCATTTGCAGTAAATGTATGTACATGAAGCAGGGTTTGTGTAAATAACAAAAGACTAGAAATAAAGTCTGTGAGAGTCTATGTCTGTCCTAAATAGACGTGTCTTGCTGGTTCATACTACAGCAGTAAAATAGATGGTAGTTTAGTAGTAAAAAGGGAGATAATACTGAATGTTGTGCATACATTTACATTATTCCTGCTTCAGTGTGAACTGGAGAACTGTTTAAAGTTTTCCAGCTGTAGAAAAGTGTCTCAGCCCAAAGTAAATAGGAACAGGCAGCACTTGGTTAGGCTTACCTTTGTATTTCTTTCTTTTCTTGAAACCAAGTATGAAAACTTCCCCGACTTTCTTAACCTTCAGTGTGCAGTTGTCCGTATGAAACTGTAAAGTTCCTGTATATGTCTTCACATATTCAAGTTGATCTCATATGTGCGGTCCTTTAAAATTATGCAAACTTCTCAGCTGATCTCAAAGTAGCTGTAATAACAGCTTGTGCTTTAAAAAGAAATTGGGTACTTATAGCTTGATTACTTGGGAATGTTGCTTCTGAGAGAGATTTGCTGGCACAGAGTTCCTCTTTAATTCAGTTCCTTGATCTTTCTGTCAAATCTTTCAGAAAGCTTATCAGAGTTGAACACTTGTCCTGTGGGGATTCAACATTCATAGACTTCATTTTTATGCTAGACATCAGACCACAGTTCCCATGAAATCATACCAACAATTGGCAACTCCACCTGAAAGGTGTTATGCCCATACAGTATGGGGCAGCTCCATATGGAGATACAACCTAGGTTCCCCACCACCACTACCAAAAAACCCGTAACAAACCCACCAAACCAACCACAGTTTTGTTAGCAAATTAGTAGCAGATTAGTGTAGCTGTGCTAATAAGGCCTGTTAATGAGCAGCATTGCTGAGCTGAGGTACAGCATTGCTGTGATGCAGCCATGCCATCTCTCTTTGTGAAATGGACTACACTGCCAGCTTTTCAGGTGCCATTTGTTGTAGTTCATTTCAAAAGTTATAGTCCTAGAAAAATCAGACCTATACCTGATGGTTCAGTAACTTTTCCTGCTACATGTGCAGAAACCTTAATGCGTGATTCTTCTTGAAAAGCCATGGAATGGAAAAATAGAAATGGACTTGGCATCCTGATTTACGAGCCCTTTAGATTAGAAATAATGATATAACAATGCTCTTTGTTGTACCAAAAAAGAGCACATTATACTATCTCCATGATTAATAATATAAACACTGAACCTCCTTGTCTTGGTAGTTGAATCCTTTTTCACTTCTGCAAATATCTCTGTAAGACTAATTGCATTTGTTTACTTGTACAAGGGTAGTTCAGAGAGCTTGACCTTGGAAGAAAAAGAGGGAAAACATCCTCTTTGCTTTCCTCTCTATGCTTTTAGCATTTCCTTTATCCATTTCTCATCTGCATATTTTAAAATTATATTTATTAGACTCTTTCTATGCAGGCATTATACCAAGTTCCCTACTGAACACAACCTTAGACATTCCCTTAGTTGCTAGAGCAAGCACTTCCCTCTCCTTTGTCCTCCTCCTCCCTCCCTCCTCCCTGAATGTGATTCTGATGCATGATCCATCTGGAAGCAGGGTCAGATGGTCCTCATACACAGCATACAGTACAAGTCCTCCCAGTCTGGGATGAGAATTGGCACTGAAGCAAATTCGAGTTCAAAAGTTTAACCACCCTATAGTAATTTACACATCTACAAATAAACTGAGCTGTTCCTTGCTCTCTGCATTATATGAAATGCCCTTTCATGTTGGGACTGCTCGTGTGGAGGATATAGGGTTCTCATGGTCTACATGGGATTCAGCAATAACACCAGCATAGAATTATGGATTTCCCTTGTTTTTAAAGCTGACAGAGGCTGAGAGGTTTTGGGTGGCTCTCTGTCTCTATGAAAATCAATCTTCAAGTTCTGTGTCATTTTTTTTATGCTTTGTGAAGTTCCCACGAAATATGACACCTCAGGCTATGCAGACTCCATGTAAAATGAGGAACTGAACGTGAAAAATGCACATCCTTAACTACTAAGCAAAGAGTAAGTATTTGGGAAGTAGTCCCAGGGGCCTTTAAAGCCATTGTGGATGTTATGTGATTTGACTACTCAAACTTCATGAACAAACCTTGAAAACAATGTACCTGTTCCAACTGGTAGGAGCGTATTACAGAATATTTCTGCCTTGTGTAGTAGTCTTGTAGCCTGAGAGTATCTCATTAGAGAAGGAGAAAATGTGTAGAAAATACAGACATTCATAAGCCAGCACAGACGTGAATACTTGCACAAAGTATGTGACTGCTGGTAATTTCACTACGAATTGCTTGTATTGAATATATGCACATAAAACATGTTAAAATATGATTGGAAAACAGAGTTGAATTATTCCCATTTCAAGATCAGAAGCTTCCATAGCTATTTGTGATGGTAGTTGCTAGGTTACGATACAGAGTGCTCTATCCTGATACAGAAGCAAGAAAGATTAAGGACTTTAAAGGAGAAATGGGAGAGATAGGGTCAAATATGTAGGGTAGTTGAAAAGTGCTAGCTGCTATTCTGTGAAGATGATTATTATATGGTATAAGGATGTGACAAAAAAGAGGTTCCTCAAATATCTTCAGAGTTAAGTTCCATATCCAGATGTGCTAGAATTATTTTAAGTTACTCATTAGCCCTGTCTGTCTGGAATTTTTGCAAATATGAATGCATATGGATTTCCATTGATCATGTTCTCATAGATGCAATCAGAAAACTGGAGCAGTGGACTGTAACCTCTTAAAATACTTATTTTTATTACTGTAAGACAGTGACCTGATTTTAAGCCTCTGATCACTATTGCATCAAATATTAAAAAGTTGTAGATGATGGAAGAACTTCAATGCTAAGCTATAGGACTTGCATGTATTAGTACAATATTACTTCTTAACTGATCATAAGTGCTATGTTCATACATATGTGTCTAAGAAAAACTGTAGAATATTCATAGGCTGATGACAGTGAGGGATAATCTTAGTGAACGTATGGGAATATTAATGTTTCTATTTCTGCTGTGGAGAGTTTCTGCTTGCCTGTTCTTCTGTGCAGCCCTAAGGAGCACAGACAGAGTAGCATGTGCCCACTGGGAAAGCAAAGTAGCAAATAGCTGCCTGTGCTACAGGTTGAATAAGAAAAGAGGGAAACTCTTTTTGCTGCTTTGTAATGAAATATAAGGACCAGCTTACCTGCTGCCAGCACTACTTACTATCCTCTTCCTTTTAGAAAAAGTGGGGAATGATAAACTGTTAATTTATCAATTGTAATACAATTTCTTTTTCTCCATATTGTCAGGAAATAAGGAAGTTTTTTTCTGTTTCCAGTGTGTGAGGCATTTTGAATTTTTTCACATGTCAACTCCCGACACTAAAGCTTGTGCTGTTCAATTAGGAGAGACTGTGGCTGTCTCTCACAGAGCTTGTACTAGGTCTGTTGTTTAGGATGGGTTTTTCAATAATTTATCACTTTGAAGTTTCTTCCCAGACACTTTCCAGTGAAGAGAGTTTACTGATGTAGATGCCATGCAAATAGGTAATTTTTTTCCTTTGCCTCTTCTAATTTATTTTAAGTGATAGAACAAATATTCTTCCCTCCTAAAACCTTATAAGTGCTTTGCCCCACACAGACACACTGCTGGAGATTATGGAAGTGGTTAAAGAAAAAATGGACAGGGTATTCAGCATGTATGAGAGTCAAGAGGACCACAGGGCGATGGACCTTAAGACTGAGGCTGGAGTGTTTCAGTCCCAAAGACTGATGTTTCCTAAAAGCAGTAAGTTATAGTATTGGGGCTGATGGTGAATTTGCTCAGTAATCTAAAAAATTTTGGATGAAAGAGAATTTAGAGAGGAGGAGTTTAAGACTAAGATCTGAGGGGCTCCATGTTGTATCAAGCCTGAAAGGAAAATGGTATGTGAGCTACTGAGGGGGTCTCCACAGGAAAGGTCTCCCTACTGCCAGGAAGTCAAGAGGCATTAACATCCTACGGGACATACTACTGTTTAAGGGCAGATCCCAAGGATTGCCTTTAATGAAAGGCTGGATGGACATACTTTCCTTTGGAGTTTATAGTTTTTTCTTTTGACATTTAAGTTCCCTGAAATGGAGAAACTCTAAAAATACTGCTGTGTGCTGTGAGGAGTGCTGTTAAATGGCTCTGCTGTTACAGCACAGTGACTTGAGTTATTGAAGTGCTACTCAAGATTTGCTGTATCTATTGTGTGTTTTAAAGTGGGTCTATTTAGATGACAGGTGGTGTTATAAAGACTTCTGCCAATATTGGGCAATATCCTGTTTCCTCCTACTTAGCCTTCCTCCTTCAATATGTTATCACTGGCTTAGACAAGGATCTCAACTTCCTCTGTCTTGCCTGTCTCTGATCCTGCCCCTCCCCTGCCCCGACTTCCTAATTTTGTACTCCAAATCCTTTCTTCAGACATTCAGTGATTTTTAAAATTGTGCCCCAAATTGGCTTTGTGTACAGTAAGGTTGCACAGCACTCACACCTGCTGAACTTCAAGTATCAGTAGGAAAAAGAATCCTTATCTGAAGACTTTCACCTGCATGTTCTCAATCTCAATAGCCTGTGCTGGCATGCAGAGAGCACTGTCAGGAGCAGACACTTCTTCTCACTCAAGCAAAACCCATTCAGTGGGCAAAAATTTTGTTTCTAAAGCAACAACTTCTAAACACAGTTTTCAAATTCCCAAAATTCGGTAAAGGTTCACCATAAGTGTGCTTTACTATTCAGATCAATATTGATGATGAAAATACTGATTGTAATATGTATTAACTAGATATATTGGTTGCTAAGGATGTTCTTTTATATATGTGTCATAATAAATGTTTCTTTTGTTCTATGGGATGATTATGAACCAATGTGCTAAGAATACTGTTAAGATGGATAAAAGAACTCTTTAAAATTAAAAACACCTGTATGAGCTTTCTTTACAGACGTGCATGCCCTCTTTTTGTGGCAGCGGATCTAGCCTTTGATCACACAGTGGTACAGCTTTTTCCACAGCTGCTCTGCTTCAGCTAATGAGCACCATAGCACCTGTGCACTTAATGAACACCTTTTAAATACCTTGTCTTATCATCAGTCTTTTCCAAGGCTTTGGGATTTATTTCATGATATGCAAACTTATAAAATGTTTGTTTTCCTCATGAATTTTTCTGTGTTTTGTCACTAAATGTTATCCAAGAGCTGAAAGGGCAAGCATTATCTTTGTGTGGCAGTGTACTGGGTCTATCCGAGCCCCAGCAGCCTTAGCAGTGCTAGAAGATAACACTCCACTGTTTTGACTGCTGTGAGGAAGAGGCAGAGGGGACACGAGCAGGTCAGGTGACCCAGACTGACCAAAGGGATATTCCAGACCATATGACGTCAACTCAGATATAAAAGAACAGCAGGGGTGGGGGCACGGGGTTGTTCTCTGATGGCTGCCTGCTGAAGAGACAACCAACGCGTAGGGCCCTGCTTCTCAGGACGCTACCTGCCCTTCGTTGAATGGGAAGTAGAGATTAGATCTGCCTTCTCTTTGCTTCTTGCGCGCGCAAATCTTTTCTTTGCTTGTATTAAACAGCCTGATCTTAACACCCACGATTTTGTCATCTTATTGGTAAGGGGCGAGAGACTGTCCGGGTACTTGGCACCAAGTCAGGGTCAACCTGTCACAGGCAGATAAGGAAATGAGGCACTTGAACACAGACATTCTGAATTCAGAGATATTCAGTAACTATAGGTGCTGGTTTAGGGCTTGTCCTTGGGCTGCTTTTTCAAACTTGATATGGTATTTTCTGTCTATTCCTTTTTAATCTTTACTCATAAGGCTTCTGTTCCCATTCAGACTGTTGCCCAGCCTGTCCTAGTTTTCTTTCTCTGATCTGTCTGTATATCTTACATTCCACATCAACTTCCTTTAACCTCAGTCTATCAGTTTATTTTCATCATCAGTCCATTCAACACTATTCATAAATTCATTTACGGCAGCTTCTTCACCAGTGTAAACTGGCTTGAACATCTTTTTTCCTATCACCTCTTCCCACCACTGCACTGCCAGTCCTGGGTTCTGGCACCACAGATGTTTGTGCTTGGTGTAATGAGTTTGACAGACAAATGTGTTCCTCTGAAAAGTGAGTATTAAAAGGTGGATATTTTGCTGTTATTTTAGTTTAACTTTTTTTAATACTGTTAAATTCCTTACTCCAATTCTCAATGGCGGGACGCAAACTCCCATGCCAGCAAAACCCTGATTTTGACCTGAGACAAATAAATAAGTGCCACTATGAAGTATGTAGTCACAGCTTTGGTGTCTTATCTCCTGTACATTTCTTTCCTCAACATCACTCACATCAGCCCTAATCTGTATGTTCCCTCCAGACAAATAGCTGTTAGTCTTTTCCATTATTTCCCTCATTTATCCTAGTCACTTCATCTATTTTCATAACTCTCAGGTACTCATCAGGTTTTCTGTCAGAGTTCCTCCCTCTTTCATTTCCTTGAATATCTCTGGGTTTAAATTTTGTTTCCTCCAGTGTTCAGATCAGAATTCTTCTCACCATCTGAGTAACAAAATAGTTCGTTTAAAACAAAATGAAAAAAAAACCCCTGACAAGCTGCCTGCTCTTACTTTGAGTGCCATGGCCTGCCTTGGTGGGCAGCAGCTGGGAGCATTATGGGGATATTTTGAGCTCCAAGAATGGAGTATTCAGAGTTTTCAGCTGATTGTGTATGTTCAGTAGAGGCTGTTGTAAATGTCAAACAATGGTTATTTCAAAACCTTATAGTCATACAAAGTTTGGACACATTTTAATGTTTTCCGTGTGAGCTTTTTCTCTGACATGGGGTTATAAATTTCCTGAGTTTTTCAAAGAGCTTAAAATGCCAAAATATTCTCAACAGTATTTTTAGTTCCAGTGAGAAGTTCTCATCTTCTTTTTTTCCTCCTGCCTTCCAGACACCCATCTCAACTATATTAAGTGTTAGAAATTTTTGATGAAAAAAAAAAAAGGTATGGTGTTTCAAACACCACAGAGAAAGTTTCAGTCCAAACTCAAAACTTGAGGAAATTATGGACAACTAAACTCAGGAGTATTTTCATGGGAACTGTCAGACAATTTTAGTTACAGGCAACCTGTCCCATATGTAGTGAGCCTTCCATTTTAGTGTCATAGGTCTGTTGGCTCACTTTATATACTGAAAATACATAGAAAACTGGTGCTTTATTAGCTAGAAGTATAAAATTGCTTGTGTTGTTTTATTCTGGTCTTTAGCTGTAGTAATGTGATTTGATGGGGTGACTACTAAATCAGTTACACTGAGAGTGTAATTGATTGGGTTTTGCATATAAAGAACTGAACTAATTTTTTTTTAATTTAACATTCCAATGTTGAGTTCTTGTGTAACATCTTCATCATAAGTTAGTAGAGCAAGACCTCATAGAGATGTAAGTGTTTATCAGAAATGTCTGTTGGAATCTTACCTTTATATCAATCCTTTGGAATATGTAATGACAGTTAAGGATACAGTAAGTATCATTTGAAATAATCCCTTTTAGTTGGATTACAGGGCAGAATTCATCTCACATACTCCCAGTTACCTTTTCTCAGGTAGTTAGCTAGACTCCTTGAACAAGAGAGAAGCCAGTATGACCTTGTGATTGAACTGGATTTGCAGTACGTACAACTATCCTGGTATACTTGGGACTATCAGACTGGTCAGGACAGGGGTCTGCCTGCCAGGACTTGGGTCAGGAAAAGATCCGTGTTCTGGACTCTGTTCCGCTGGAACTGAATGATAGCCAAGAGCCCTATATTTTCAAAGGCTGGGTTGCTTTCCATGACTGGCATTTGTGGATGGCAGAATTGTCATTTCAAGGCGTTTTAGTCTCAGTTGAAGAAAGACCTGAATAAGTCGTTCAGGAAAGCAACCCGGAATCCTATTCAGTACTCTGTGCCAGAAAAGCTAGCTTTTCACCAACAAAAGGGCATAGTGCATGCCCTTCTAAACCTGACATAATTGCAGTGTGGTGAGATGTGCCACCTAAAGCCAAAGTCATTGCACACAGTGACCTGTGTCAGCCCCAAGGTGGTTGGTCAAGTACCATGGACAGGGGTAGCTCAGCCACAGCCTGCTCAGGACTTGGGGCTTAACAACCTTGTTGGAAAACACATTGTAAGCCTGCACAGTTGGTGCCAAATTGGTTATTATTGATTGCATGTAAAACAGCTAAACCCTCCTGAGCTTTTTCTCACAGGCATTCCAGATTCAGTTTTCCTGTGCAATTATGTTTGATCCAGAGCTATTCAAATAGCTGCTGGATGAGGAGGTGAAGTCTGCAGTGGCACATGGGAAGGGCAGCTGGGAAGTGACTCCATTTGCTGCTGCTCTAAAAGAGATGGAGCAGAGCAGTGGGTGATTGCCACTGCTTGAACACATCTGCAGTAATAACTACCAACTTTGCAGCCTTGTCTCTTCATTTTTTTGCCACAGTATTGTGTTTGGTACAGGGAAGGAACACTGGCTGTTTGACTCCTTTACTAGTCTGCTGCTTTTTAGGAAGGTGCTCATGCTGTGTGAGTGGGTGCTATCACTGCATTTCTGGAGTTACTTCTCAGAAGATGCAACTGGTTTTATTAGTGGTGAGTAGAGAAAGTGAGGATAGGAGAATTTCTTAGTTAATGTTTTTCTTCTCTTTTGAAAAAGGAGTAGGGCTGAAGTAGTCATGGTATTCAACGTTACACACCTAACTTAGCTAGTTGAAGACGCTAAGTTCCCTAGGGCACCAGATGATTGACAGAGACAGAATACTAAAGTAAACTCAGCAAGCCCAGATTTTATTCATATATTTTAGGAGAGCAGCAAGATAATCACTTCTGTACCTAAAATCAGCTGAGAGGTGAGTGCCAGGAAGAGAATGTGGAAATTCTCTTAAGCAAGCCAATGAACTTGTAAATGCTTTCGAAATATTGGCACAATGCATAATAGGCATAATACCTGTATTAGAGTGCATCAGAAAGAGGGTGGGGTGGATATCCTCAGGAATTCATATACCTTTTTCTAAGTGCTCATATATAAAGCTGGATTAAAGTTGTTACAGGATTACTTTCCTTTATCCAACTAAAACATAACAGTCCAAAAGTTACTAGTGTGTATTATAAGACACAGATTACGGCTAGGTTCCATTTTATTTGGCATTTAACTCTTTTCTCTTCAGGAGCAACAGTATTGAATGGAATCTCATGGTTGAAGGTAAAGGAAAATTGAAACCTGTTCTTTAATCCAGTTCTACTCGGTTTTTGAGATGAAAAATACAAGGAGACTGAAGCTCTCTAGTGCATTACAGATGTTAACTGGGAAAGAAGGCAAAATTCCCTTCCTGCCATCTTGATTACCATGCCTAGACTGTTCTGTCCCTTCAGACAAGTTTGAACTGTGCCCAGTTTGCCTCCTAAGAAACAGAAGTTTTGTTGTCCTGTGTTTATTCCTAATATAGCAGGGAGTCCATTGGTTCCTGCCTTTTTTCATTGTGGGGTTTTTTTATAGCATAGTGCAGCTTGCACTGTACTGGCTAGTGAATTGTGGACTCCTTCTCCAAGGTTATGTGTATGACTGGTGTTCTCTCTGTCATAATTACTTTATTTTGAGCCTCAAAGTAAAGCTCTTGTCTAGCAATGTTGGTTCCCCTTAAGCAAAAAGTGACTTTAGAAATGACAGCTAATTCTCTACCTCAGAGTTTTCTAGTGCACTTAAAAAAAAAAAAAGGAGCACCAGAGTAAATTACCTTAAAATTAAAATTGTGTTAATTAGCACTATATTCATGTTACCCTCTGTTCTGTCAGGGTTCCTACTTCCACTGAGACAGGTCACATAACTTGAAATCCTGCTTTCCAACATTGAGTGCTGATAAGTCATGGAGACTGCAACAAGCAACCATCACATGGTATCTCATGTTGGGAAATTGAATAACAGATTCAAGTGGCATATGCAGTAGTTAAGTGAAAATCAGCCTTAATTAACTAGATTTCATTAGTAAAACCAACAAGAAGAGGGTTGATCTTGACAAAGTTGTTTTCTGAAATTAACGTAGGTTATGATTTTTCTTTGTAGTTTTGACTTCAAAATACCAAAATACCAGGCCTTACCAGGCCTTTGAAGGTGTGACAGTGCTATATATTCTCAGTGCTGTCAGTGAAATTTACTTGTGTGTACTTGTTTGAGGTTTATTGTAATGACTGCCTCTTCTTCTGTTCTAGTTAATTTGTGTCATTAATCAAGGAAGCTTCTGTCTCATGGAAGGGAAGAGGTAATTTAGGATCTTGTCTGTAACTTTCAGTGGAAGAACATGCTTTCTCGATACATGTGAAGGTTGGGGGCGAGAAGAGACCATCAGCTAATAACTGGTCGAAAACATCCAAAGGAAAGGCCTGTCACTCTTCAGCATCTGTTTTCTGCTGTCCTAACAGAGACCATCATAATTTAGGTTAATTAGGTTGTATAGCTCTGCTACTATCATTCTCTCTCCTGAAAATAAAAATTAACAAGGAGATATTTCAACTGATTAGGAAGCATTAGATTCATATTATTTACAATTTTGACATTGGCTTTATGGCTTTTTATAGCTAATGTGTAAATCAGTCAGAAAAAATCAGGAACAGGGAGATTGTGTGCATTATTTCGGTTTTGCTGCTCACTGTTGTTTACATAATGATTCATCAATGATGAATGATTTACTTAATGATACACGTAATAATACATCACTCAGATGTTTGCTTTAGCCAGTAAAATCAAACATGCTCCTAAATGGCTATAATTTTCTATATAGTATGTATAGTATAACCCGTATATAGTGTATATATGTGTGTGTGTATATATATATACACATATTAAAAAATCATCTCTCTATATGTATGTTCCTGTTATCAGTGGAAATACTCAGATTTCCAGTATCTCTTTTGTTCTTTGGTTTTCCTGCTCTTCAGTTGTGCATATCACACCTTCTGCTTCTTATGAGATCATTGTAAACTCTGTTCTTCCTGCTTAGAATTATATGGTAAAAAGCATCATTTAGGCCTCTTTCAAGTGAGAAATTACAGATGTTGCTCACATGTTTTCATATGTTTTAGAAACTTTTTGTGGCAGTTTTTGTGGCAGTTCCTCTGTTGCTTATTTTCTAAGCGTCACAAGGTTAGTTATGGTTTTGATTGGATTGAATTTTTGCTGTTCAAAATTCAAGCTATAAAGACGCTTTACTGAAACTCTGAAAATGAAAGAAGTAGAACCATTTTTATTTCACTAAATACTATGAAATTGTCATAAGGGGTGATTTAAAATTTAACTTTGATAAGCTTCCTTGAGGTGGGAAACAAAAACAGGAAAATATTTCTAGTTTGGTGAGGAAAGGGTAGATTTAGGAATCAATTTTTCTTGAGCTTTCTGCAATCTCCCTCTGCAGGCACTGAAATGATATTCTAGTAGGTCTTGGTGATGAAACTGGTGTGAAACATCAATTTTCTTTCCACATATATTATTCTTTAGGACCTTAAACAAGGCGATGTCATTTGTTGTTTGTAGCATGCATTTTGTTGAAAAGATAGAATTCTGAAACCACTGTGAAGGTCTGGGCTTTGAAAACATTATTTGAAATATCTTGTACAAATAAACAGCAATCCTTTTTTAATCTAATGATACACATGTCAAGGCATTTATTGTGAAATGGCCATGGTATTTGTTATGATAATGTAAAAATTTTGAAAGAGGGCTATGTAAATTCAGATACATATAGCTAAGTATGTTTTTCTGGAGATAC
>WEIV01030800.1:7420-125721 GCA_013390005.1 Calyptomena viridis
AAAAAAAAAAAAAAGAACATTCCCCCCTCCCCAGCCTCCACCTGCTTTGGGATTGACATCCAAATTCGTACGTGTGACATTCTCGCAGCGTTTCCAGCAAGGAACGGGAGAAAATGCTTTTCCACCACAGAAATGCATAGAGTATTCCAAGAGGACCAACCTTTTGTTTGGCAGAGCTTATCCAACAGTTACACTAGGGCTTAATCATCTTATTTTCCTTTTTCTTTTGGGCCAGAAGGAAAAGAACCTGACGCGGGAAATTCAGCGGATGGTTTTTTTTTTTAGTGGGACACCCTCGAAAGGCAAAGTGCAAATTCGCTTCCCAATGCACCCAAGTGGTGACGTGCCCTGCAGCTGGTTCAGCACCTGCCACTCTGCCCGTGCCAGGGGTTCCGTGGGGCCGGAGCTCCCGGAGCCCCCGGACGGTCCCTCCTGCGGACACGCTCCCCGTCCCCGTCCCCGGGGTCATGTCCTGGCTTGTGCAGCTCTTCTCTCCCTCACCTCACCAGGGAAAGCCTGTCTGAACGTGTCTCGACACTGCAAGAGAACTAAACCACCCCTCTGTGACACAGATCAATGCACAACGTGGGTTTCCAGAGCTCACACCAGGAAAAGTTGCTGCTGCACAAAGTGAATTGGTTTTTTTTTTTCCCCCCTTGACCAACTTTGAACGAGAAGGAAATCAGCTCTGAATTCAGGAAGTCAAACAAATGCCAACAAAGATGAACATCACAGGAAACCAGTCTCTCATTTTAAATGAACACTCGTGAGTCAATTGCAATGTGCTCTGACCAGGGGCTCTGTGTCTTCAGCAAATTCTCAGTAGAGGCTCTAGGAGGCTCAGGGTATTTTCTCTCTCTGTATATTTTAAGTCTCTTCTCTCACAACTGAGGCTTCTTATTCTCAGTCCTAAATTATTTTAAAAACTATTTAAATAATATTATTTATTAGGCATTTAGATAAAATACTTTTTTTTCTTAAAAAAAAATGATTGCTCTAGAAAACACAACAGGGGCACAATGATATGGATACTATGAGGTGACACCATCTGCTCCATCTCTAGGATATCCCAAGCTTTCTCCAACATCCATTTAGGGGATAGCAACCTGGTCTAGTGGGAGGTGTCCCTGCCCATGGCAGGGGGTTGGAATGAGATGATCTTTAAGGTCCCTTCCAACCCAAACCAATGATATGTATACTCCTGTTGTGTTTATATCAAACAAACAAAAAATAAACCTCAACAAAAAGAAACTGTTAAAATTAATCTCATAAATAGGAAATATTAGATCGTTTTCCTAATTACAAACCACCTTTATGTATTTCACCTTATGATGCTGTAGAGAGAGCAAGCTTGGAAAAGGACACACAAGGGCTGGGAAGGGCTGAGGGTGCTGGTGGGTGACAACCTGTTCTGGGCAAAACCAAATTAAGACTGGAATGACTCTACAGTGCCTCACCACCAGAGCCAACAGCTCTGGGCATGGAAATGGGGACAGCAGGTGTGACTAATGGCACAAAAGGACACAGAGCTGTGATGGCTGATGGCCACAAAGCATTTCTTGGACCTAGGAGCACACAGGGTTAAACTGAGCCTAACGAGATCGGCGCTGCTGGGCGATGGTTGGCTTCCTACCCTAACACCAACCTGGAGGGATACATGTATTTTTTTTTTTTTCCCCCAGGAACCTGAATTCTCCTGAACTAGAGCTCGTGCTTGGCTGTGTTGGCAGCAGGACACGACCCTCCAGGCACAGAACCAGAGCTTCTATTGCACAAAGACTCGGCGCACAGTGTGGGAAGTGCTCGTGAGCAAAGGGTGATGCCTGACTCCACTGGTGTTTGCTCCCCTCCAAGTGAAAAGTGGCTGGGAATGCTGTGATCACTGTGCTTTAGATTATTCTCCACGAAGAGATTAGGAAATAAGGCACATAGCTTTCCGAGTAGAGAAAGTTAAATAGTAAATTTCGGGAAAGTAGTAAAACCTCAAAACTTAATGGGAAATGTGGCAACGCGCAGGGTTTTGATGATATGTCTATTGAGTGAAAATAAAATCATTTCAAGCTTAACTAAAGTCTTTCCCCCACAGAAAAAGGAGATGATCTGTGATCTCCATCTCTCCAGAGAAGGCAGAAAGGAAATGGAAGCCCTGATCAAGAAAAAGTACAATACAGATGTAACCTTGCTTATTCCCCATCCACCTCCATTCCAAACCAGATGCTCAAGTACTCCCTGTATCACCTGTACCAGCATCCAGAGGTAACCAGGTACTTTGGAAACACTTTTAAAGCTAGTAATAACTTACCCACATATAAATAACACACTGAATAGCACAAAAGGTCCAACATAAGCTACAAAAGCCAGAGAAGTCTGATTGAAAGACTGATTGTAGAAAATATTTTTTCTAGTTTATTGGGGACAAGATTGTACTTCAGAGCAAGGCTAGTGCCAGGTTTTATTTATTCTCTTGAAAGCACAGACACTCACCTTCCAAGAGGAGCTGCCTAACAGCAAATTTCTATCTCATTCCTAAGAGTACTTGAATTTTCAGCTTAGGGAGAGCGAGGCTGAACTGCTTGCTTTAATTCAGTACTTGGCTTTAATTTACTTAATCAGCTGTTTCTGTGATTGTTTTAAGTATGTCTTTACTGTCCACCTTCCTGCTGTACACACATATAGGAGAGTACAGTATAGGAGTGCAAATATCTGGCATATTAACTTCCAGCAGGGAGCCAAACCTACACAGAGCAACTGTCACAGGTGAGGTTTGAATTTTCCAATTCCTTGGCTCTTGGACATTTCAGACCCTTGGGATCATTTTTATGTATTCTGAACATGATCCTCCCAGTCCTCATTAGCTAAACCTGCCTATCTCCAAGAGCCTGGTCTCTCCCATGACTAATCTCCTCTTTACAACAGGGAATGGATCTGACAAGTGGGAAATGGCATCTCTACCCATTAAAACACAGATTGGTTTTAAGCCCTCGCTCACCTACGTCCCAAATGATTTCACAAATTTGGCTGTAGCAATTCTACTGCACCATTAAGACCAAGCACACAAATACTAAATACACAGAAGGGCTTTTCCACACTGGAATGATGTACACAGACACATTCAACAACTCCCCAAAATGCATATTAATTACCCGCATAGACAGAAGAGAACAAAACTCATGATATTATTCTTGTTATCAATAGAGGTTGTGCTGTTATGACACTACCAGAATTACACAGTAACTATGCAAAAAGCAGGTATGACACCACAAGAGCAGGGAATTCCTGGCATGACCCTCCATTTCTAAGGATCTTTGGATGAAGATTGCACTACGTAGCACAAATATCTCTAAAATTCAAACAGTAAGTCAAAGATGTGACAGCACAGGGGCATCTACTGCTGTACTGTTTCCTGCACTTTTTTGTTGTAGTTGAGAATTTCAGTTGGTTCAAAATCTAAAGAAACTGAAATGATATGATGAAACCAACAGCTTTAATAAGAAGAAATCTATAGAACTTTAGTTAAAATCTCCTAAGACCACTATGAGTAAAGCAAGCTTGAAAAATGGCAGAATTGTCCTTTATAGAAGAGCTGGACAAGGGAAAAATAAAACAATCTTATTAATTTTTTTAAAAGGATGCATTTCCTTTTAATGCACTTTAGTGCCAGAACATGTTTGTGAACACAAATGAAAATTAAGCCCAGGAATCTCATTAGGTTTTTTTTCACTCACAAAATAGTTGTAGAAACACAGACTTCACAGAGAGCCAAAGACTTTGGAATGGACATGGAGTGCCCAGCTCTTGGGAAAAGCAGGTCCTGGATTGTACCAGAGGATGCTGGTGAAGGGCTCACTAATAGAGTTCAATGAACAACTTTCTTCAACTGGAAAATGACCTTATAACTAATAACTTCTATTAAATATGCCACAGTACCACTTGGCTCGGGGGGAATCATCCCTGAGGACAGAGATGGCAGCACTTACATACCTGTTTTTAAGGCTTTTTGAAAACTTAAGTGCACAGGCCTAATGCTCATCTTCTTCAAAAGGATAAATTTCACGTTCAGAGCATAAAACCACTTTATCCTTGCATATTAATAGGGTAAGGTATAGTCCATGACCTGGTCATGGAGGACAAATCAGTCCCTAGGCATGGCATAAAGGGCTTTTCTTGCTATAAAGTTCATTATTAACTACATTTCACATATGGCATAGTCAATATATCTCATAAAAGTGATGGGGAGGAAAGAACAAATTGGTGAAATTATATTTCTACATTTTAGGGCTCAAATATATATGAAGGAGACAGGGACTAAGAAGGCTGAGCCTGAAAAGAAAATCAGATCTTGTGCTTCCCGTGCCAGTGATTCTTGCAATTTAAAACCAGATTTTAAATTGCTGGGGGAAAAAAATTATTCTTTTGTGTAGAATTTTTAAATTCTCTATTATTTTTTTAAATAAGTTGATTGTATATGCAACACAAAGGAAGAAAATGTTGATGATCACACAGTGGGACAGCAAAAGAGTGAGAGGGGAAAGCAGCAGGAAAAACCAGGTTTCCTGCCAATCCTGCTTTGCCAATGTTTTATCCATGTGAGTTAAATTTAGGGATAGGAGGCTACAACCAGCTGGTCACACGAGGGCCCAAACTGCCACACACTCATGGGAAAGCCTTGATTTGGTTTTAGTAGATGTTAAACCTGGCCCCCACCTAAGAACCAACTTTCCTCCTTCTCCTGAGTCTCCAAGAAACACTTGGAGCTCAGCCACACTTGGTGGCTTAAGACAGAGAAAATCCACTGGGTGAAGAGGAAATAAGGGAGAATTTAAGGAAATCACTTGGAGAGAGAGACACAAATGAAGCAAAAATAGAGCCCTCAATCTGCAGGTTAAAAACATCGCCACTTGACTTTCAGTCTGCAACAAATTGCCAAGATTATTTATCTCTGCAACCCTGTTAAAGGCACTGCTCCAGATTACTGTGGGGTTTCAATTTAAATAAACCATTTTGGAGTCAAGTACAAAGTGTCCAAACCCAATCACTTTTTTTTTTGGTGTATTCTCATAATTTATATATGATCAAACTGGTTTTTTTTTTCCTGTTTCTAACCTGCCCTGGTTTTACCAGGAGCATTTTTATTCATATGAGCTTTAAGAATACTTGAAATTCATAATTTTAAGATGAAAAATGACAGACTTCTGATGGTAGCTGTGCTAGTGGGGACTGCAACCATTGTTAGCATTTTCCATTATTTCATTACATTATTTTTTCACATTTCCCTCAATCCTATTTTATGTCAATTTATCAGCTTTGTCATTTGAGTTACCACCAGAACAATGCACTTCCCTAACTTCCTATTTCTCCTGATAAAGGACTGAAAAATAGCAAGTTTTAACTAATTGGATCAGAGAATATTGCATAGAATTCTGTCATGTTCATGACCCCCCTGCTCTACACCATTCCCATATCAACAGGTTACATAAAAATAATGCAAAGATCTTTTAGCTAATGAGAAAGGCACATACTTTTTTTTTTTTTAATAATGTAATATAGATCTTTCCGTTTACAGCAAGGAGTTTTATTACTGAGGGACTCACTAATTCATGATATGGGCAGAGTGCACTGATTCAGGTTCCTTTAAAGGGTGACTCTTTTCATAGGCATTTTACAGATGAATAAGTAAAATGGTCAAATTTTATGCCATCAACAGCAACTGTAATTAAATGCATTTCTGTCAATAAACATGTGGAATCCTGTTGTCTGAAATCTGTATCCTCAAAAATGAAGGCATAGTGACAATCCCACTGCATGATCCCTCTGCCAAGGGATTCTCTCCCCTGGTTTTAGCAAGCAAAGCCCTACACTTTTTTCCTTCCCTAAGCATCCAGAGAGAAAAACTGACACTTTGAAGTGTAGTATAAACATATTTCTGTTAAAACAGCCCTGGCCCTTCATGCACAGTGTTAGTAAGAGCATGGAACTGGAAACAGAGAGATAAAATAAAATGCTTTTAAAGAACCTCAGGAAAAAACAGACTCTGGCACGATGGATTTCCTGAAAACTGCCTGTGCTTTTATCCATGGGGAAAAGAAACGTCGGCAGCCAGGGCTCTGCTGCCCCATGAGATGAGCCCACATCACACATTCCCTTCCCCTGGAATCTGCCACCCAAGGGGGTGACAGCCACTGTGCTACTCTTTGGCATTTCTTCTCCTCCAACTTTTTATCAATTGAGTAAAAAAAAGTGATTCCAATGCACATCTTCCTCCAATGCCACACTTGATCCCAACTATCGCTCGTGCCCTGCGGTGTAAGTGCAGTCTGTAAACTGGGGGGTCTTGGCCAGTTTGGAAAGCCAGTAGGGAACTCATGTCCAACCCAAGAATTTCAGCAGTAGTTCAAGCTAATCCATTCTACTTTCCAACGGAAAAGCAGCTGTGACCTTGGTGAAACACCGGGACAAACTGGGAGCATCACTTCAGCTCCACGAGCTCCATCTGAGGGTGCTCGTCTGCCCCTGCCCTTAAACAAGGTGGTCACCAAGGAACTCCAAGTGACCCCAGGCAGGAAGGCCCAGGTCACCCCAACAGCATCTCAGCAGGCTAATCCACATTCAATACAGATCATTACATATGAAACAGCAAAAGGAGCTAAGCCATTAATAAAGTGCCAAAAATATAGGAAATACTGACAGCATTTTATTTGATTAATTTCATAATAGATCCCAATGACAACCCTTGGCAGGATGGAGTGACTTCTGACTTCGGAATGCTGTCTTTATCCAGCAAAATTACATGACTCAAGTGTAATAATGGAGCTTAGAATTAACGGTTAGTGTTATGAAAGGAAGATTTTCTCTAGGGCAAGCTACAGATATGCTTTTTAAATTCATTACAGCATTAAAAAGTGGGCAGACGCTAAAGAATCCTAAAGAACTGGTGGAAACCTGAAAATCAAACCAAAAATAAACAGGAAAAAAAAGATATGTTTCAAGGCACTTACGTATTGCTTATTAAGAAGAGAGATTGACCTTAAGTGCTGCATTTGCGTGCGACCTGTGAATACAGTTCTGCTGTCGTGCAGTGCAGCCAGAGCTCTCAGTAAGCATCATGGAATGCAATCAGATAGACACAGGCACAAGAACAGTTTGGGGAACAGTAATTTAAAAAAAAAACTCGAAAAAAAAATATCATCAAACAGAAAAAAACCCCTCACTATGGAGAAAGCTGAGAGTAACCACTTGACTGCATCCAGCACCCGGATCTCAAATCAGCAGACAAGGACAGTAGGAACAGACTGGCAAGTGTATTGCCTAGAGTTAATAAAAAAACCCAACCTGAACAAAACAACAACAGAGGAAAAAAAATAATACAGAACATCAGAAAATATCTGCGTCTCCCAGTCAGAAGTTTTGCTTCTTGGCTGAAGATGCAGCTCGTTATGACTTGTTTTAAGGTATGTGTATTTTACCAGGACGTGCATCTATCGATGGAGCTGTGCTTTGGAAGTCAAACCAGGACACTGGACAGGTACACAGAGGTAACACCCTTTGCTTCGCCCCTTCCTCCCTCTCTGGCTGTTCCCAGGGACTGACTGCACTCCTGGTGGGAAGTTGGAACTGCTCCCAGCACGTGAGGTCACACACTGGTGTCTGTCATTCCCAATTGTCTCCTCAGCTCATCACAGAAAGGGGCAGCTGCTCTCTCTGCTTCTCAATTTTAGTTTTGCATCACAAGTCCCCAATTAGCCAAGGAGGATTCCTGAAACAGCTAGCAGTGAAAATCGGAAATAAATCCCTGCCTTTCAGCCTCCTAGAGCCTTCTTTCCTTAATCATGGAAAAGGATGGATTTTAGTGTACTGATTCTTAATTTGTGAAAACTTGCGCTAAGTGCTGCTGTCGCATGTTAAGAGACTGTAAATGAAATACATAAGTTCTAAAACATCATGCAAGAAATGTGGTTTCACATCTTACAGTCAAAAATCTTACTAATGAATTAATACAAGCACACTGAGGTGTAATATTGGGAACATACCTTTAAAGTCGGAACTCCTCTCCCCATCCCTCCCTCCCCCAAAATCAGAAAAGTAATATTAATTAAACTTAAGAAGTAATGAATGCACCATTAAAGTGTCATCAAAAAGATGCTGACCTAAGACAAAAGTTCAATGATACACAATACGGTCAAAAAAGTCTTCAATCAATAATATACAGTATGACAACTACATCTTGTAAATTATACCCAATACTGCCGGCAGTCTATCCCTCTAAAGAATATTTGCCCCCTTTCATCCCTTCCTAACAATCAGATAATAAAATACAGCACCTATAAATAAGCAAAAAAAAATTATATATATATATATTNNATTATATATATATATATTTATATATATATATATATTCCGAAATCATCTATTGTTAGTTTTAAAGATATGGCAATAAAGGAGTCTAAATTAGCAAACTTGTAGAAGCCATAACTGATAAAACAGCTTATTGAAAAAAGGTGGCAGTAATGCACTCTATGTGTGCACAAGTACGTAAGAAAATACACAGACGTATAAAATTGCACGCACACACCCACGCACACACATCCTTCCACACACCTCTATGCTCACGCATATACATATAGACAACAGGAGGAGTTAGAGACAAGTTAGAATTTGATTTGTACTTTGATCAGCCCTAACCTGTGCATAAAATAAATGGAGGAAAAAAAAAGGCTGTATTTCTGCAGGGCAGAACGGGCTAGACTGGGACTCGAGAGCACGAAGGTTTTGGTTTGGAGTTTGGGCTGCTTCGATCCTGGTAAGAGCCCGTCTGGTCATTGCCATGTACTCTTTATCCACGCAAAAAATAACCTTCCCACAACTAAAACGTATTTAAAATCAGTGCTTGTGGTGGGAAGAGAGTCAGTAAATGGCCACCAACAGCAGGAAAAGGGCTGGATCTGTGGCAGCTCCAGTCCCTCTTAGTGGTGTGTGACAGCAATCGGACACGTGAACTGCATTTCCATCGATTCCAGGTAAGCTGAATATTCGGGATACAAACTATACCCCCGAAGTAGCGGCTGAAATGTTACTGGCCAACGTTTTTTGGAGCGATCTGTCTTTGCTGAAAGGAAATCCTGTACACTACGAACCAAGTGAAATGATCAAGTACATGCTGTTTCTAAGTTGTCTCCTAAACCTCCTAGATATGAGGTCTGATCAGCGTGCTCTGTGGTTAGAGGTTAAAAAGCAGATTATAAAATACCTAGATTCAGATTTTTTTTTTTTGTCCTGATTTGGCCTAAAATGGAGTGTATTAAACAAATTCTGGGCTGCAAAAGACCAGAATCAGTTAAAGCTATGAAACAATGTGCACTACGTGTCAATATTCTATTTCACTTACAAGAAAACACTAAGTCAGCTACCACAAANAAGTCCCCAATTAGCCAAGGAGGATTCCTGAAACAGCTAGCAGTGAAAATCGGAAATAAATCCCTGCCTTTCAGCCTCCTAGAGCCTTCTTTCCTTAATCATGGAAAAGGATGGATTTTAGTGTACTGATTCTTAATTTGTGAAAACTTGCGCTAAGTGCTGCTGTCGCATGTTAAGAGACTGTAAATGAAATACATAAGTTCTAAAACATCATGCAAGAAATGTGGTTTCACATCTTACAGTCAAAAATCTTACTAATGAATTAATACAAGCACACTGAGGTGTAATATTGGGAACATACCTTTAAAGTCGGAACTCCTCTCCCCATCCCTCCCTCCCCCAAAATCAGAAAAGTAATATTAATTAAACTTAAGAAGTAATGAATGCACCATTAAAGTGTCATCAAAAAGATGCTGACCTAAGACAAAAGTTCAATGATACACAATACGGTCAAAAAAGTCTTCAATCAATAATATACAGTATGACAACTACATCTTGTAAATTATACCCAATACTGCCGGCAGTCTATCCCTCTAAAGAATATTTGCCCCCTTTCATCCCTTCCTAACAATCAGATAATAAAATACAGCACCTATAAATAAGCAAAAAAAAATTATATATATATANAGGGCAGAACGGGCTAGACTGGGACTCGAGAGCACGAAGGTTTTGGTTTGGAGTTTGGGCTGCTTCGATCCTGGTAAGAGCCCGTCTGGTCATTGCCATGTACTCTTTATCCACGCAAAAAATAACCTTCCCACAACTAAAACGTATTTAAAATCAGTGCTTGTGGTGGGAAGAGAGTCAGTAAATGGCCACCAACAGCAGGAAAAGGGCTGGATCTGTGGCAGCTCCAGTCCCTCTTAGTGGTGTGTGACAGCAATCGGACACGTGAACTGCATTTCCATCGATTCCAGGTAAGCTGAATATTCGGGATACAAACTATACCCCCGAAGTAGCGGCTGAAATGTTACTGGCCAACGTTTTTTGGAGCGATCTGTCTTTGCTGAAAGGAAATCCTGTACACTACGAACCAAGTGAAATGATCAAGTACATGCTGTTTCTAAGTTGTCTCCTAAACCTCCTAGATATGAGGTCTGATCAGCGTGCTCTGTGGTTAGAGGTTAAAAAGCAGATTATAAAATACCTAGATTCAGATTTTTTTTTTTTGTCCTGATTTGGCCTAAAATGGAGTGTATTAAACAAATTCTGGGCTGCAAAAGACCAGAATCAGTTAAAGCTATGAAACAATGTGCACTACGTGTCAATATTCTATTTCACTTACAAGAAAACACTAAGTCAGCTACCACAAATTAAGATATTTTCCTGATGTGACTTTTTTTTGTTTTGTTAAAAAATATGTGGAGTAAATGTGTTTTTTTTTTTAATTCAAAGTTTCAAACAACAAGATTCTTTTCTTTTCTTGAAAATATGTAGGAATCCAAACTAGTGTGTTTAGAGTCGGTTGACTGTGCAATCTCTTAGTGGCAACTGAACAGCTACAAAAAACTTTCTTTTTTTTTCTTTTTTTTTGAAAAATCTCCCCTTTTTTCCTGGTTTAAGAAGATAATAGTGTATTATCGCTCTGTAGCCATTAGATGGCAGATAAAAAGCCCCCTTTTAATATGTGGGTTTGATTTTTTTTTAGGCTTTTTTTTTTTTTTTAGGTTTTTTTTTTTTTTCTGTTTTTCATTTTTTTAAAGCCCCACACCAAAGAGGAGGGCACAAGGCAAAGCTGTATGAGTTATTCCAGAAATCGTGGAAATCACTTAGGGCAATAATAAAAACACTTCAGGGTACAAAAAAGCTTGACTACACATTTCAGTTTTCTTCCTCGAAAACACAAACATAAATTGGGCTTAACGCTCCTTTTTGATTTCTATATGCACCTTGGCCTATGGCGTTTTTGCCCTGTGGCCCGCAGGGCGGTTAAGTGCGAACACAATAAAACCAGTAGAGGTCCAGTTTGACTTCCCAGCTCTCCCGAGTTGGGCCAGTTTAATCTCAAAACTCCCACTCGACGGCCTCTTCCCGACTCGCGGCCTTCTCCAAGCGGTGGATGATGTTGTTCAAGTTGGCCGCTTTCTTTTTCCTCAGGGAGCTGTCTCGCGTGTTCCTGGAGCTCGCTGCCTCCGAGAAGCCGAACAAGCTCTGGAGAGAGTTGGCTTTCTGCGAGCCCGTGGCCGGCGTCGAGCTCGTACTTGGCACACTGGAGGTTTTCTCCGAACTTTCTTTTGACTTGTAGGAGCTCTCCCCCGTAAGGACTGAGGTGGAGGCAGCTGAGGTAGAGGCATCCCCTTCCGTGGCAGAGTTTGGCAGTGTCTCCAGAGCTTCTCCCGGGCGCTGCGGTGCCGGCGGGGAGCTCTGGCGCGGTGCTCTGAGCCGGCCCTCGTCGTCGGTGTCCTCCAGGCTCTCCGCCTGGAACGGCTCCGCTTTCTCCGAAGACCTGGCGCCTTGCAGTGCCTCTTCCCCCGCCTCCAAAGCCGACTCGGCGGGCCCTCCCTGAGACTTTGCGGTTGCATTGCTGTACTCATCCGCCTCCGGGCCACTCGGCTTCCCCTCGGGAGGGCCTTCCGCGTCCACGCCGTCGCAGCTGTCCCCCTCGGAGCTGTGAGCCGCCCTGCTGCTTCTGGCCGAAGGAGAGTCGCTCGACCCAGCCTGGCTCTGGCTCCCGGCTTGGATCTCCTCGATGAACAGCTCCCGGCGGATGCGAGACCTACGAGACAGAGGAGAGGGATGTGAGTCTGCCAGGGCATGGGAAGCCACTCACCCACACTCCAGAGATGCTGTTCAAAATGCCCTTTTTCATAGGCTCATGGTTGGAAAGGACTTCCAAGATTGTTGGAGCCTTCAACCGAGCACCACCATGCCCACTGCATCGTATCGCCATGTTGACTGGATTTTGGAACACTTCCAGGAATGGTGACTCCACCACTTCCCTGGTGGGAGATGTATTCATATTTTCCATAAAAAATATGAATAGATTTCTAGTAGTTCCAGAAGAAAATGGCTTGTAAATACTAACCAATTCAGAACTCTTCTAGAAATCAGTCAGCCTGCCTAAACAAAAAATAAACAAGGAAAAAATTCGGACAAACCCCTTGGTGTTCTCCTGGACACCAAGGAGAAATGAAGATGAAACCAAACCTGTTGTGGTGAAAGCGCTGTGAGGAAGCCCAGCCTTTGACTAGCTGCCAGTCTATGAGGTAGTCTGACTTCTGCCTCATTTTTTATTTAAAAAATCAATTTCAGAACATCAATAGTGACAAGCCAAGCACTGCCTTTTAGGGGAATGAATGCACTCCATGTGTGGATAAAGTTGCCCAATGCGCCACCTCGTGCCTCTTATTACTTGAAGGGTGCAAGGATACCCCAAACACACCCTGTGCCATTCGACTTTGTCTTTCTTCCCTTTTCTTTCTCTGTTTAGGAGCTCCCAGAATCCTCACAAGTAGGGAACAGTTTATGGAAAAGCCTTAGGGTCTGGCCTAACCCTTTGTCTGTCCTGCTCCATCCATGGGAGAGGTGATGAGCACCATTCAGGTCCTACTTTATAACCCAGAGGGAGCCTCAATGACTTGGGGTCAGGGACGAGAGAGTTTACCAAAACTTTATCTTTCCGAGTGAAGATAAAACTTTTGGGCTTCAGCCATGGGGAACTGCTAAGGGGCTTGTAGTGAAAAGCTGTCCCAATGCTGATGCCTGTATGCATTTTCCATTTCTCCTTAGATGTGCTGTGGAAGACAGCACACAATGGAAAAACATTAGGCCAAATGCAGAACACCATGTGAATACGGCTTTTGAAACTAATGATATTATTGACTTACTTGAAATGCAACAGAGTATTTCAGCAGTACTTGCTGACTCCACACTTTTGAAGGATTTAGGGGGTCTGTAATTTTCCCTAGGAGAATATTACTCACCTAACAAAAGACCACGGGTGCTAACATTCATTTTCTATTACCATTAACTGCATGCATCCTGCAACATCGATTATCAGGCTCTCTCTATGCCTATAATCTCCTTGCATGGACATTGATCCAGAACATGTTGCTTCTGTAACATTCCCCAAGTCAGGAGCAGAAACAGGTAAGAGCTTTGTGCCTGCATGGCATTTAAAATACCTCAGCTCCAGCAGGAACTGAATGATGACATCCTCACTGAGTATCTGACCAAACATCAGTTCCATGTCTGGGGAAATCCCCAGTATTCACACCCAATACATTGTGTCTGGAATCTAGTCTGGCTCCTGATGAACACAGTAATTAAATCCCTATGGTAAAGAAGAACTGGTGACAGCAGCTAGAAGATTCCAGAGGGCACTCTCCTTGGTGGAAGGTGTTGGCCTTGACATCCACACACCTTGTTGGCACTCACCAGTGTAACTCAAAACATCAGCCATCTCCTGGGGTGTTTGCTGCAGTTCCCTGGACAAGCCCTCACACAACATCAAAACAAGCACAATGCAGAGTTCACTGAAAAATGTGCTCGGAATTTAGGATCCATGAGTACTAGATTACAATTCCAGACACTTGGTTTAATTCCCGATGTGTCTGTACTATCACCTCTGTGATCTTACTGAGTTCACGTGCCAGTTTCCACAGGTGAAGTGGGATTTAAGAGTACTCCATGCAGTAACTAAGAAAGTTACTGTACAGAGGAAAAGAACAGGGATATGTCTTGATTTTTCAGTGGTGCCAACTGCTCAGAGCACCCAGGACTCCAACCAGGCTTGCAGTAGCTCTTTGAAGTCCTGGAGCCTCAGCAGCACATCTGGGAGCACTGACTGCCAGGGCCTGTGCTGCCCACCAGCCCCCAGCACCTTGTTTAGAGGGGGTTTTATTTTGGATACAGCTGTCAGCACCTACTCCACAGGCCTGTGCAGCTCGTGTGGCTGAGCATGCTGATCAATCAGGGCCTGTCACACGTTGTCGCCGCGCGCCCGAGCAGGAGATCTCATGGTAATGAGGGAGATGACACATGCCACCAGTGCTCCCGCGCTCGTCTGCCTAAGTGAGAACAGCACATTTTGCTGTCAGGCCGAAGGGAACATATTTTCATAGGCATTCCTCCAACTTGTGTATAATTGCCTAGAAGTGGGAATTGGAAGAGGCCTGTATTTGGAGAACTCTGAGCGGTGAAAGAGGCTGCATCTGTACTGAATTCAAGGCAGTGAAATTCAGTGTAAATAGGATTACTGGTTGGTTGTAATTATTAAATTTTGTATGGTTTACTATAAACATTAACTATTGTGCATAGTATTTCTGAGATATCTCATTAAACTGTGCTGCTTCTGCTTCAGCAACTTCCCTGGTAAAAGCTGAGAAGGGACAAAGTGAAAAATATCCTTGAAATGTTAGCAGTTTCTAAAAACAAACAAGTTTAGCAATCTGGACTAATTAGGAACATTACTGGCTCTGAGTGAAGGAGCAGAATACTATTAAATCTGGTAGCTTAACAGTACCTGTTCAATATTCATTAGCACAAATTTCTTGGAGAAAAGTCTGCTGCACTAATTAAGATTCCCAATCCCAAGCATGGTTGATAATATGTTTATTCAAATCCTTATAATTCTTAAGTGCTATTGCAGTGGTTTCTTTTTATTGCTGTCTCTAGGCCAAAACCTACTTCAGTGGTTCAGATATGGAGAAGGTTTCCTCTTAAATGAGAAAGGAACTGAACAGACATCTCGTTTCATTTCAGTGGGACTTGATGATCGAATCATAGCAATGAAATAAATCATGGAATGGTTTGGTTGGAAGGGACCTTCAAGCCCATCTCATTCCAAGCCTGTGCCATGGGCAGGGACACCTTCCACCCCCAGGTTGCTCCAAGCCCTGTCCAACCTCCCTACATGAGTGTCTGTCCTTGTGTGAGTACGTCTGTGAATATGTCTGAGTGTGCATATGTGAGTCAGACAGAGCAGCCCTGCTTACTGCAATGGCTTTATAAATATTAATCAGTGGACATCTCTACATCCACGCCCACCCCAAAAGCGAGACTTTCTGTTTAAAAGCACTACTTACATCAATAAGTGAATATTGCTGCTCCTCAGGGATGACTTAAAATTAGTCTGGAGCATTAGCACTATGTCAGTTAGAATCTCCCTGCTGTCAAAACCGCTCATCTCGTACAACCACCTGATGCTGGCGGAAGCAGACGAAGCAGAGCAGCACCCTGCCAAAGCAATCCAACCAATCCCTCAGGAGCAGGGCTCCCGGGAGATCACATACCTGTAATTGTGGAACCAGTTGATCACGGTGCTGGTTTTCAAGTTGAGCTGCGTAGCGAGTTCCTCAATGGTTTTTGGTGATGGGTATGGCTTTTGCTGGTAGGCTCTTTTCAGAGCTTCTTTCTCCTCTGGTGCCAGCACCACCCGGGGCTTCTTGAGCTGGTGCTGGGGCTGTGGGCTGGCCCCCTGGCTGTAGTCGATTCCAGCGGATGAGGACTCACAGGACTGACTGTCGCTGACGGAGCTGTGTCGCCGTTTCATGTAGGCTGGAAGAGAAGCACAGCGGATCAGCCCCGGCTGAATACAAATGCAAAAATCAATGAATGCACGAGCTGTGGGATAAACACGGGGACGACAGGTTGTAGATGCACGGATGGGCTGCAGGGAAGGGGGGGAAAGGACAGGGCACTACCAGAGATCAGGGGAAAGCAAACGTGCGGAGGATGCAAGAAGCAGAAAGAGAAGAAAAGAGGGTAAATCAACTGGAAACCTGCCAGAGTTTTCTGCTTTTTTTCAATGAACGTGGGACATGAATAACAGGGTTCAGTTCACACGATGCATTTCAAATTCACTCTTTCAAGAGCAGAACTCCCACGTAAGCACCTGATTAGGACAGTCACACTTCATTTCAGCTGCAATGGGTCTGGTTGGTAAAACATTTTGTACACAAAGGTCTCTCTAACATTAAGGTCTCTGAAGGAAGAATATGACTATGGAGGTGGAAGGCAGCCTTCCCACACCATCTCCAACACACGATGGCGCCTGGAGCCTGGAGATCCCAGTGATGGGCTGTGCTGCCTCTTCCTACAGCTCTTTGCTGTAGCAGTGACAGGTTATGAAAGGAAACCAGCTTCCAGCACCCTCCTCCCCTACAAAAAGCTCCTTCCAAAACACTTCTAAGAAAGCTCTCACTGCACTGATGGAGCTCAGTGAGGCTGTGATCATACCACTGACCTTCCTCCCTGATGGGGAGTGAATTATCCTGGCAAATTCCACAAGGAAAGAGTCCCAGCAAATGCTGTCACTGACTTGATTGATTTACACCAGGCACAGAGAGGTGGGATTTACTGCACCTGGTAGTATCATGCACAAGCATTGCTAATGAGGGGGCTGAAAACAGCAAATATAGATGAATCTTGTCAATAAAATATTTAATGGCCTGTTAAATACCTTCTAGATATTTAAGAGTTTAGGTATTCAAGAGCTGCAATTTGATAATCTTGGCTATTAAAGTCCAGATTACACCAGCCTGACATCAATCTAGGAGGTACTAAATCTCCAAAAGCCTGGAGCTCTGGTTGGAGCCAGGGACCAAAGTGGGGCACGTCACACTGGTCAGCAACCAAATCCTTCCAAAAAATCAATTCCTCTGTCCCCACAGCTCTGCCTTCAAGCTGAAGGTACACAAAGAATAAAAATTCAATGCAATCAAATAAACTGCAATGTTCCAAGCTCTGCCAGCTTCTTCTGGCAGAGCTCTCTCCAGGACTGGCCAGGTTTGCTGGCTCCAGTGGGTTCCAGCATTGTGTCCTCTACACAGTGGCACCTTCAGTGGGACCTTTTACACTGCGTCTTACTATCATCCAAGTGAATTCTGAACACATTCTGTAACCTTTTGGGGGTATCTGCATGGCCTGCATTTTGTTTTTCCTGAATATGACAGATTACCTGTGGATTGCCTACTGTGTAAGATCACTGATATGGAACAGAACGTGAGATGCTCGTGATCCATCACTCTGACGTGATACAGTCCTGCACACGTTTCAAATAACCACAGAAAAACACAATGGTTTTTTAAAAAATAAATTTCCTTAAAAAACCCCACCTATTTCAGTGGTTCCAACCAGATGCAGAACAGCAAAGATTCTGCATTATTTCAAGGTGACCCATTGGCCTTATTTTTGCAGCCTTCAAGGAGCTGTTAAAACCTTCAACCATGGAATTAATCATTCCAGAAGGATAATCTCACATTTCTATAAGGTCTTTAATCTCAAAACTCCTTCCTGGATGTTATTTCCAACTTGCACTGACATGCAAACTACAGACAAGACACCCTTGTCTCCTTGGAAAGCAGAACCAAGAGGCTGGAGGACAAAATCCATCACCTCAGCAATGGACAGCAGCTTCAAGGAAGCCACTACACAAAACAGAACTGGCAAGGAAGATGTAAAAGGTGCTCAGACTACCTCTAACTGGAGTTTCTGGAATTTGGTCAAGTGGCTGAGTTAGCATGAGACACCCATGGAACAGGATGTGCTCAATCTTTGCTTCCTCTGCTCTCCAAAGGATGGAGTTTCTGGCAGGGCAGAGCTCCCACCTTTAAACAGCAAAGGAGAGCCTGGAGCTGTGACAGCTTGGGAAAAATATCATCCCTACCTCTGCCCCTGTAACCTCTCACTGGGATCACCAAAAGTGCAATGGCTGATTTGGGTTGCTCTCATGTGAATGGAACAAATTATATAAATGCACATATTTCATTAATGTAAAAATAAAGAGGAGGATTTCCCACTGTTCTCTTAGAAGCACTTGTTTCCTGGAGGATAATCTGTTATCAGGACAAATTTCCACTGGGCCAAAGGCAGAACTAGCACCCAAGCTTTAGAGTTTAACGCTCGGCTCTGGAAACTTAAATGACATTTATAAAAGCTTCTCCATTTTCATTTTTATTTTAAACATATGTGCTGTGTGTAGACAACATAAGGAGACCATTCAGCACATTTGCAGTGACAGCAAGGCTCAAACTGGAATCCAAGTTGCAAACACACTTTATTTTTGGAGAAGTTTGATTTTTGTCTGTGATCAGTCTCCACTTTTCAGGAAACATATGAAAAAAAAGCAACCAGATGTAATTTGGGCAAAGGTCTGGATCTGGGTCTGAGACTGCCCTGTCAAGGACAGCTCTATGCTCTAACTTACACCTTTCTTCCCCCAGCACCCCATGTCCCTCTGGGAACATTCCTCAGCAGGTGCCCAGCTGGAGATGCCACAGACACCATTGCAGAGTTGCCCACTGAGGTAAAACAGAGCTCCTTTTGATATAATTTTTATCTTAGGTGGTATTGAACAAGATTATTAAAAAGTGAAATAATGGAGAAATAAAGGGAATTACATTTTCTCCTGACAACAGGATTCAGGGCTGTTCTGTGAGGAGTATGATGCTGCCAGCAGCACATACCCTGGGAGGTTATGAGAGGAATGAACTCTTCCAAGGCAGGAAAGGTGTGCAGTGTCTCAGCTCAGTGAGCCTGAACCCCCAGCTTCCTTCAAAGAGGTTGGTTAATGTACATTGAAAATTTTCAGAACCTCTTAAAATGGACATTTATAGCATAAACTTCAGACTGGCGAAATAGGAAAAAAAAAGATATATGAAGCTCACCTTTATCATAATTATTAATTTACTTCCTTAATAAAATGTGGCAGAGAAATAATTGATAATAATGTTTCACTGGAAGCAGATCCAGTCGCATTGTTCTTTAACTGACATTAGCTGAAGGGAAAGTTGAATTCTTAATGTGGCTCTAGAGCAATTTAAAAGGTTAAATCACAGGATCCTTACCTGCATGAAAGGAGTCTGCAGAAAATACAGAGCTGAATTCACTTCAGACTGCTCTGCTCTGAGGACAGCACTTGCACAGCTCAGGAGCTCAGTGCAGAGTCTCAATGATTTATGGCCTTATCTCTATTCAGGTACCATCTACAGAGCATATGTATTGCTCACTACTTGATAAGAACCCAGTTTAGAAAATAGTTTTGAAAGGATATTGTCAGCACTACTTTTAAATTATTTTGATTTTATTTTCCTGCATTATGGGCAATATTCTCTTTGAGGCTATAAAAATCCAGCTAGTTGACAATTTTATTTCTGCCATGTTTCTAATACAGCAAAACCCCTCATGGTTCCCTTTGGTTTACAGTTGTAAGTGGGAAACCCAAGTGGATTTTACTCCCCATGGAAGATCATTCACAATTTGTGGTAAGATACTGCACCACTTTATATTATACTGGTTACTGTGACAAGGATTTGAATTTCTTCTTAAAAGCCTCCAAGACTATAATTTTCCCAGAAGCTCCCTCGCTGCAATTTTAAATATAATCACCAAGTTCTTGATCAAATGTGTAAATGCTTTCAGAACATCAGTCAACAGCAGTGCTTTCAGTGTACACGATTAATGATGTCTGTGCTAATATCATTAAGGGATAGCTCAAGAGATGTATATATCATTAATTAGTTAACTGCTGATAATGGCAGCCTCCGAGTCTCTCTTGTAAAATCACATGAACGTACTAAAAACAGGGCTCTGAATAACCACTAGTTTTTAGTAATGAATTTAAAATAGAGAAAGATAAATTTGCAGGATATGCCCCCTACAGAGACACCCAGTAACAACTCAGATCACTCCCAGGTCCATCCTCATGACCTCGTTTTATGTGAGTATGTACTAACAGAACCATCTTCCCCCCTCCTTATACAGGCTACAAATATAATTATTCTCAAATATCCTTTTATAAAGGCTGCATTTTTCTTTCCTCCTAGAGACTATCAGTGCTGGACTGGCAAGAAGCCCTCTCAGGAGTCAATGCACAGTTCTTCCAGCCCAACATCTGTGACCAGCTGCAGCACTATTAACTAATAACCCAAAGCCAGCTCCAAACTCACATTTCTCATTTGGTAAGGCAAGTTATCATTGATACACCAGGGCCTCAGTAATTAATCTATAGGAGAATACAGCAACGATTTCCCAGCAGCTGGTGATTATTTAAGTTTGGGGGTTGGCTTCTTGTTTGGCTTTTTAATTTTTTTATTTTTGAGATGTATCTGCTTGGGCAATCACCAGGCAAAGCTCTGAAAAAGCTGTCATGAAGTCCTTTTGCGTAACCCTCTTAACGCTGGATCAATGCTGCCTCCATCCTCTTTATGGAGAGCTATAAAAGACACGCTGCTCTCCGAAAGAACGGAAAACGTGAGTCAGCACCGTGCTCCCAGTTACCTTTTTTCTCCATTCGTTTCATATCCATCAGCTTCTCCACGTTGTTGGGATCGTTGAGCCACAGCTGCATTCGGACAAAGGGCTCCCGTCCCTTCAGACTCAGCTTGTGCCAGGGCTTGGGGCGAGCCAGAAGGTCTGACACAGAGCCTTGGGTTAGGCCTAGGATTGTCTCCCCGAACAAACGCTGACCTGATACGAAAGTGAAAATCCCATGAATTCATTCAGCCAAGGGCCCCACTAAAAAGAACACGTCTACAAGAGCACTCGTCAATTATTCTTACTTCAGAATTGCTTGAAAACCCAACAGAAACGTTTAGGAGAATAAAAGCTCGGCCCCTCACTAAAAGGGTAAATATTGAGCTTTAGTTTAATCCTTGCCTGCGACAAAGGGGAGAGTTTGACACGTTTGAGAACTGGGACCTTACAGTGAAACAGTGTGCAAAAATAAATTTAAGGAGATGAAAATTAAACTGAATTACTAGCTAAGCAGGTAACTAGTGAGAGCAGTGAGGCTACTTAGCTCCAATGCAGAAGGGCAGTGCCACAGCTTCATTCCAACAGGGCAATCCAAACATTTCCAGCAATCAGTGAGCCAAGACCAGTGCAACATCCCCTTCAGCAATGGTCATACAAGTGTCCCCATAGCCATATGTACATATTTTCAGTGCTGTACTATCTGTGGGGATCTAACTCACCAACTAGAGATAAGCACGATTTACAATATTACAGCTTTTTTTTACAGGCTCTACAGTACTTCTGGTTAAGAAGAACTAGTTTTAGTTCTTTTTCAAAATGCTGTCATCTAGCAAAGTAAAATCTGTAAATGCTTTTCAATGTACAGCACCTAATGTACGTGATTGGTGACACTGATTTGATATGGTTAAGGTCTAACTTGTCAAGGACTGGGGAAAATGCCTGTGCAGCTCAAACCCAACCACAGAGATGGTTTTCTAAACCCCTTCACTTCAGTGTTCTCCCTCAGCTGAACTGCCTTGATACCAACACCTTTTGTTACACGAGAGGGCCTGGAGTCATCTGAGTCATCAAAAGTGATTTAAGATAAAAGTGCTGCTGTGATGGAATTCCAAGGTAACCCAAAGATCCTTCCACACCCTTCAAGTTTGGGCCTCAGGATCCATAGCTTTTGAATGCCCTCCTTAACACACAACAGAACACTCCCCCTTCACTTCCTAGCACTGTAGGCCACTGGCACCCAACAGATCCCTAAGGGACAACAGGGAGGAGTTGGGGTTTATGACCCCACAGCTCTGCAGGACATGCCCACACTTGTAAAAGCACATCAGCTCTTGCCTTCACAGCCTCACCTGATCCTGACACAAACAGGTCATGGAAAATATCTGCTCTAGAGACCCATTCCCTGTGCTTAACTCCAAGAATAAACTCCTCCTTTGCTTTAAAAACATCCCAAGACTTTTGCCCTGGTGATTTTTTTTCTTCTGCCTGTATGAGGAGAGGAGGGAACATGGGACCAGTCTGAAGCTGCAGAACACCCCATTCAGATATGTGGGGCAGGTGGGTCTGCAAAGTTTTTGGAGGAATCAGCTGAGACAGAAAGAAGGGGAAAGGAGGACAGTGTTAACGTGATACTCTGCTAACAAGGTCTAAAACTAACCCTGAAAACAGTTCTTACAAACTGAACAGAAACCTACATTCAGAATTCACTTATGTTCCTAAGTAATAAGTGATTTTCCACTACCCTCAATATCAGGAAAATCAGACAAAAGAGGTAATTCAGGGCAAATTTTATCTCATGTATTGCTGGGGTAACCTGCTCCCTGTTTGTATTTAAAAACATCAGTAAGGCCTCATCCATTTCCCTGAGAACCTGCCAGCCAGCACCAAGATAACACAGCTACTTTTAAAATCTTTTATTGTGTGGCCACAGATTTCCAAAAGGGTCAGGACTGAGCAGCCCAGATCAGGTACTAGCAGTGCTGCTGAAGGAAAAAAACCTCAAACTACAGCCTAAAAATTAAAAATGCAAACGTTGAAGGAGGTAACATCGTGTTCTCTAGGTGTTAAGAACAAAGCTAAAGATGTTTGTGTCACTTGTTTTATTCCAGCATATGGCAGGACAGGATAAAACACCTGAAAACCTCCCAAACTAATAGAGAAGGTGTTAGAAATCACCCTCAGGAGGCAGTAGGTGTATCATGTCCCATCTTCATGAGGGCAATATTACTAACAGGAATATTTTTAAGCACAGGTTTCCTGAAACTTCTCCTCATCCTTCATGCCTGTTCCTACTGACACAGCTCCTCATGGACAAAACTTTCTCTGTTGGTTTCATGGATAGTCCTGACCTTTTTACTAAATGCCCAACACTGCAAACCTACAACAGCTCAGTGCATCTGCTTCCCTCTCTAAGTTACATGTTGCCCAACAGGGAACACTGATGATACTCTGACATTTGGGGCAACATCTCTGGCATTTGCTGAAATCATACAACCATCATAGAAGGAAGGGACCTTAAAACTCATCTTGTTCCACCCCCCTGCCAAGGGCAGGGCCACCTTCCACTGGGCCAGGTTGCTCCAAGCCCCACCCAACCTGGCCTGGACACTTCCAGGGATCCAGAGGCAATCTGTGCCACCTCAGCACCCTCACAGGGAAGAATTTCTTCCTAATATCCCATCCAACCCTGCCCTCTGTCAGTTTAAAGCCATTCCCCTGACTGGTGACTGTTGAACAAAAGGCCATGGGAGGAGAGACCCACCCAGCACGTCCTGAATGGTTTTGGACAACCATGGGCTTTACTGGCTGATGATGTTGGAGCACCTGAGCCACCACCAGTTGCCTACGACAGGTTCATGGCCTAAGACAGAGAAACCTGTGCACCAGTCAGTCGGGTGCACTGGCACACTGAGGGCACAAAAGGAGACATTGAAACTGGTTCCACACCTAATGCAGAGTTTGGGGCACATTTCCTGGCTCTTCTGCTGCTTTTTAGGCTTGTCAGCCACACTGTAGGAAAACAAAAACCATGGGAAATAAAAAAGACTAAGTAAAAATAGCATCAAAGCAAATGTAAACAAAAATACTTTTTCAAACCTCTCTGGGACACCAGAGCAGGTACAGCACTCAACAGCATTTTGCCTAAAAACCAGGGGCTTGGACCTGCAAACCCTTACCATGACCTGGGGCTTTATCTCTATGTTATCTCCACTGAACAGGTAACCACCACCTGCCCTTGCCAGTGTGCACAGGCAAGGAACTCTGCTGGGCTCACTGTAACACAGTCTCATGCAGGGTATGTCCATGACCAAGGCTATTTTCTGTTTTTTTCCCCAAATTATGTTAAATTGCAACCTCCCCTATCCCCATATTTTTCCCCTTAAAAAAATAACCTGAGATAGTAACACGTTTTTCTGTATCTAGATGAAAAAAGGCTTCCTTACATACTAAAATAGAGGAGGTTTTACTATTACAGTCATAATGTTCAGATGATATGGATAAAATTCTTCTCACCTAAGTATCATCATCACTCTAAACCTAAACCTTTCTTTCGGGTCCCATTTGTAGTGAATGGAGAGAAACTGACACATCTGGAGAGTCCCAGATGTTATTTTGAACACCTAAAGGCAGGTGAGATGAATCCCTTGCTAAGCCCCAGAAGCAGGAGCAGGTAACACTGGGACAGCCTTCCTGCCCTCCTGCCAGAGCCCTCAAAGGACCCCAAAAAGTTTCCCAAAGCCTTGTGAGAGAAACAAGTGTTAAAGACATGAAGAACCAGTGATTCAGAGGCACACTGGCAGTAGTAATGTGGATTTCCCATGCTCTGATCAGGTGATTCCCCTTGACATTTCCAAGTTTGAATTTAACACCCAAAACCTCATCTGTAGGCAAAATCAGCCTCAGCTTTGCACATCTCTAAGCAAAGTAATTGAATGGCCCTGTACACTTATCTAGAGGCTCATCTAAACCTCAGGGGAGTCTGGATTTACTCTCCAGCTCTACAGGTAACCCTGTGCTTTTGCTGGTGATGCACCTCCCTCTCCAGCCATGCTGGGCTTTTCTACTTCATGTGCCCAAAATGTGCCTTGAATCTGTAAGAATGGGGGAAACAGCCTTTCTCAAGGGGAGCTCTCACTGGTTTGGGGGGTCTGGGGACCTCACTGGTTTTTGCCCTGACAGCCTGCTGGACTGTATTTTGGGAGGTGGGAGCAGTACCTGGCTGGTGAGCCAGGAGCAGAGCTTAGGAAGAGCAAATTAAAGCTTAGGCCATAGTCAAAGCCAAGTATTCTCCCAAAAACCTACCGAACCAGAGCTTAAAAACAAAAGCACGAACACACTTACACATTATCTCGGTCAAGAAACGAGAAAAAAGCGATTTACCAAGATTGTTGTCTGTCAGCACTTCTTTGACCCTCTTTGTGATGCCATACGTGTCCAGCTCAGGGGACATGGCCACCAGCTCTTGGATGCTCAGTGCCGAGTGGCCCGACAGAGGCAGAGGGGTCGTGGATTGGGATTCGGAAGCAGGAGGCTCGCTGGACTCGTGGGATTTGCCATCCTTACTTGTCTCTATAGTGGGGCAGGGCTGCTGTACCAATTCAGTCAGGCTTTTCACTGATTCACTGGAACTCATGGGAGATTCAGGAGCAGGACTGCAACTGGCAGAAGTCTTTGGAGTACTTTCTGTAGTTAAAAAAAAAATCAGAAAAAAGTCCCCACTTTAGTGTAATTGTAATGTTTTGATTGCAGGATATTTAACTTTCCTTCTCATTTCTATTTCTACCTACTTAAAGAAATGCCTAAGTGTGCAAAACTCTACTTGCTATGACTTGGGTACTGAAAAGCCTCTTTTTAAAATTATTTTCTAATTTTATCTTGAGTCATCTCTGATTTCTTACAAGATGTACAAATACAAATAAAAATCAGAAAAACTAAAGTGCAATAGTCTGTAAGTTTGTGAGCAATTTCCTTGGTCAGGAAATCTCAGTTTTGCTTGCCACAACATTTTTATATAAGGATGGTTTTAAAGCTACCATTATAGACTGGTTTAATTCTCCTTCTGTGACTTGTAAGAAACTCACTATTTTGCAGTGTCAATGAAGGATTTTCTACAACTGATACAACACTATATCTTCCAAGTGTTATTGATTTCATTTTGTTTCTTATCACACACATCACATTTCTGCAATTCTCTTTGTCTAGAAATAACGAGATTAAAATACAGTTTGTAATTATGTTGTATTAATTAACATGTTTGAGAATCCAACATAAAGATAGCAAGTGGATCAGGAGACACCCAAATCTGTTATTGTGACACTTGGTTTAAAAGAAAGCTTTCCCAATCTGTTAATTTGCCAACAACAATAGGTTCTGTACAGAATGTTTTCCCCCAATAAATTTATCTCTAACAGAACGTACTGACTGAGCTTATCCAGAGGATCCAGACATCTAAGGGTACAGTCTGAACGTTTTTAAAAGCAACAACACGTAGACAACGTGGTTTACAGGAACAATTCCCTTCAAGAGATAAAGAGCACACGTGATTTCTCCATCCACAGTTCTTTCTCATTTTTGTGGGGCTGCTTCCTCCTCCTTGCTGTCTCCCATCTCACGACCTGACACGGTTAATCGTGTGGATCTCAGCCTCATCCATCAGTGGGTTTGTCTCTAGCTCTCTGGAGGAAGTTTACAAAGCTCTCAGTTCTACAAAGATAAGGCCAAACTCCATCTAAACCAGTGTTTTCTGAGCCCTGCAGTGCTACTATGAGAGGGTTCTCACAGCATCAGGCCTCATCACTGCCATGGCAATGGCTAAGAGCAAAATTCACTATTTATTGAGTTTGTTTGTTATCAAGAATATTTATCAGTGTCAAATCATTACAGAACACACAGTCTGTGTAGCATGGAAACACAGCCCAAATACTAAAGGAAAATACTACAGAAGTAAAAGGCTCAACTGAAGCAGGGTGCACAGGACAACTGTTGTTTAAGGTATTGAAAGCTTTTACATGCTGCATTCAAGAGATTCCCCAACACACTCACATAAAGTTGCTCTCTCAACCTTAAAAATCTGACTTTTTCCTTAGTGCTTTATGAGAGATGCAAAAGAGACAGACATAAAGGAAAGCGAGGTGCATATAAATCTTTCAGGTAATCAGGATCCTACAAATCCTATTTCTTTTCTCTGCTCACCCTGGGTCATCACACAACCGAATAAACCCCAGCAAATGTTATTTTTGTATCAGGAGCAGCATAGGAATTGTACAGTAAATTTGCCCTGATTCACCCATGCGAGGGACCAATTTGGCAGATCATCCATCTTGTTCACTGTACACTGTCAGGGATGGCATGAATTCCCTACATGATAAACAGATTTCTTCTCAGGTCTCTGTCCTTTAACCCACAGCAAGGTCAAAATTATGGCTGCCAAGCTAATAAAGCACACGGCACTCGTTCAACTTCCCTCTAATTTTGTCCCCTGTGCCAGCTTATACAAATCTTACTGAATAACTAGAGCAGCTGCAAATTTCCTGTACAATTCCTCATCCGTGTACTGAGAACCACACACACACACCGAGTGCAGGGAAAAAACCAAAATAAAAAACCCCCCCAAACCACACAGGACTAAACAAAAGCATTTCCTGATATTTCCTTCTCCTTTCCCTGCCCACCCTAATTACAAACACAACAAAGGTAATCTGTGCTATCATCTATCACTGAGGTGCTCTCTGTTGCTCACATATTAGCTTATTTATTTTTTATATCACATATCAAGAGCTTACTTGAATTTCATTTTTAAGACCAATCTGCTGCTTATTTACTCAAAAAGGTGGGATTATCTGAATTTAATTTTGGAAGGCAGTACAGATGACAAACTGCTTTTTTTCCCCACCAAAAGGCAAGTGCACAGTGATTTCAGAGGAGGCATTATGCACACATACTACAAATAACTCAAAATATGTTCCCCATTCATTTTTAGCATTTTTCCCTTCTGGAAAAACATTTTCAAGATCACATAAATATTTGAGGAAAAGATCAATTATTTGGGAAAGTAAATTCAATAATCAAATAATGCAAACATTTCCCATTAATCTACTTTAAAAATTAAATAGATATTTAGAGTACAAGTGACTGCTGACAGAACAAAGGGGAAAATTGACTGTATTCACTATTCCAGATTTAACTGTCAATCCACTGCCATTTTGCATGTTTTATGAAATAATTTGTCTGTATTCATTTCTTTCAAGTTCCTCACACGACAAAGACACAAATTCAGGACATCTGAAAAATATACATTAAGATTTCCAAAGTAGCAATTGAAGATTTCTAACAAAAATAATACACTGAAAGCTTACTTCTTTAAAACCTGTCCTACTTTTTTAACCCCAGACTGCACTTAAGAACAGCACTAACTTAAGAGAAGTCCAGTTTTGAGTAAGTGATATTCACTGAATGTTTTCACATTTGTGCTTAGTGAGGAAAAGATCATTTTGTCAATATAAAACTGCATTACAGGCTGTACAACCTGCAAACCCCGTGGTCACCATTTATTGCTGAAATTACTTCAGTGAATTCCAGGTAAACTTTGCTATACCAAAGGGGGGTTGCAGTTTGCTTTCCAACAGCCTGTATCCAATTTAAAACCTCAAGCAAAAGCCCAAAAGGTTCAAAAATAAGGTGCTGGAAGTAAAGAGCTGGAGGGATCAAGAGCAGCACCAGTGATGAGGTTATTGCAGAACCTGGGAGCTTTTTAAGCCTTGGGTAGCCAAAGACATCAGTCATGCCCTGAGCTTTACAGAGGATGGGAGAAACAGGGTCTCCCCAGACTAACTCTATGGGAGGATGGAGACCCTGTATGTGATGAAGACACAGCTTAACACAATTTTAAATGTTCATATAACCCACATAACTTTTGCACAATTACAGGCTGACGTTGATAAGTATCATTAAAAATGTAAAGACACCATAAATCCAAACCTTCTAAAGATGCAAGTATAACTGAGTCATGAAAGGGCAAAGGTTTTACCAGGCACTTTTTACATTATTAATTCAAAATACAGTCTGGAGTACAGCAAAGTTAGGCACTTCCAACTGATTTCAAAAAGCACATTCAAATATGCAGCACAGAAAATAATAATCAAATGCAAATCAAGTACCAGAAGTGATGTTTTCAGAAATGGGCCAGCGATCTGAAATATTTGGCAAGTGAGGTTGGCCTCCATTCATAGCTAAAACACGAAGATAACTGAACTCCAGCACTGGCTATGGCACAGATGATGATGCTCATACTGTGAAGGGGAGCTTCCAGTCTTTGAAAGAAAATGTTTTCATAAAGACAAATACACCTGATGCAGTTTGCCAGTGCCAGGGATCCACACTTGGGAACACAACACTCCTGGCATAACACATGGGCCTTATTCTTAAGTCAGGAAATTCTTCCCTGTTTTTTGTTCCTACTACAGTACTAGAGAGGGATGAACAATCTGAAGTGAAGATGTATAAATTAATGGAAACCAAGTCAAATTACATAAATACTTTCTTTGTAAATACTATTTCCCCAATATAAAATTGCTGCTTGAATGACCATCTTACTGCAACAACACCCCAAACCATCACAGCCTGTCCATTCCCCTCCTCACCCCTTAGTATCTGTCAAGAAACCAAACTAACTTTCCAAACAATTCAGCAAACAGGACTGGGGTCTGTCTGAGAACCATAACAAAGTGCCCTTGCCTTAACTCTATGAACAGAGAAAATCTTTTGTGGTCTTGCATTCCTTAGAACAATGAATGAAACCAAATGCTGCTGTGGTCCCATCCACCCCTACACCTTCCCCATAACTTCTGTCATGACAGTGTTCTGGAAAACGTGAGAAAGTCTGAAAACAGAGTTCTGGTCTCAATTCACTGATTACAGTGGTTTTCCTGACCTTCACTTTAGATTTTCTTATTCTTCTCCAACTACAAGGTTTCCCTCCCACGTGCTGGGGTCAGTTCCTCAATACTGGATCCTGGGTCCTCAGCTGCTTGACTATCCCTCTGGTGGTCTGTAAATTACCTGAAAACACTTCCCCCAACACAGTATGAGCCTGACACATCCCTCTACAGGGTCTGATCGTGTTTTGCCATCATAATGTGACAAAATCCCTACAGTGTGTAAGGAACCACAGGCTGTGTGGGGCTCCCCCTCCCACTGTGTTCCTGAGCATCACCCGCTCCTGCAGGAACCCAGCAGAGATATTTGGTTTATCCTGCAAAACTGGTCAGGCAGGAGCATTTCTGTGATGCACAGGAACTCTTCTGAACACAGGATGACATCCAACATGCCCCTTAGTACCAACACAGCACAGATCCACAGCACACTTCAGCTGGAGGCTCCTGCTGAGGATCAGGACATCTCGGATGCAAAAACTTGCAGGTGACACCTGCTCCACCCTCCCCAGAAAAGTTCAGACATCTACACGACCTGACACCAGCCCTGGATGTATCCCCCTAAACAGAGGTACCCAGATGATGGAGCAGAGTTGAGACACGGATACGGTTTCACCAGTCCCAGAGGCATCACGTCTGCCAGCACAGATTCCTCCAGTGCAATTCCTTGTATGCACTTGGAGAGCTGCAGGTTTGCTACTTCTGCTCAGACCCTGGCTAACCTCGCACAGAAAACTGACTTTACAACCACTCGTAAACCAGAAGTTCAGATTTGAACAAGAGCATCTGAATTTTTGAGCATAAAACACAAACCCAACACCCCAAGCCTCTCCTCCTGGCACACCTGCCCATCCATAAAGACACCCTGTACTTCTGGAACTGCTGGGAGAATAACCTGTCCAACCTTTGCTGCTAACACAGGCTTAGCTAATAAACTGCAAAAGGACTCAAGGGGAACGAGGTACAGAACATGATGAAGTTGGGGAAGACCATGCAAAACACAGAAGGTATTCAGGGGCCTCTAAAAGGATTATGAAAAATATTATATTCTAAAGACAGCAGGCAGACAACAGCTGCCTTAAGTTTCAGAGCAAAATGGATTGAAAAAACAGATCCACTATAATTTTCAGAGACAAATCTCAGTAGTTTATCTGATCCACTATTTAAATTTCAATACACAGTCCTCTATCTGCAGTAATAATAACCTAAATTCCATTTAGTGTTCATTTGAGCAGTCAGGATAAAGTCATTTCTTATTATCTCCCCACTGTGTAAAAAACAGCTTGAAGGTAGGAAGTCAGCAAGCATTTTCACCAAAAAGTAATTATTGTAAGTGACATTTTTACTGCTGGCATGCCATAAGGCGAACTGCGCATTTGGAAGGACAAGTTGCTAAAACAAAATGACAGGGTACTCTGTGACATTCCAACAAGAACCCAAACATCATTTCACTGGCTCTTGCTTTGATGCACCACTTTTCCTCATGTCCAAAGCTCAGGCTTCAGGTTTATGCCAAACTAGTCAAATTCAAAGTTCCTTCTCGAGGAACAGGGGGAATGGCCACGTCCTGAGCCTGGTGGAGCAGGAGGCAGTGGAGCATCTCAGGTTCTGCTTGCTCCCTTTATGGCACATTAGTAGGGAAGATGAAAGCAAACAAACGTGGACAGGAGATTTCTCAGCAATCTCTTAAAAGAGCATTTGCTACTTCAGGGCTGCATTTGCCTCCTTGTGCAGGTGAGTTAATGGACAACAGACCTGGCAGGTTGCCTGAGATCAAAGTGTCTCACACTGGGACTGGATTAGTTTCTGTTTTCTCTGATGATGAGGCTGCCCATTCTATCCAATTTATAGACCAAAACCTGGTGTATGCTGTCCTGAGAATCAGGACCTGAGCACACACAGCTGATCAGCATCCTCAGGACAACCTTGGTATTCAGTTTCTCAGAGCATGAAAATTCCAGGGAGAGATTTTTGACCTTCTGTTTAATTTTACCTTTAGCCATTGTTGCCTTTGCAGGGTAGAATCACAGAATGGTTTGGGTGGGGAGGGACCTTAAAGCTCATCCCATTCCAACCCCCTGCCACGGGCAGGGACACCTTCCACTATCCCAGGCTGCTCCAAGCCCCATCCAACCTGGCCTTGAACACTTCCAGGGATAAAAAGAGTTTACCATTCTAAAGTTAATCTTCTAAAGCACCATAATAACAGCTCTCCTTGCCTACAGTGGCTGCAGCACAAGTCTGAGCTACATAATAAAGCTGAGCAGCATTTGTGGAAGAGCACTACAACACATCCCTCCTCTGACTAATTAAGGAAAATACGTGTGAAAGGGCTTTCTCCCAGGTAGTGCTTTTGGTGGATTTATTCTAAGTGAGTGAACCTTGCCTAGTCACAATTTGCAAATTAATGTGGCTTATAAAAATATGATCCTCCCTACAGTTATAAACTCCCCCAGTTCTATGTAGGGAGTATACAAACCTCCCTGCAGTTTGCATATATAATGATGTAAAATACGTAGGTACGTGCACTCAGAGTTGCAAGCACTCATTAGAGTTACAATTATAGATTCCCACTCTGGCCGTGGAGAATTTGTTTGTTTGTTTGTTTCATAAATGTTATAACTTTGGGGAAAATGTTATTTTAGGTCTCAACTCAGAGGGAAATTTTATGCGGATGGGGGGAGGGATCAAAGGAAAACCCCTTCAGGAAAGTGTGCAGATGTATGTGTGTCTGCACTGAAAGGGGAGGAACCTGCTTTGGTTAACTCTGAAATTACTGGGTAATACAGAAATAAAGGTTTGCACTCTGAATATTAGTATATGTTAAGTGTCAGGAGCATATAAAACTGAATAATCAGGGTAGATGTTAGAAATAACTGGAAAAATCTGCTCCTGAGTCTTGCTGAAGGATTACATGGTATTGCTGCAATTTTATGTTGCACTTTTAGCTTTGTGTCTCTATTAAAAAATGTGATTTTAGCTGCTCTGGAAAGCAGAAGGAGCTGGAGAAATGAGATGAAGTTCAGAAAAGAGCAAGTAAGATGGGAGGTGGCGACAGACTCATGAGGAGAGATTTACAGCTGGATGTTTAAAAGTTCTTCAAGAAGTTGGGCAACCCAAACCTCCTTTCAACCAACAACCACAAAGCCATCAGTCTTAGAAATCCCACTACTGTGCCCAAAGCTGTGTTGAAGCTGCATAAACCATAACTATCAAACTCTGACTGAGTTAGGAGGACTCTGGTACTCTGGGCTGGGGAGTACAGATCACTCCAAAGGGAAGCCTGAGCATTCAGGATGTCTGGAATTTTGTGCAGAAAGATACAACTGGAGTTAATTAAAGTGCAATGTGTGCTGAGATCTGGCTGCCTTTGGGACAGACACAGCGAGCCCTGACACAGCCAAATCACCTGAGAAAACCCCCACATAATAAGAATTAAGAGACATTTTTGCAATGGCTTGGAGGGAAGATGAGGCCTCTATGGAGCCACGATCCTGAGCACTATTTTACAACACATCATGGAAAACAAAAAGGAGAACTTGAGACTTTTTTTAGCTGGGTGTAGATGCACAGTTGCAAACACCAGAGCAATGCTCAGGTCAGGCCTAGGGCCTCAAATAATTTCAGGATTCTCAGATTCTTGAGCCCAAAGTGGGGTCTTGGCTTTACAGATCACCTTTAAACACATTTTTAAAAATCACCTTTTTAAAAATTAAAAAACCCTTTCTAAAAATAAACTATATTTTATAGTAGGTGATTAATGGCAGAATCACGGCTGCTTTAAAGGACATTGCCTTACTCTGCCAATCTTTATTTAATATTCAGATTTTTCTGTGCTTCTGTAACTTAGCCAGAAATCAATATTTAGAAATAACTGCTGGAAAATATTTTCAATAACCTTATTATTAAACCAGCTTGTGTGCAGAAGCTTTATTAAGGATTTTCTGAATGCTAAAACAAATATGTCATGGCAGCAATCAATCAAGATGCCACAACCCCACGGTGTTATATTTTTAGTATAATCGAGATAAACACGTGCACAATACCTTTTGGAAACCAGAGTTAGAGCCTCTAAGAAGAGGTGCTGCTGCAGTTTAGGGTGTCTTTGTTGACTTGCTGACCTTGTGATTTAATGTGTTAAACTAACTTGCTTTCACGTGGCACCAATTTTATGACTGTTTGTTGTCCTCCCTTGTCGTGACCCTGAGTGTGAAGGTATTTCTACATCCTCCTTTGAGATTTTAACCTCTTGTCTGCTCTGGAGCAGAGTCTGAAGCAGAATGCATATGTGCTCTGTGCACTGCATTTAAATACATCTCCCCCACTAAACAATGTGGACATTCATTTGCCATGGGCAATATCCATATGGGATGGATCCAAGGCTAATGACCACCTTCCCTCCTTCCCAACACAGAAGTCCCATCTACCACCCTCAGCACAGTGGGTTGTTCTTCCTCTTACAGGAAAGCAGTTGAGGAAAAGAGTGACCCTGATCAGTACCAAAAGAACTCCTTTTTGGAGGAGTACGGGCTAAAGTACTGAAACAAAATGACATTTACATTGCACGCAACAGTATTATAAAAGCTATTAAGGTACATTATTTTACACATCCTCATAATCTCTCCATACTGCTTTACTTAATTTGTGATAAAATTGTTGAGAAAGGGTACTTAATGTAGGACAGTCAGTAAAAGTAATTTATCATCTTCCCGCTTCGGTGCTCACGTTATCAGCGAACTCATTTTCTGCATTCATCATGCAATCAGCCTATTATTTGCATATTAATCAGGCAGTGGACCATGAAAGAGCTGCATCCCAGCCAAATGCTGCACTATCTCAGGAGGAACACTCAGTAATTATCATACATCAGTGTTATGATGTGGTAATTGATTATAACATCTTTCTGTTGCCCCTGGGGAGTCCCACTGCTAACCCAGCTTCAGGCATTCTGTGCAGATTTTTCTCTGAAAATTAGAGAAACCATTGCTGTCCTTTTATTAATGTTTTTACCTTTACAATAGACAGCTCTCTGAGCATTGCCAAGGTACTTCTGCCTTTTTTTTTTTTTTTTTGTAATGAAAAAATGTTTTCCCTTCATTAGGGAAAACGGTGGGCTTGGATCAGAAGAAGTGAAAAAACCCAAAGCATCCGAACTAAAACCACCCAAACCCCCCAGTTGGGTTTGTTCATGTTTGTCCTCTCTCTTTCAAGGTCTGGTGGCTTTTTAGGTGATGGTGTTGCTTACATAATACCCTTCCCCATCAAACACAACAAAATGTTGCAACTTCAATAGACAGTAATTGCAAAGTTCGCATAAAGGCAGTTAAGTTGCTTTATTTAGGTGCCAAATGAGAGGCTAATTTTGGTCCTCTCGCAAAGGACAAATGAAACATCTGCCAGTTCAAACTTGCACTATTTTTAGGACCCAAGTTCCAGAGTGGTAAAAGAGAGAAACAAACACAAACTGGTTACACTGTGGTTACACCGTGGTGAATCTCACACCTCCTTCGTGTGTGTGAACCAGGCAGAGCAGCCAGAGGGGTGGCCCTGACCCAGAAAGTGGGGATGGCTCTGGAGACAAGACCAGAAGGGACCATCCTCTGCCACACAGAACAGAGAAGGATGTTTTTACAAGGGCATGGAGCGACTGAACAATGGAGGAATGGGTTCAAGCTGACAGAGGACAGGGTTAGATTAGAGATAAGAACGAAATTTTTCCCTGTGAGGGTGGGGAGGCCCTGGCACAGGTTGCCCAGAGAAGCTGTGGCTGCCCCATCCCTGGAAGAGTTCAAGGCCAGGTTGAACAGGGCTTGGAGCAACCTGGGAGAGTGAAAGGCAGGAGGGTGGAATGAGATGGAATTTAAGGTCCCTTCCATGCCAAACGAATCTCTGATTCTGTAAGCTGCTGCCAGCAATGTCTTTGACAAGTATAAATACTGGACATGTACTGTCAGGCCTATTTTACACCTCTTGTTGTTAAAATATTCTTTCCTTTGATTGCCTTTTTAAGGTACATCTTCCTATTTTCAGTTTTATTTAAATTTGATCTCAAACCTACCTTACTTTGTTTTCAATGCAAGTTGTGTTTCTCACTGCATTTCAAATAATCACTGGATTCTTTCATTTGCTGTTTCTTTGGATGGCTGCTGGCAAATTAAAAAACCTCTAACACCCACCAAATTAGGTGAGACAAATTCATCAGTTTTTCTCGCACCCTAATGCAAAGGACAGCCTAGAAGGTAACTTACAAGATATTAATTTTCTGGTAATGTTCTGTTTTTTCTTCTTGGGAATGATTTGCTATGAAGCAACACGTAACTCCATAATCAGAACAAGCTATTTATTTCCCTGTTTCAGAGCTGCCTGGTGGAGAGGATTTTCATCCTTATTATAAGATGGAAATAACAACCCGCAAGTTCGGTGCTCACACACCTTTTCTCCCAGTATTTTGGGAGGAAAATAGCCCATTATCTCTTCTTTGAATTGAAAGCAAGGTAATTTTCATCCAGCAGAGGATCATTTGGCACTTTGCTGAGCAGTGGTTGGGCTGTCACCCGGGGGTGGCCGAGGGCACGGTGGCCATTTCCATCCCACCGGTGGCCACAGGGCTGGACCTGCAGCCCCCTCCTTTTCCCACAAGCAACCAGAAGACCAACGTGAGCTTCTGCCAGCTGCCAGAGTCTTCTGTTCCCCACAGAAAAATATCTGCTCCCTTCAGATCCGACCTCTTCTGCAGCTGCCAGCCCAGGGGGGACAGATCCCGGCCGTCACCCCGGCTCCTGACCCGCCCCGGAGCTGCCCGGCCTTCCCCCACTGCAGCACAACAGCAACAGCCTCGCTCATGTCTCTGGGCTGCTCCAGTTACTGTGGAATTTGGCTTTCTAACGTAGCAGCTCATGGTTTTCCACCCAGCTCCTCTGTGGTGAGTGGCTGGCAGTGGGCAGGGAGGTGATGTGGGCCCCCTCCCCAGAGGAGGCTGCTCGTCTCCAAACATGCACGCAGAGGGAAAAGAGAATGCTGGTAATTAATGAAATAAAGTAATAAGTAATGAACAACAGTGGAATTTACAGAGCTCGGCTACTCAGTGGTCATGGCTTCTTTCACTGACTGCATCCACTTTTTAGCAACTCTTGTGCCAGCTGGTACTCTGTGAACTACCTGACAAGTCTCGCAGCAAGAATGGTCAGGGAAGTTTCTTTTACCATAAAGCTTAAAAAATACATTAATTCATTAATTCTAAACGTTAAAAATGAAGACTTTGAGGATGAGGCATTGCTGTGCCTGCCTCAATGCTGCTGCAGATCTGCACATGAGCTCCTTGCTTGGGGATCTCCTGCACACTAAGGGAGAATGAGCATAAAGGACCCTCATTCCCAAATTAACCACAGAAATAAAACATAGCTGCAACTTGACTGGGTAACTTCTTCAAAACAAACAGTAGGAACCCATAACTGCACTTCAGAGTGAACTAAATTTTTCTTCAGGATCCAGCACAAGTCTCCTCTTTGCTGTATTAACATTAAGCCTCTGTTGGTGCTTTGTCATTGTAATTCAGCCACAAGGAATATCTGCCTAGAAAACAGCGTTCATGCTCTGAATGTATATTTTACTTGAGCACTTTTATAACAGCAAAGCTGTGACCACAGTGAAGATGGAGTTGTCTTCTACAAGTTTAATCACTGGGTGGTTCAACGGACAAAGAAGAATACAACTGGGACAGGAATTTCTCCACAAATACTGACTATTTGCAAAGCAACTCTGATGGAAAAGGACCAGGGCCATGCAAGGCAGCCTGGGGAGGACAGACCTCAGCAGGAGGAGGAACGACCAGCAATGAGAGCCAATGTCATGTTCAGAATGAACTTGAAACACTGACTTCATGCTGCATTCCCAGGTCCCAGTAAGGCGCCTTGACAGCAATTCTCCTGGCTTTATTGATACTAGAAAGGCTGCCAGGAAGGTTTTCATGGTCCAAATGTCAGGGAAATGGCACAGAATATGATCACACACATTACAGACAGACTACAACAGCTGCCCTTATGAGGAGCCAACTGATATCCTATGGTTTGAAATAAGACAGCCACGGCCAACTGCTTCTGAGCCACAATCCCAAACCACACACAGAGAATGTGGAAACTTCACCAGTGTGCTCCAGGGACAGCATGAAGGTAACTGACTGGCTGACTCAGTTGTTCAGCTCTGAACTTTAGAAATGCATTTGCACCTCGCACAAAAGGCCACAACCTTCTCAACCCAAAGACTCAAAAAATCGTCATCAGACACAAACCATCTATGCAAGGAATTCCTGCAGTTCAACCACTCAGCTGTTAGAGCCATGAGATCTCCCTTCTTTTCCATTTCACAGACTACATTAACCACAAACACTCCATGTCATACATTTTTATTAACCTGGAATGCCAGCAAGTCACTGCGAAACCAGCTCTGTCGTCTTTTTGATTCGACAGCAAAAACCAGCTCAGATTTGGGAAGATCTGTCAGATCACTTGGGGGATCTCACAGCACTAAGAATTCAACTCTCCACATGCTGATCCCAACACACTCTGGAGCACTGCAGGACAGTTCTGCCCACCCAAACAAACCAGTATAATGGAAGAAATTATCATGTACCATGGGGAAAAGGGGGTGAGAGCTTCTCCACTGCCTCCATGTGGCTGGTGAGCTCTTCCCATAAATGCATCAGGATGGTAATCCTGAATATGGACTGCCAGCCCAAAACACACTTTCTCCCCACTTTGTTTCTTCCAGAGTAGCCAACATGACACATTCCTCCTGGCATCAGGAAAACAGGAAGATTCACCCAGCAAACAGTAAAATACCTGCCCACTCAGCAGCTTCTGTACTGAAAAATGTTGCAGGACTATGTATTAGATAAATAAAAATACAATGGATACCTGGGATTGCCATCATTCCCCACTCTGTCTGTTAATATAATAAGTACAGTAAACCAGACTGAGTTTTTTCAGATTTACTTTCCCAAGGGATGATAAGAAGTAATCTCCCTGTCGTTACAAATGTTTTATTTCGAAAAGAAAGCTTTTATGCATATTTTAGTTGATCTAAATACAGTAGATCTCGGGTTTTTAAATCACCAGATAATATGCAATTATCTCAAGCTAGATTCTGATTTTGAAACAAGCTCTAATTAGCTCCCCTTTTTATGCTGCTATAATCCTTTCTTCAACTCCCATGAGTGTTACTATTGCTAAGCAGCATGAGGTTAGGAATGATGGATGATACCCAGAAAGGAAGACAAACAAAAGGGAAATTCAAAATCCCCTGAGATCACCCGCAGCTGTATCGGCAAATGAAGATTTCCACATTAGGTCATAAGACGACCCTTACAGAAACACAAACCAAAAAGGCACGTCTTTTTCCCACTGAGTATTTGCAAGTCTTTAATGTAGTATAGAGAGAGTATATGTCCTTCACAGAGGATAAAGACAGAAGTGAATAAAAATTCAGCTTTCCTGGGAGCGGCCACGAAACCAACGGCACCAATATTTTGCAAATCCCTTAGTCTCATGTAGATACTCGGTACAAGACCCCAGAATAAAACAAACTAATAAAAGCTCTACACAGTCCAAGTACTCAGAGAAATCTCCAAGCCTTCTCCTGGCACATGGCGACTGTCCAAACCCACCCCAGCTCCCATCATCAGTAATGCAACTAAATAAGGGCCAAATTCATCATGAAAAAATGCTGATGCAGTTGGGTGACACTAATTCAACTTTTTTTTTCCATGTGATTTGGTCTGTGCTTTTGACACATAAATCATTAAAAAGGCAGATTTACCCAAGGGCATTAGAGCATTTAGGTGGAAAGAAATACAAAGAAAAAATGTTAGAAAAGGCACAGCGATACTATTTTTGACCACCTTGGGTTCAAACACCATTTTTGTGTAAAACACGTTCCCTGAAACCTGCACAAAATCACCAAAGCATTGAAGAAAGGTCACAGGCAGGAAAAACAGGTATATACCTGGTTGCCATTTTGGTATAGACTGTTTCTTACAAAATTCATAAATATAGCTTCCAAAGAAGAAAACCAAGTCTGTTTTCTCTTTGCTATCTTAACATATATATAAATACATATAATATATATATATTTTATCCATTCATTTCCATATAAGAAAGACTGATGGGCCCATCTGTCCACATGTGAAAATGGAAAATTACTGGACAAGAGACAAGATTTTCATGAATTAGGTGTAAATCAAAACCTTGTGATCTAGAAGTGTAACTAACTGGGTCAGAAATCCAGAAAATCTTGCTAGTTTGATAGAATAGTGCCAAACAGTAATGAAAATACTCCCAGCTAATAAAAGTTTCGTTACTATGCATGTTGACACTCTGTACACTGAAGACCTTCTTGGCAAAGCACTCAGGAGCCACTGAGTGTATTAGTTTAATTTCACTTCTTTCCCTTCATGCATTCAACAAGTTCCAAGCCAATTATATTACATGGAAAAGGCTCCAGACCTTTTCTCGTTTCAAAACTGTTCTGATTAATTTCTGTTTTAAAATTACAAGTATGCAACCTTTTCTGCCTTGATTTTCCTGGGAAATGTCTCAGAAGACCAGAAAATTGGAGCTGTCTCTCTTTTTCTTTTTTTCCCCCTGCCCTGGAGTGGTGGATCTTTCACAAATGCATAATTATTATTACCTTTTCCAAACTGTTTGCTGCACTTTTAATTACAGAACAGCTGCTAAGAAAAGGAAATTACCAAAGTGCCCTTCCTCATTCAAATAACTTGCTTTTGCTCTTTTGTTCTGCCTGGTGTCACAACCTTCCTTATTCCTTTACACAGAGACAGGCACCAAGAAAAGAACATTCTGTACAACAATTCTATTTTTAATCCTTGGAAAGAAGGTAGAAAAGGGCACCAGCCCATTTTCTCATTTATAAGTGGGCTTTGAGGGCCGAGGGAGGACGATCATCAATAATATGATTTTATTAGCTGATAGGAACGTGTCGCCTCACAAAATATAAGCTCAAGGGCAGGAACTGACAAACGAGACTGGGAGTGTGGGAGGGAACAAAATATCCCGGCAGCAAAACTCAACTTCCTGAAGGAAATCACTTTCAGCTCCCAGAGATCCCCCCGGGAATCCAGAAGGTGGTCGGATTTTAATACTATGGGCTTGTCTTTCAATCTTTTATAATTAGAGTTAGTCATAAATATGATGATTAGCAATAACAATACAGCGTTTCCCAGCTCCTCTGATTTCAAATTCCTCTTAAAATGGCTACAATTAATTACTCATATTTTCCACGCTGTCTGAGACATTTCTAACTGTGACACTTGCACGGTATTGATGCTACAAAAAAAGTAGTCAATGGCATGTTTTTAATGAACCATCACAGGAAATTTCCATGTTCCCTAAATGCTTGGCTACAAGTAACAATAGCCCTATGATTGCAAATCATTTTCTCCCATTTTGGTTTTGTTTTCATGGCTTGTTTTTACTGGGGGCATTTTTATTTTTTTTTATCTGTTTATTTTCCGCTGTTCTTCTTAAGAAAAACATGGACTGAATATTATCACGGATTTTCTTCTAGTAAAATCTTTTAGAATGCAAAATAGTTTCCCTGTAGAGAGAAAATGCAGTTTGGTTGGGATATTCAGAGTAAAGCCAGAAAGCTGCAGAAAAAAAAAAGAGTGTTTCAGAACAGCAGAAAGGTGGAAGAAGAGCACAAATCATCCCTCTCTGTATCCTGAAATGCAGCAATTCTCCAACACAGGGCACTGGCTGTAAGTACAGAGCAAGGCATGGTATTTTTCTAGAGTACAAAACAGCCTGAGTGGTTTATGTCAGTGAAGCATATAATTGGTAAAAGTCTGTGTGGGTAGAGTTTGGTATCCAACAGCAGGAACACAGCTGTTCTGGTCTGTTCCAGCCTCCCTCCCATCCTGTGGCCATCTTCTAAAACCTTCAGCCACTCACTTCTCTGACACTCAGCTTTGCTGCATCTGCTTTTTTTTTTTTTTTATTTTGCAAAAGGAGAGGAGTAAAAAAGGTCAGCTTGGAACATTTAACGAAGCTTGTAAAAGACATAACGTGGTCTGTTTCCCCACCTTGGAATTAACAAAGCAGATTTTGTGCAAAGGAAAGTGGAAAAAAAAAAACCTACCAGTGAGTGAGGCAGCTGGAGTATGTGGATCACATTACAAACCAAGGGCTTGTTTTACAGCCATTGTCACATGTCACATTGATAAGCTCAACTACAGCAAAAAAAAACCCCTACAGAGCCAATGATCTCTAAGATCAGACAGTCTCTTTACCTAATATATGCAGCTAAACATGTGTACTCCCTACCTCTGCCATAGCAACAAGGAGAGAAGGTGGAATTAACTGCATTAATAAAAAAATTGAAGGGACCCCTGTATGATACAACAAAACGTGAGAAACCTCTCGGCATCAAAGCAAACGAAACGTAACAAAAGCACAGAGAATTATTTCAGAGCAAATCATTGAAACCAGCTGATTACCTGAGCTTGCACATCCCTGCTGTAGGGAATCCTGTAATGATGTCACAGAGTGAAGGACTAGATAAGAGAGGAGAGGAAAATCAGGGAACAATAAAAGGAGATGCCAAACCACACACTAAACAGTAAGCAGGCTCAACAAATAGCAAACTGATCCTGGCAAGGGATCACTGCTCAGTTAAGTCAGTGGCACATAAAGGTATGACCAGACCAGACTCCAGCCTGGCTTCTCTGTGCCAACAGGAATTAGGGTAAGAGACAGCCACAATAAAAGTGTAATTTCAACACAGCATTCCCCCTTTAAAGCTTAGTTCTTCTAGCTCACCTCCTGAGACAGCAATCCATACTCTCCCTGGGACAATCCAATCCCCTATGCAACCCTAGGAAACAGCACGCAACATTTTCCAGCTCTTTGGCCAAAATTTTTGGAATTACGTGTCATATTCATGCCTAGATAATATCACCCTAATTAGGAACTTGATTACTGCTGCTTATCAATTACTCATAAACGAGCGCTTCGTTCAGAAACATTCCCAGCACGTTCCCTTAGGGACTGGCTGGGCTGCCAGGGTGGATGTTGCCACTTCCATAACGCCTGGACCAGCACCGGTGCAAGGCTGGCTTACTGCAAATTTAAAAAAAAAGTAAAGAAAAAAAGAAAAAAAAAGAAAAAAAAAGATTTCCTCCTCCTCAACTTTCAAACAACATAGTGGAATTTTAATTACCTTGTCCTTGTTGCTGCCCTTGTGCAGGCAGGACACACTGTCCCAGCTCACCATTCAACCAGAGCTGCATACGAATAAATGGTTCTCGGCCTTTTTGGGTCAATTTACTCCATGGCTTTGGCCTGGAGAGCATGTCACTGACACTTCCTTGGGACAGCCCCAATACCTGAAGTGAAGCAACCAAGAACGGCACGTTAACACATTGGGAGTGGAAAGGGGGTAATTTAAGTCATTTTGGTTTCATCACTATATCGCTTGAATTGGTTTTATATGGACGATTGTAAAAACTGTAAAATGACATCTGTAGATACTCAGATGGAAATGGTTTTTTTTCCTGCTGTGCTTCCTTCTGGAACGTGGGGTTTTTTCCTGCAGGATCGGGGCGGTTGGTGCGGGATTTGCATGCTTTTCATATTTTGTGTCAAATAGTTTCATCAGTTTTAACAGGAAAAACACCGAGTCCAGGCACACACAGGCAGATAAAACAGGCAATGATTGGCATGTATTTTGTTCTCAAACAAAAATAATTGGGACTTTTGAGACTAGGCCTATATTTGGTTGATTTTTGGGCTATGAATTATAACGATGTGTGTTTTCACCTGTAGCAGTGGCTGCTCCATATAAGTAAATATTTAAGAATACAGCTGGCTGCAGTGGAGGGGGAATTTCAGACAGGCAGAATGCAATTACTTGCCTGGAATTCAGTGCAGGTAGAGGAGTTAAAAATCATACTTAATGAAAGCTGCCACGGGATCTTTAATGACCCTGAGAGGTCAGGCTTTTCATTTTACATCTTAGTGAGAAGGTAATAGTGCGATGCCAGGTCCTATCATAAGATTACATTGATTCAATTCCTTATAGGAAGAAGAAACAGCAAATGTCCAACATTTCTTACAGCCTGGGAGGGGTTTTCAGGTGATTGGAGACCCTCAAAATCCCACGTGCTCAAGGCTTAGGGCCCCCAACGTGAGAACTTCAGGGAGTCTTATCATGCACTGCATATCTGTAATCAAACATTGCTCAAAAACATCTCAGAGCACACTGAGATACCGAGCACCAGGTATAAGAAAGGACTGTGAATTCCTGACTTCAGACTAAGAACAGGTAGGGGTTTTTCCATGTGTTTGTTTAAATATCCCTGTGCTCATTTCCAAATAATGAAAAAAAAAAGGAAAAATGCTCTTGTGTCCATAATCCTCACTTAAAACAAATTTAAGACTCTCCAGTCATGACAATGGTATTACTCAAATATTCCATGAATTCATTACACTAAGCATGAAATACTGAGTCTCAGTAATGTTTGCTTCAGCTTTCGAGGCTTCTAAACTCAGGGCCTCATTTCTAACTCCAAATGGCTGAAGCCAATCTCTGTATAAAAACCTCTGCAACTCCCAAAACGCAGGGAAACTAACGCTTTCCTTCGAGAGCTTGTTTTTTAAATACTTCAAACACGAATCAAACCCATTTTTCCATCAGACACATGTGGCACATCCCCCTCCACGAAACGCGGCTCCGCACCCGCGTCAGGAGCCAGAGGCACATTCACAACACAAGAGAGAACCACTTCTTTACCTTTTCCCCAAAGATCCTCTGGCAGATGCCATTCTTTGCTAGCTTTTCCTTGACCTGCCGCGTTAGCTCTATCGTATCCACCTCCTGGTACATATAAATCTCATACTGCTCGGGTGTCAGTGGAGGAACCGAAGGTTTGGATGGCTTGGACAAGGACACGATAGGGGATGAAGGGAGGGGGCTATTCTGTGGTGTCTCACTGCGACTCGCCCCAGTCATGCTCAATTCAGAACTCTGGGAATACGGAGATTCAGCGTTTGGCCACTCTTTCCAGTACTCGGAAGAAGACGGTCCTTGGAGCTGGCTACGATCTGGCCTAGTCTGATTGCTGACCTTTTCTTTTCCACCACTGGCCTCCTCAACTTTTATATCTTCGGGAAGAGCTGCATTTCTTCTCTCATGCTGCACAGTATTCCACCAATGGTCCTTCCAAACACCACCACGTCCCAACTCATTTTTAACATGCCTCAACATACCCTGGGCAGAATCACTTATTCCATGAAGCTCTAAAACAGGTGCCTCCTGAGGCTCCTTTTTGAGCCCAGAGAGGTTCTGCAATGCAGAGATACTGGAATCAGTGACAGATGAGTGTTTCTTCAGGGATATGGCCAAAGGAGAATAGCTGGAAACCGAAGACATTGCAGGTGTAGACACTAGTTTGGGGGACAGGATAGAAATGTCAGCTTGAGATAAAGGTGGTGTTTTTAAGGCAGGTTCAAGGGCAGCCTGCTGTGCCTCCATTTCCCGTCGGGCTTGTTGCAGAATGGATCGAATGGCATCATCAGAATTGCCACTGCTAGAGGCAGAAGGTGGCTGAGCCGGCTCAGCTATGAAAAACAACCAAAAAACTAAATGCAACAGAGGAATATGCTTTATATTCAACACGTGCTACTGTAAACATTTCCCTGACAGAAAAGGAAGGAAAAAAAAAAAAAGGTCTGAAATACATTTCTGGATGCGAGGGAGGAGTTTTCACTAAGCAAAGATTTGCACTTTTCAAAATCAGGTAAGATTTCCAAAGTTCTTCACTGGAAAATTTTGAGAATAGTCAAAGTGCTGGATGTTTGCACACACAGACTCAGCTGCACAAGTCTGGGATCACTTGCACTTCCACCATTGTAAAAGTTTGCAAATAAATGCCTTTGAAAATCAAGCCTTTGCCTCTTCCTCCCCCACCCCCAAGTGGTCAATAACATTTTATGGCTGTATTTACAGAGTTATTTAACCTTTCACATCTCTCCTTCTCCACAAATGAATCTAACACACACTCAGAACTGAACACAGCTGCATTCACCTGGTCATACTATTAATACTCCCTTACAGTATAAATAAGGTGAGTCCTTTTAACTTCAAAAACGTAACACAGAAATTACAACAAAGCCAGAACTTTAGGAAGAGATCATCATTATTTCATTTGACAAGCTAAATATGCTCCTGCTTCCTGTTTTCTTGTTCCACGGTCCCAACCACTGAAATAAACAGCTCTACCAAAGCCAGGCCTGGCCACCACTCTCGCCCTTATCTGAAGCTCTAGAATGAAGCCATGGGTGCTTTCAGCAGAGATAACCCCCAAAAGCAGTATTCCAGAGGGGAAGCAGGATTTGGGTGGCTATGCTGCAGCAGTCAGGGATGAGCAGACACTGGAACGTGGGTGGGGAATTATCTCTGCAGAGCCAGGAGGTTTTTGCAATGGCATCTGCTTCTATTTAAGTCAGTCTCCACTGAGGTCCCCAGTGCTTGAAAACCAATTCCTCTGGAAGCTACTCTGCAGAGAAGAGGGAAAGTGAAGCACTATGTGGGAGCAGGGAACCCTCACACTGCAAGCAGCCTCAAAGTGAAATTAGATTTGAAACATGCTGTGTATTACTCCAGTAATATTATGCCTCATCTGAATCCATTTCTGAATTTGCCTCCCTACATTCCTTCCTGTCACGCACTATAAAATACATGAAAAGCTAAGAAATGGGAAAAAAAGACAGTGAGAGACTGTCTTCTGTTTTATCTACTGGGTTTCATAGGGAGTTTTGAGACTGAATTAATATTTGAAAGGAATTCTGAGATTCTCAGATGAAACATGTAACTGAATAACGTGCTTCCAGTTTCCTGCACACGGTCCACATTTTTCTCTATGTAATAATTTCTTGTATAAGGTCATATTGTTTAGATCACGTATTGACTAGTCTTTTATATTCTGCCATAGGATTAACATAGTTTTCATTTCGAAGACAACTACCCGAAACTGTTAATCAGTATTTACTTTAAAAAATGAAACAGAAGTATTACACAGTAATTTCCACTTCAGCCCATTAGCAGTACTGGGAACTCTTTTAAAGCTAGGAGGGCTATGGAACAGACAGAAATGTTAATTACATGACAACATACAATGGGAAATTAAACTTGTCTCAGCTTAAGATGTTAAACTATGGATTTTTCTGGGGAAAGGATTTGCTAGTTCATTCACTGAATACAGTCTGTAACCAAAAATAAAGTCGCCTAACAGTCAGAACTGAGTTTGCCTATGAAATAATCTGGGTACAGGATGTACAGTGGTACTGAGTGTGACCTTCACCCCGACAAATCCATCCAGTTCCCTCTCCCAGCAGTTGTGTCCCTGGGGCCTGAGATGGAGAGAAAATTGAAAGTAGGAGCCATTTCCTTTCCAAGGAGCAAACTGGGAGAAGAAAGACCTCTGTAGGTCTGGAGGGCTGCAAAGAAGGCTCTGCACAGGGATAAAGGTGTTCAGAAATCCCACAGTGTTGCTCCCTTGGGAGTGGAGCAGAGACTCCACCACACCGTGACACGTGTGACCTTAACCTGGGGTGTCCTGGAGACGGAAACAACTCCACTAAATAATACCAAAAACCTCTTCACACCTACACTGAAGCTTTTAAGAATATAATTAACTGACCAGAAAGCTCCTGCTAATTGTTTTAATTAAATTCTGGAATAAAAGGAGGCAGAGACCAAATGAGGCCGTACCTGTTTTCTGTACTTGCAGCTCCCTTTTGGCTTGTTCGAGAATGGATTTGATGGCTTCATCAGAGCCAGTCTCTGTGGTTCGGATTCTGGTGGTTATATTACCTGGAGAGGAAAACAGAACTAATGACACCGGGAAAACCTTTGTCTGGTTGTTTTTGTAACACAAAGACACACTGTTTATACTGATATACCGCCAGCACAACCTGAGGACAACGTACATAGGAGTTCTACCAATATTTACAACACCAAAAACGTACTTAACATAATAAACCAAAAATATCTTCCTTGTGCCTGTCTCTAGCTGCCCTGGAATAGTGAGAACATCAGAGGAAGAACTAGCTGGTCATATATTCGTTTTCTATGGTAACATATACAGATCTATTCTCTTTCCTTTTCTTTTTTTTTTGGAGGGGGAGAGGAAACAGAAGGGGAAAAAAAGGGAAAGGAAGAAAGCTAAAAACATAAGCCCAGGAATCAACTCAAAAATGGCATCAGCTGCTAGGCAAAGTAGGATGAGCATACATTCAGCCCAAAAGAGAATTAAAAAGTAACCAGATAAAAATAATTTTTAACTTTCTAGAGGTTAATACATGAAGAGAAAGAGTCATTTAAACACAGATACCATTTGAAGTACTCTCCAGCTAAGAGCTATTACTTTAGTTGTTTGGTTTTGCTTTAGCTTTTTTTTCTTTTTTAACATCTAAGGGGAAGAAAAGGAGGGAAAACTACTGCACTCAACTGCATTTTTCATTATGAGATTACTGTTTGCAAGTGAGCTAGATAATTTCTGACTGGAGTCAAAATAACTACAGAGTTTTGGGGTTCCTGCTTTGGTTTTTTTTCTTCTTTCTCATCTTACTAAAAGAAAAATTCTGCAACTAAGCTATAAGGAAAAAAATGTTCAGACTTCCTGTTCAGTGGTAATTTCTCGAGCTGATGTTAACTTAGCTTGTTGTCTTTTTCATATACAATACTGAACTAAGAATCACACTAATTTAACAGTGTATTGAAGTGGAATTTGTCAGGATAAGCCCCACGAGAAGAAATAAGTAAATTTAGAGCAGAAGCTCTATGATTGTTGGTGTAACTGTGCAACTTCCTCCTTCCAAAATCACAAAAATAGCAAAGAGAGCATTTCAATAGATCTGATGAGTTTAGAAAGCCACTTCTATCACTTATCTCTTTTTATCTGCATAGGCAGGGAGGATGGGAGTGGGAAAACTATCCAAACAGGGTTACGTTAGTACAGCAGCAGCAGAATTAGAAAAAGCAAAGTGTTCATCTAACCCATGGTTTGTTTTATACTTACTGTCTGTTTTTCTATCAGATTCCAGGCCAGAATCAAACTGCACAGTTTTAAGGAAACACACAGCTAAAAGCACACTCCACTTCCTAGGGATTGACTGCAAAGAAAAACACCTGCCTGTGACGTACCTTCAGACCCATTTCTTCGTTTCGGTACTTCCTGAAATAGTCTGTTCAGGTTCTGGCCTGGATTCTCTGTTGAAAAACAAGTTTGGTAAGAACAAAACAATCAGGGGATGGTTGCTCTGACATCACGGGCTGTGACATGAGGAGCTGGCAGCCTGTCCCTGAGCTCTCCTGGCCCCTCGGGGCCCTGCCTGAGCTGGAGGAACTGGCTACTTGGGAAGAAGCAAGGCTGGCTGATTTGTTAATAAAGATTACAGCTATGTTCGGAAAGGAGATTAGACAGATATAAATAAATGTCTAGAGATACCAAAAACGAAGAGGTTAAAGATGGGCAGATAATCCCCTCAAGTACAATCATCAAAAGGAAGAACAGATTATAAATCGAACAGTGTGTGCTTCCAATTAAACAAAATCTAGGAAAACCCTGCCTGTCCTTTCCAATATTTTTTCACTGTAAACAACTTACTTTTCAGTTTCTCTAAATGTAAATCTCAGTCTTAAGATGAATCACAATGAAATGCATGTTACTTCTTAAAATGCAAAGCTGCTTTAAACCGGGATTGTGTTTTAATTACTCATCTCATGCATCACCTACTCTATTTTGTCACAACACTTTGGGGAAAAACATAATCACACAAGACACAACAAAAGCCTGGTCTCAATAAACAACCCAAAGTAAAAATTTTCAGTATTTCTGAGGACTGATACCCTCAGTAGCTGCTGACCCTTTTCACTCTGTATTTAGCTCTGACACGGAGCTCTTGGAAGTGAGGGATGTAAGTGTCCCTGCTGCTTTCTCCTGCTGACAGGCACAAGCCAGCAGCTAAAAAAAGCATAAGCAAAGATACTAACCTGCTTGAGTGCTGCAAAGCAGAGCTAGAAAGCTGAACTTTCTGTATCTGACACGGGATTTGGGTGAGAACAGCAGCAATGCACAAACAGCCCCGTACGGGGAAGCTTCTGATTTGTAACACTTGGAACTAAGAGGAGAATGGGGCGAGACCCCGGGCAGGTGAGCACTTACCTCTTTGTCTACCCTGGATGCTGCGAAGAGCCAAGATGTTCTGCTCGTCCGAGAGGAACTGCTTCATCTTGTGAAATGGCTCCTTGCCTCTCACAGTCAGTTTATTCCATGGCTTTGGCCGGGCTAGGATCTCGCTCACAGACCCTTGTGACAGTCCCAACACATAATGTCCAAATATCCGCTGTCCAATATTGTGCTTGATCAACTGCTCTTTCACCTGACGTGCAATTTCGGCCGTGTCTATCTCCTCGCCTTCAGAGATGCTCCCAGCACTTTCTGACTGGCTGGGAGATGGGGCCATGCCATTTACATCCGGGCTTTGTTGTAATGGACTTTGGGAAGATATGGAGTTTGTGCTGTATGGACCTGTTGGAAAAATCATGCTTGTGCTTCCTGCTTCCTGCATTGCCTTGGAGTAGAAGGACTGCATTAGCTGTCGCTGGAGGAGAGAGTTTAGTGCAAATTTTCCTGTGGAGGCCAGGGGTAAGCTGGGGCTCGCCAGGGATGAGCTGAAAAAGTCTTGACTTAAACCCGTTGGTGAGAACTGGTGTGTACCATTAGTATTGGAAGCCTGCTCCCCCGCGTTGCGGAGCAACTGGGAAGGAGGGGAGGCCGGCAAGGTTGCAGGACGCTGACTCTCAGGCTGGTCTTTCCCTTTTCTCCTGGCTGACCCTACAAGGAAGGTCAAACATAATGCATTATGGGGGGTCAAAGAGGGAAAAACCAAGATAAAAAAATGCAAAGTTTGCCCCGCACAAGGGAAAAAGTGCAGATTGACACGGGCCAATGAAGTGGCGGTGGGAGTTTTGGTTTGGTTTTGGTTTGTTTTCATTTGGTTTTGTGTTGGTTTTTGGTTTTGGTTTGGTTTGTTTTTTTTCCATAATTGAAATTTTTTTAAGCCAAACAAGGCCCCCAAAACAAACAACATGCATTTCATGTTTGCACCTTTCTTGTATGTTGCAGCCTGGAGAATCCCCCTTACAGACATTAACACTAGAACAGTTACATGAAGTGCAGTTACACAGTTAAATAAATGCAATTACAGACAGCAAGTCTCCCTGTTGTCTTTCATTCAAGACATGACTCATTGGACCTGACTGAACCCAAATGCAGCAAACATTTACATTTTGGAACAAACCAATTTGAATAAAGGAATCACCATTAGGTGGATGCACCAAAGATCACTCAGTTAAAAGTCATAAAACACTTCAGAATTCAGTAATCCCAGGGCCAGTGGCAACTTTTAACTTTCTTCCAGCTGCAAAAACCATAAGCATTCAAGTATCTGGAAATTCCATGACTTGCCATTCAAAAAATGTGCACACAAGATGTAAAAGCCCACATTAGGAAAGCGGAACGGCAAACACACTGAGCCAAAAAGAAAGGATTTTGTTTTCCCTGCTGGTGGTACATCCAAGTGTATCAGACAGGAAGATTATGTTCTACAGGCAAACATTTTGCATAACATTGTGTGTGGGGGAAGAGAATTGTGGTGCCACGGATGAATTTGTTCCCAAAACAGACAACAGCCTCAAACACTACCACTGGGCACAGCCTGGAATGCCTTTTCCTCAACCTTTACAGACTCCCTGAGCTCTCCAAGTTTTACTTTATTATCCAGCCTATAAAACTACAGAAATCCAGCGCTATTCAGTGTTCCTGTTGCTTTTTAATCCTTCTGCCATGCATTAGCTCAGCCACTCAGCTCTCACTCAGCCCTCCCTCCTGTCACAAGACAGCAAATGAACCAGAACAGCCAAAAATGGTGCCAACCTACCGCTCAGGTCACTGTTGGTGATGCGCAGCGTGGCGTTCTCCGACTGCAGGGAGCGGTTCTTCTCCAGCAGCAGCACCTCCAGCGGCTTGGATGCATCCTAAAGAAAACCAAAGTGGGAGGTTTGTTTCTAAAAAGCACTGAGAGTCTCGCTCAGGCACTGAAAAGGATTTCAGAAAGGAAAAAAAAAAAAAATCCTAAGTGCTCAACTCGTCTCTGAATTCAGGCAGGGAATTCACTGTGCGTAGATTTGCAGGAATCACTCCAGGCTCTGACATGAGCCATAGAAGAGATTCACTGTTTAATTTCCATTGTAAATCATTCATCAATTCTGCATTATTTTGAGATGTGTAACGGAACATTTTCTTAATCCTACTTATTTTTAAATGGTCCTGGCGTGCTTTCAGTTTAAAAGCTGTAGACGTTTTTTAATCTGATTAAAACAGGAGTTAAGATTATATTATTCCTTCTAGGTCAACTGACCAAAGTTAAGCATTTCCTTGATATGCTGCATTTCAGCAGAAACAGTCCGTTCAAAAATAAAATCAGTCAGAGAAACCTGCTATTTACCTTTCCCTAAATATCCAACCCTCGATCGTTAAAAAACCCATTGAAAATTAATTCCAGGATATCGATATCCAGTTCGGATTTCAGAAGCAGGAATTTAATTCGTAACCTTTAAACTTAAGTAAGATTAATTGGCTGGAATAGCAGAGCTTTCCCAGTAGTCAAAAGTTTGTTTTCTTTCTTGAACATTATTTTCCAGGCTAATAAATACTTAAAAATGCTGAAGTCCTTGCTCAGCCTACTGCCCGTACACCAACTCCAGCATCTTTAAATGACTCAACTTCACAACATTATGGTTATTCACTCCAGCACAGCTGAAACATCACTTTGTCCTTGACCACTTAAAAGAAATTAACTGGCAAAAAATGTTCAGTTCAGCTTTTTACAGAAGAAAACATCAGGAAAAACAATGATCGACACAAATGTCTCAACATCAACAGGAAACTGTCGATGCCAATGCCAAGAAATTGCAAGACACTACCTTTGTTCATTAACTGAGCTGCTGAAGTAAATAGGAAAACAAAAGTAGGTTCAGTACCTGAGCACCAGAGCTTTCAGATGGTGCAAACTCCATGGATTTCAATATACTGTGGAAGGCAGGGAAAAAAAAAATTATTTTCTATTTCTCCGTTTCATAACAACTCCACTAATGAGCATTAACATTATTGTTTCCTGTTCTCCAGCAACACCACAAGTGCTAACAACTTTCCTTGCAGTAACACAATCTCATAATGAAAATAGAATAACTATTCAAACTAGTTATTGGATGAGAAAATTTTCTTGAGCGTCATCTAAATCATTCCATATGCAATCCCACCAGGCCAGTTTAAAGCATAAATTTAAAGGTTAATAAGGATATAACATTTTAAGCTGTCAGAAGCAATATAAATTTATCTGTTAAGCTGGAAGGGAATGAAGAAGTCGTAGCAAAGCAACAAAACAGGGGAATCACCACCACAGTACAGCACTTTATATAATATACACCAGCTCACCAGCAAGGAAAATATGCACAAATAATCTTTCCCACCAAGACACTACAGGCTAAAAGGCAGTTTTTCATTTTAATAACCTCCTCGTTTTATGTCAAAGGGAAGACAAAATGGCACAATATTTCTTAAGAAATATGAAAGATCCAAATATTTATAAGTACATTAAGAGAAGAATCTGATAGTCTCATTGTCAATATTTTACATAAACACTGAGCGGTCAAGGGATGTCTCCCTTCAAAGGCTTTCAGTTAGAGTTGTCTCATCTGGCAAACCAGAATCTTACAGAAATCCAAACTTATTACTGTCCTTTGTCATATAAATTCTTTTAAATCAGCCTGCTGCAGGCAGGACATGAACTTCCTCAGACTGAAGCAATGAATGATTTCAGCTTCTTATTGTACAAAGACAACATTCATTTGGTAAAGAAAAACACATCAACACATACAGATACTGTTTATACAGCATTTTTCATGTATAAAGCACCAGGAACTTAGTGAGGCGTCTGTTTATTCATGTATTAAACTGTATTAAAAGTTGTGGATCATGTATTACAAGTTGTGGATACCCCAGTCCTGGAAGTGTTAAAGGCCAGGTTGGACAAGGCTTGGTGACCCCATGTCTACTGGAAGGTGTCCCTGTCCATGGCAGGGGGTGGAACACAGTGATCTTTAAGATCCTTTCCAACCCAAACCATTCTGTGATTCTATGAAAGGTGGAAACTGAGACAAAAAAAGGCAGAGGGCCAGTATTGAGACACAGGGACTGGTTGTGGGTATCACTGGGAGTCAGCCAGGCACCCATTAACTGCCTCAGACACGTGGCAGGTATAAACCTTTCCCTGCATTAATCCAGAGTTAGATGTGCATTAGGTGACACTCTGCAAATCAGTGGTCTCTGAGTCATTCAAGGTAACTCAAATTCATAGCAAATCCAATGAAAAAAGTCATTCAGAGACAGAAACCTGACACATTTTGCAACTCTGCATACTCACAGTGTTAATGCTGAGAGGCATTCCTAAAATATAATAATTACTAAAATCACAGACTTCTGGCAATCTCTTTCATTACAAGGGCAGCACTGGATGTCACCTCTTGCCAGCAGAAATGGCTGTAGGGTGGAGCCACCATCCCATACACAGCACATAAAGTGATGTTGTTAAGACTACGTGGGCACAACAGCTCACCCATGTGCAAACCCAGCTCTCTTCTACTATCAATGAACTTGTGCCAGTCAAAGGAGAGAGGTTGTGCCCTAATGGCTCAAGTTCTTAGAGTTCCTGACGTTATACTGACATCACAGGCGTGTTACCCAGGTTGCAAACCACTGCTGAAAGCCAGTGCCCTTCAGGGGCACAGCTCTGTCTCCCTGGACTCCAAGTCCTGGGGGAGATAAATGCACAGACACTCCTGTAGGGAAAACCCCATCACTGGCAGGTTTCCACCCCCCCAAGGATTCTGCAGGGAATGGTCTCTGCAAGGACAGCAAGTCATGACGTATGTTCCCGTGATGGTCAAACTGGAGACTCATCTGAATTTAAAAGAACCCCAATTTGTAAAAGCAAATTATCATGTGCCAAACTTCCCAAGGCAAATCCCAGGTGCTTCTCCCACTTCAGTTCAGCCCAGCAGTTCGTGGGTCTCCCAGTGACCCCCACTTACCACACTTGGATTTGCCTGCAGAGCAGTCCAGCAGCATCCCAACCACCTTCCTTCTGGGTGAGGCTGAACCAAAAGAAGCTGCTTGCTCCTGAAGGAGCAAGTGTGAGTGCCCTGAGCACCATGTGCTGCCTCCAGAACCAGGCTGACTATGGTAGGAAGTGCAAAGTAACCTAAACCTATTTAGGGAGTGTATTTGGTTCTCCACACCAGAAGTCTGGCTCTAAAGCCCTGATCCTGCCACTCCTCTCTGTGCACAGGCTGCTCTGCTGATGCATTTTGGTTCTGAGCCCTGGCTGCCAGCTGGGACCTTCAGGAAGGATCCTGATCCTTTCAGCTTCTGCATTGCCAGTGAGCATGGCACAGGCATGTGTATTCAAACCCTGGCTGGAAACTTACTGACCTCTGCCTACCTAAAGTAGATTCTTTGCTACCTGAATTAGCTTTCTGGCAATTTCACAGGTAATTTCTTATACACTTAGAACCCAAAATGTACTAAAAATCAAGTTGATGGCATCTCCAATTGCTCTAAGAGGAATATTCCCTCCAGAAGATTCATTTTTTTTAAAAACGTAGAAGTTAACATGTCAAAAATGATTCTCCAAATGTGTCACAAAAGAGACATTTTCCTCAGGAATATGAAGAAGCAAAATGTTTCCTTTTTGGATCCCAGGAATATCTTTGCCCATGGGATCTTGACTCAATCTGAGGCTCAAGATCAGTTACCTGCTTTTTAAAGGACTGAACTTGTGACTTGAATCTGCACATCTAAGACAACTTGAAAGATCTTTCTGTAAAGCAAAGTGTGCAGTGGGACAGCTCGACTTTGTGTTTGTCTGATCCCCCCTGCAAAGGCAGGAGGGTCAGTGTTGTTGTGTTACTCGAGAGGGAACTGAAAGGACACACAGAGCTCTCAGATCTCAAAAATAGGTTTAAAAGCCATTGGGCACAAAAGCCAAGGCAGAAAGTGAAGAATCCTCCCCTCCCAGATCTTGACATGGGCCCAGCTAAGTTCCCTCAAGGTTAGATGTTGGCTGATACTGAGATCCCTCAGCCTAGAATGCCTCTAACATCCTGGGGAGGATTAAGGAAAATACATCAGTGCCAAAAAAATACTCTTTTACACATGAGGTCGTAAACTGGCTGAAATCTGAAGCTGTTCCCTTAACTGAGGAGAGAACACGGATATATTTACTCCTATCACTAAGACAATGATGCTTTTTTGAGACCAGTTAATAATAAAGCATAATGACCAAAGAAGTGGTCAATTCATTTAATTTAAGTGGAACCACACACCTACACATCAGGGTGTGCTGCAGCTGGCAGTGAACCAGAACCACAGCCAGCATGGCTTGAATATATCAGCACCAGGGGCTGGGTAGTTATGGGGCTTGCAAATCCAAAGCTGCTTTTTCCATATTCTCCAGGGACGTGTAAACAAAAGCACATGACTACCAGCCTCATCTGAAATACCTCATTAAACAAGGTACAGGGTTATTTCAGTCTTCTTAAAACACACAAAAAATGCCAGAATGATGAAAGAAGAGATGGGAGTTTCTCGCAGTTATTTAAACCTTGACACTAAACATATTTCCAGTCAAAAAAGTTCTCTTCTGAACCTGACAGCTTATCTTGTTATAGTTTAAAATGAGGCTCTTTTAAGTCTCTTAAGAAAATCCCTTGAAATAGGAAGAGGCTGTTTGTGGCTTTAGTTTAAAACCACAATATATTAGCAAAAATATACAGTGAAACAAGCCCAGCATTAAACTGGTAAGTGCTGAACAGCAGCTGCCAGAAGCAGAGAAAAGGTATCATGGCCAAAGGCTCTGCATTAAATTTTTGGTCCACATTACACTGAACTGTTTGGCTGGGGATTTTTAGAGTGGTCAACCTAGAATACCACAGATTTTCAAGCTTTGTGGAGAATAGTTTTAGTCCCTGTTTTTCATGGACATGTGTATTAATTGCTATCGAGATCCTCTGATGCAACAAAAAGAAGCACTCTCATATATAGGAGTTCCACTGGTTCTGGATGCAATTTCTGTCAATATTCCCAATTTCCTCATCTCTGTGGTTTTGACTGAATTCTTTACTGTTCCAAGAACACAGATTTGTGGCTTCATTTAACAAGCACTGTTAAACTGTAGTTTGTGAAAAAAATCATGTAAGCATTTAACACTTACTTTAATTCTTTCTTAACCTCTTCATAATCAGCCTGTCCTTTCAGTTTTTCTTCCAGTTGCTTTAAAAGAAAGAACATGGATTTAATCATTGAGATTTTTTTTTTCTGCAGGCTTTCAAAATCATCTTCAAATTATTCCATAGATACAGCAGCGCACAAGTGAGGGTTAATGACTCATACCTAATTTACATATATTAGAAAACAAACTATAACCAATTAAACGTAAACACAATTATACCTCGCTCATCCTTTGTTTACAGAGTGCCAAGCATGACAGAATTCAGTGGGTCCCAATTCAGCTGTTTGCAATGTCACTGTCATGTGTTCAATAAAGAGATCGGGGAGGAAGGTATTAAAAAATGGGGCAGCTGGAATTTTTAGGAAACTGGTAAATTGGGTAAACAGGCAGGATGCTTTGGCACATACTGTATTCTTAATATGACAGTTCTTGATAACCTTATCTACGTGATAAAAAGAACAGACTGAGGAAGCTGTTGTTGACTGGAACGCCTTAGGCTTGTAAGGCTTCTACAATGCCTCGTGCCCAAACAAAACAGCTGTACCAGGTTGCTTTACAAGCATTACTTATTGCAATAACTAATGTGATTACACACTGGAGATGAAGCATTGAGACCAGCTCAGCAGGTCATTTTGCTCAGGTCTACCTGACCCGGGGCGGTCTCAATGGCTCCTCTTCGGTGTGAGGATGCCACAAACGTTGAAACAAACCTCCTAAAACAATCCATAACGCAATGCCACACACTTGGACCTTACCCAGCTCCCAACAACAGTGCTCATCACTACAGGATAAATGCTTCAGGAGGCCTAAAACATAGTGATACATAATTGATGCCGTTACGTTGCTTGCAGAAGCCACATTAATTTCCCACTACTAATTTCTTTGCTTAGCACAGGCACACCTGTGCTAAGCAAAGAACAGAACTTACTGGCTTGCAACTTGCATGGATAAGCTCAGGCTAGCTCTGCTTCACTTCATTTTTGGTGTTAAAATTGGCACAGAATCCCAAAGGTCACAGGAAACAGAAATAACACAAGGACGTATCACCTCAAAGACAGAGCGTCTACTTTGAAAAGCAAAGGAGTCTATGACATGAAAAAGAAAAATAGGGCTTTATGTCCAGGAGAGGCTGCCTTCAGGGGAGAAGGGAATTCAAGATCCTACACCCACTCTGGGGCTGCTCATTGAATGCAGGAGGAAGGCAGGGGAGGGCTACTGGGAACTTGGATAATTTTAGTCAACCTGTTTAAAACGCAGCCCCACAAAGTTGTGCAGCAGCACAGCTGTGTGTGCATGGAGGCAGGGCTGGCACAGGCCAACAAATAGAACTGGGAACCTGTTCCCTCTGCTGCCTTCCCCAGTATGGAACCAGATGACCTTCACCCATCTCAACCCACCCAATGTGTACAAGCAGCAACCCCCAAAATTATGTAACACAGCACCCACAGGTCAGTGTGCCTGTCTGAGCCACCTCAATAATTTAAATGAGGCTTCTTCAGGTGACAACAGCAGCATGGTGGGGCTTTGTGGGATTCCAGATGTTTGGCCATCTTTTAGAGGATTTCCTACCCAGCCCTGTCCAGCTCACACATCGCTGACATTTCGGCCTTAACATTACATTAAAAAGCAGTGACAAAGTGGACATCCATGTTATCAATACACAGCCCTCAAATTCCTGTTCCTGCTGTTTGATACCATAATCCACCATCCTTAGTCACTGCTGATAAGAGGCATCTCCCGGCAGGAATACACAGGCCCTGCTCCCACAGCTGCTCAACAAGCAGCTCTTAATGGATCACCACCACTTCTTGTCACAGGGATGCAGGAACTGCTGCTCAGTGTGGAATTTGCACTCTATGGGACATTGATGAAATGAGTGGCCTCTTAAAAGGTCTCGTGTCCCTGCATCCTCAGCCATTAGTGACTTATGCACTCATTCCAATTGTGTTAAAAACAAGGTGTCTATTTTGGCTAAAACAATTTTTTCCATCTGGAATATATATAGGGCAAGTTTTAGTCATTTCTGATGTGTCCTGCCTCACCAAATCCCAGCTACTGACTGGAATTATTGGAAGCACTGACTTTGCTTCAGACAGCAGACACTGCTACAAGTGTTTTGGCTCTATACTTGATGTAACTAGGAAAATCCTGGCTGATGTGACCAGGAAAATCCTACAAACATTAAAGATGTTGGAGGGTTTGATAACCTCCAACACATGTTGAAATGCCACTGTGGAAATGCACCACACAGTCCCAGGGCTCAAGGTGCCACATCAGTTCTCTAATTTTCCAGGAGGACCAGGTACAACGTGCCACGAGTTCAAGCAGCTTTTCAAGCTACAGCTCGATGCTGAGCCAGAGTTACTTTAACCAGGAATCCAAGCAGAATTTTTAAAGCACCAGATCATTCTGGAGAGGGATCTTTAAATGAAACCAGTGAGCCAGAGAGCCCTTGGTACTGGGAGGAGACTCAGCATCACAACTGAGAGCTTCCAAACTGGATGCAGGCAATGGGAGGAGCTGCCAAACACCACATGACATCCTTCTGCTCTCCTTGGTCATGTCACTCTGCCACCTGCTTCTAACTCTGCTGCTCTAAAGCACAGATACACCACAATTCACCCCTTCCTTAACTCTGTGACTTGTATTCTTATTGGGTCTACAGCAGATGGGCTTTTACAGCAGGGATAACTGGCTATTTATACTAGTTCTCAGCATAAAATGTACCAGAATAAATTTAAAACAAACAATATCCTGGATTAATGTTAGTTACTTATGCAATGATATGCTAAGGAAACAGCCTTTTGTAGAAATAGATATAAAACACAGAAAAGCTAATGACTCCCATTTTAATGCAATCTATATTAAATGTAATTCTGTGCAGAATGCTATACTCTGATAAAGTATTTCTGGAAAATTTAGGTACCAAGCACAGTACAGAAAAATAAAGAAAAAAAATAGATATTGACAGAATGAAGCTGTTTTGGACTCTCAGGTACTCTCATGCTGCTACAGCAATATGGCAACCAGCAATATTTTACTTTGAATTGTATGAAAAATACATCCATCCATCATTTCCAAGTACCCAATATAGAGATTGTTGCCATGGAAAATCTGCACCTAAATGTATACTTTACTAAACAATATAAACTAACAACTGAGGATGCAGTGCCTGTGTATAAGCAGACCATTTAGGCACTTGGCATCTTCCCAGTCAATGACTGTTTTAAAATGTATTAGTATGGTAATTGTCTCCAAGAACCCTGTAAAACGAACAGAACACGGGATAACAAAGGTTCAAGCTGTGAGACAATCTGGAGGAACTAATATCTTGCACTAAATATCAACCTGGTTAATTCAGACAAAATATATTCTAACGACCTCCAACACAAAAAGATGCAGAAGCCAGAGGGCAGAAGGAATGGACTGGTGGCATTTCTGCACATTAAATTTGCAGAGTCCATGCTAAGGAATCCTGCATTTGTGGTATGAACAGCCCCATGTCAGAGCATGCAGAAACTGGGTCCCCTTTTATCATATTTAAAAAAATAAAATCATTACTGCATTATTATCTGAAGGTAAATAGCAAGGGCTGTATTAAGGGGCTTAAAACATTTAAAATACCCATTACACTAATGTTTTAGTTTAAAGTGATAAACTACAAAGTCCACATGTATTTATTCTGGGCTAATTGATATATCTCTGTGCTGTATTTTAACTGGGTAGCAGGGATGTTCTAACACCCAGCAACAAAGGGTTAATATAGAGTTAGAAAAGTCTTGTTACTAGAGGACATGTTTTGATTATTAGATCAGATAAAGACAAAAAAAGCAATAATTTTGAAAGTATTTCTGTATTGTTTCATTAAGTCATAGAGTATTAAACAATTCCCCCAAGATACAGGCTGAGAACATTGCTTTAATTTGTGAAACTCTGAGTAGTGTTTTTTTTTTTTGTGGAAGCAACTGTTACAATCTCTGTTATTTTAGAAGCAATTCCTCCATAATCAAATATGAGATCGACACATTGTCACTGAGATTTGGTGCTTTGTACGTCTCTGGCACAGACTTTCCCAGCACTTTGGGGTGAAATTAAGTATTTTGAAATACTTTTATAGTTGCAACAAATAAGGTTAAAGAGGGTTGAAATTACTAAAACTTTATCAATAGAGGCATTGCATCAGACACTATCAATAGAAAGCTAAATACAGAGAATTAGCCAGGCAAGGCTATGAGAAAATGGAAGGAGATTACTGAAATGGAAATCAAAGACTTGCTCTGTCATTTCTATGATCCTACTCCCTTTGAAGTTAATGGCTAAACTAATACTGACCTCACCAGGAACATGCTTTATTCCAAGAAAATCTGTCAAGTGCAAGGACTCAAGATATTTTCTATCAGGATTTATAAAATAAATTAAAAAAAAACCCCTAACATGAGTGTAGCCAGCAAAATGTGTCCCTCAAAACCAGGGCAGCTCCTTCCTTCCCAAATATAAGTGGTGCCCACATGGTGACAGGTGGGCAGAGACTGATACTGTCAATGCAGTTACATAATAGGTGCCCTTTGCTCTACTGAATTTTCATAAAAATTCTGCAAAGCTGGCTTAAAACACACAGAAAGCACTGAATGCAACACTTGAGCTTTCATTCCTAACAGACACCTCTCCATGTAAATTATGCTCCACCACAGCAAAACTAGTAACTGCTAAAAAATGTCAGAATTAGAGCAATTTGTAAGAGTTTCAATTGAACATTAAATCATTCTGATAGAGCAATGCTGCCCACGCCACAGTCAGAGCTGAGTGGGTACTATCAGCCTCCTGCTCTCCAAAAACTCTCAGACTATCAAACCTGCAAAACTACCAAGTCTTTAATGGAATAGATAAATTTATTTTGTTTACACTTTGGAGCTCGTGGATGGTAGAACAATGAAGGAGAGGGGAGTTACAGGAAACTGATTCACACCACACGTCAGGAAACATTTCTCATGTTCACTGAGAGATCAGAACTGTGTGGGCTTGGCACAACGCAAGTGAAGCTGCCCAAGCAAAAGGTAAAAGGGTCACTCACAGGATTCTTAGCTGTCCCTTCTGGTTCTAGTGCAGTGCTGCTGGTATGCAAATGAGTGTAGGACCAGACCACTAATTATAAATGGGAATTACTGTGCAGCAAATAGTTAAAAAATAATGAAATGGTTATTAAGGCTAAGAGCCTTCTCTCTGTCCTGATTTTAGTTGTTTCTATGCTCTAATACATCTCCCTTTCCTATTGGAGATAACTGGAGGGGATAGCAGGTAAATTTAAAGATAAACCATAAACATTCCTGGCAAATCTTCAATACCAATCACTGGAATGGGAATTAGAAGTTTTAAAACCTAAGGAGGATTTTCTGTGCCTTTTCAGTTCAGCTATTTCATTACATATCCATGGTCAATATATTGCTGGGGTTTGGTGGTTTTAATTCTAACCATAGCCCATGTTCTGCAAAAGCACATTTCAAAACAGTGAGAACTGGGTAATTTAAATTTCAACAAAACTGTGACCACGTAGAATACAACACATCCCTGCCCACAGCAGGGGGTTGGAACCAGATGACCTTTAAGGTCCCTTCCAACCCAAATCATTCTGTGATTCCACGAATGCCACAAAAAGTGGAATTCAGCAGCATCTTGAAGAAGCAGAACCACAGAAAACTTAGAGCAGCAAACCCAACACCATTCTGTTATACCCTTTGGGAAGCTACTGAGCACAGAACCGAGCCTTACTTTGAGTGTGCTGTTCTTGGCTGTCAGCTGCTGCTCCAGCTGGGAGATCTGAGTGCTGGAGTTCTCCCTCAGCTTGGTGAGGCTGCCCTGGAGTCTCTGGACATCTTCCACGAGCTGGGCGATCTCCCTCTCCTTGGCAGCCAGTTCCACTTCCAAGCTGGACCGAGTCAGCACCTCGATGGCCTGCTCCTGGTGGGGAACAAATGTTACACCACATCGAGCAGAAAGGGCAACAAGCCGGAATTCAAGGCAGTTTGGCAAGGACCAAGCACGGCATCGGGTGGCACAAGACACAGAGACAATTCCTAAATCTGGGACTCTCCTGATTGAGTGAATCTGGAAGATGAACATTTCTACTTCCCAGGACAGCTCTGGGAAAACTGGGATAATAGAGAGAATATATTCCCGTATTTCATAAGTGCACTGGAAAGACGTGGCTATGAAAGTCAAAGGATTCTATTTAGATCTATTTATTATTAATAGCCCAAATGCTTTGACAACTATGAAAATCTGTGCTTACAAAATACTAATCAGATAAAATATTCTGAAGTAATGGAGCAGAATTTCTTAATCAGGAACGGCAGGGCCATGTGCCTGTGGCTCTCTGCATGCACACTGCACGTTTCAGGCAAAATTGTCAAAAATTGCCCCAAACTGCTACTTCCAATGAACTTGCTCCTCACATGAAAATTGTTCATGTTAACATTATTGCAAGCATCCCTCCATGGGGAAGTAGATAGATGTGACATCTCTAAGACAAGGCCATTCTCCCTTTGGTCACCACTTTCAAAAATTCCCTTTCCTATATTTGTCTTCTTCCAGTTTTCCACAGCTGCAAAATCTGTCCTCAAGTCTGAAACTTCCTTCCAAGACGGAAGGACAAGCAATTGGAGAGGAGAGAGGTTCAGAAGAAGACAGATCTATTCAGAAAAGGAAACAGAGACTAATTGAACATCTCTTTGTCTCATTCTGTGCTGAGATTAACAGCTGTAACACATCAGAGAGCTCTGAGCCTCTTCCATGAAGAATGTAAGGAAACCCTTGTGTGGGGAGCACGAGCCCAACAGTGAACACACATCCCATTAAAGTGCTTAAAATGCATCTTACAAAGGTTAATGGCTGTTCCTCAGAAACACCAGTGAAGTAGGACAGAGTCCATTTAGCAAGAGAGAGACAATGATGGTCAGCATTAAACCAAAGATCTTGCAGAAAAGCTGAGAACTGAACCCACCAACGTTGTCACCCAAGTGCTTCCCTGACAATTCAAGATGACATTGCAGTGGATTGAAATACACTCCATACACTCTTTTCTGAGAATACAGGAATGACAAAATACCCTTTTCCATTTCTCCTAAACATTCAGATTGATTCTCAGTGACTACACCCCACTGTACTCACAGAAAGCTGCATGTACGAACAGCAGTTAACAACGCTCTCCTATTACACTGAATTATACTTTTAACTTGAAAAAACCTCTAATTTGCTTGCATGAAACATCACAAGTTGTATAATCATCTGCTGCTTGTGCCTATTGAGACTAGAACGTGGAGTCTGAAATAAGATAGATAATGATCATTTTCATCCTGCAGTAGTTGTCATATTAAATATAAATGAAGTGCAGAAGTACTATTAAATACAAGAAAGACCTAATGTTAAAATAATGATAAGACTAGGACACGAGATAGGAAGAGGCAGGTAATTCAGAGTTACAAGTGATATTCAGGCTCTTTTTTTTTTTTTGTTTTGCAGCCTACTTGTCTATCTTTTGACTTCTCTGAGAAAATGCTCAGTCGTATTAATAGACAACCAAACAGATCTGGAGGACTTATAGTTTGTTACTCATTCTCTGCAAATGATTTTTAAAAGCAACCATGTGTTTCTCTGCTATCAGTGTCAAGCACGTATGTGGCTTGCAAGAAAAAAAAAAAGGCAATGATTTCTTTTGTTTGTAAAATCTGCTGCTTAGAAGTAGACTAAATTTCATGTAATTGCATATTTACATTTAAATACTCCCATTTCTCTTTTGGCAAACAAAAATCAAAATAACGTGGCTGCTCATCTGTGATACCTGTTCACCCAGGACCAGCTGGAGTCCTTTAAGAGCTCTCTGTGCCCACAGGTCCCATCAGCAGAGCCAGCATTGCCAACCTCCCCAAACAGCAGCACTGGCTTTATTTAGAACCACACAGAGGAGGCAACAAGCAGGAGTGCAGGATATCTTCTCTATTTTCCAAGTTTTTTTGATAGGATTTATGGGTGTAATTCTCAGTTTTAGATATATCCAGTGAAAACTGGAGTGATTTCAAATTTATTTCCAGTTCCTCTGACAGCCCAGACAGTGAGAGCAGAAGTGGGAGCTCTGGCAAAGCTGCTCCCCTTGGGCTGCAGCTCCACACCTCTGCTGATGGCCACCAAGGCACTCTTGCTGCCTCTATTTTTTCCCTCTGCTGATGCTCTCAGCAATGAGAAATAATCTCTGGGAGTTCCTGTTATCCAGGACCAGCAGTCCTGGAGAGTGATGGATCACCACGGAGCCAAGTGACCTCTGTCCTTCCCATGGTCTTCTCCAGCCACCAACCCCCTCAGAAGTTGAACCCACCCACAATCCCAAAGGAACACCCTTCCATTTCAGTTAAAATACGACTCCAAACAGCTATTTTTATAGCTGTGAGCATAAATTGAAAGAGCTGTACTGCAGGAATGTCAGAAACCTGTAAGAGTCAGTAAATATTTTCTCTCACCACATCAGGTGCCTTCTGGATCTGCGTAGCAAGTTGGAGAGATTTGTTAGCTGATGAGAGCTGCTCCCTTAAGGTCTCTGCCTCTCTCTGAGCCACCTCTGCCCTCTGAAGGAAATGAAAAGGGGTGAAAAGAGAAAGTACATTCAGTTTAACAACTGACAATTATTACAAGAACATTCATCAATTCATGCCTGACTGAATATAATTGATTTTCCTAAACACTCAACCTAATAAATGTTAGAAAAAAACATAGAATGTGATGGATTTTTATTTTAAACAGTACAAGGAAGAAATAATTGAGCGATTATGACAGTAATTTAACGCTAGGAGCAAGGAATCCCCTGCTGATACTAATGCTGCGGCCCACTGAATTTCCCAGACTGAATAAATACAAGTGGAAATGGAGTCTTTTTATTCAATTTCTTTCTATTCTCATAGACCAAGCAGATTTTATTGCAAGGCTCCTCATGGGAATAATTCTCACGGGTAAATGCTGAATTAAAAGATATTCTGACCACTCTCTCAAACACACATACAATGTTGTGGGCTGTCTTTCTGCAGTAATTATTCCCCCAAACATGAACTGCTAAGATTCTGTTCTTTCAGCAGGTCTATTTAGTCAACAATATTTAACCCTAAAGTGACAATTTTGCACAGCTCAGTTACCAAGAGCTGAGGATTTAGGCAATAGCTCATAAGCCTGTGACTTGGCTACTGGTCAACATTCCCATCTAAATATTGAAAAATAGTAGAAAAGAGAAAGGCAGAGTTATGAGGAAAAATTGTCTGTGCAAGAGTTTGGGTAGAGACAGATGGATCAGTAACTTCAGGCAATAAATAGCAGCAAAGTCCTTTCCATAATTGTCTGTAAGCTTCTGTTAGAAGTGGAACAAAACCTGGTTGTTTTAAAGAATATCCTCCTCCTGGCAAGACTATTTTCTCTCTTTTTTTTTTTAAAAAAGTGTTTTATTATTGTAAAACCACACTTCCTACCTCCTTCAGTAATCACTGCTTTTCACCTGGGCTACTCCATGCAAATCACATTGTGCTTTCAGCAGAAAATAGTCAAAATAATTTTCTCTCTCCACTTGCAAGACCTATCACCAACTCTTCCAAACCCATCAGCTGCCATCAGTGAAGGTCAAAACTTTTCTCAGCCAGCTTTTACCCTTTACACTGATGGGTCCCTTCCCTTATGGAATGGTGAATTCCCACTGCAGTTTTTAAGCCACTAAAACTGCACATTTTGTGTCTCAGACTCCTTGCTAATCCTTTGGAAAACCGAAGCCATCTGAAATAGTGAATGTAAAACACAGAGCAAATACAAAACCTACAGTAAATATAAAACCCATAGGGAATAAAAAAATCTATACCAAATATAAATCTATAGCAAATATTAACCCTATGGTGAATATAAACCCTACAGCCTTGTGTGTGTGTGTGGTCTTTGACTTTCTCACCAGTCAAAGCAGAGCCTCTGCATGTTTAATCAATGAGTAAACTAACAGCAATCAAATACTAAATGCATCATCTGCACTATTTGCTCACAACATTGTATTAAATGATTTTGCATAGGTTCTACAGCTGCAATTAAAATGTGATTGTAAAACGTACAGTGATGTGGCTCTAACAATCAGAGCAGGGCACACAACCTATTGTGTGCTTGGGAAAAATGGTGACAGCACTAAAAAGGCACAAAAAGAGAAATTTATGTTGTTTATGCAGCTGGATAATATTAGGATAAATACTGAGCTAACAACACACACAGAGATAAATTATTTTCTTGTACTTTATTAGATGTGGAGCTACATATATTGATCTAATAACTGCGAAACAACTCCAGCAAAGCAGGACAAGTTACTACACTGTGGCACTCGCTCTTGCATCTACTGCTGTATAAGTAATGGGTTTTGCAGCCTTGAGCAATTCTGCTGATGGCTTCCATTCACTGCAGCATTGTTTGGAGAATCTATTCAGCTCGCATGCGAGCAAACCACAGAGGATATTGCTAATAGGTGCTACATCTGCATATACAGTGAGCTGTCAGCTGCCCTTTCTGCACAGCCTCCCCAGCCAATTCACAACACCTGTTGTGATCCTCGGAATAATATCAGACAGGATTTCAGACTGGGCATTGTTAAAAATACATCAGCACAAACTTTGGGTGATTCTATCTGGGAAACACTGGTCAATCTTCCTTTTTTTTTTTTTTTCCTTTCCCCAGAATGGAAGCTTTTTAGAGCCAGAATTACAGATGTGTTCAGTGTCTGGAAAGCACTTTTGGGTGCTATTGCAATATAAATTATAAATGACACACAAAAACCTGTTAAAAGAACAGTCGTTTCAAATTTGAGCACTTACAAGTTTGGAAAAGCCAACTCTGAGTGCAGAATTTCGGGGGGTGGGATGGCACCACACAGGACCTGCTCTTGCTTTTTCCCAGCTAGTCCCTCTCCTCCATCCAGCTCTGGGATGAATATTGCTTGATGAATGGATCTTTTGCTTTGTCCTCCTTGTTCCATGTGTGACCCCTGCACTTTATCTACTTCAGGTTAATCCCACCCTCTGCTGACAGGATTAATTGTTTCCTCATGGGCTGTGCTCCACCACTAAAGGATCCAAGTGCTTCAGAAACATAATGAATGCACTGGCACACTCCCCATTTGAGCTATTTGGGTTCCTCAAGCCTTGGGCTTGCAGGGCAGCACCGACCAAAGCCTCACTGTCCTGCCTCTGCCTGTTGCTCACTTGTGACCCCCATCAGTGCTGCTCCCCTGCCAAACCCTCTGGATTTGCCTCTTTGACTCCCACCCATCCCTGCTCATCACTCTGTCCTCTGCCTAATTCATTCTGGCTGCTGGAAGCACCATTTCTGTCTACTCTGAGCTACACGGTGCCTGTAGCTCCAGGCAGCCAAAAGCCAGCTCACACCTCACACAATGCAATGAATCCACACAAACTTCCAGAATTAGCCTTACCCCCACGATTTCCTCCTTCCTCTTTTCCTTCTTCCTCTTCTCCTTGTTGCTTCTTCTCCAAATATCCTTGCAAAATGTCCTCCAAGTGTCCCCGTCCTGGTCCTCCTCCCTCCCTCCCCACCACAAACCTCTTTCCCCCTCCTGCTCCCACACAACCCGTGTCCTCCCGTCTCCTGTGGTTGCAGGGGTAGCCAGGGGGAGTGTCCTCCCTCCCTGTGCTCCCCATCCAAGTGGCACAGGACCTTATATCACATCCAGGGGAAGGAAAACCTGGCTGGTTAATGTTCACCCAGGGACAGACTGCAGCGTGCCTGGGACAGGCACCGACAGCAAAGCCGACAAATTTAAACCAGATCCTCTTGAGTTTGTGTGAACTCCTTTTTTCCAGACTCTTATAGGCTGGCCAAACTTGGGGCTTTTTTTTTTTTTTTTTAAATTTTTTTTTTTAATTTTTCTACTTGAAGCAACAGAAGATACAACCCTGAGAAAAAGGCAAACCCTCCTTACTCAAGTGCCAAGTCCCTTCTATTAAATCTGGGCACAGCAGGCTCCTCACCAAAGCAGCAAGAAAAACTCGTAACATGTGGGAGAAAATGGATTTTTTTTCCTAATCTTGTTCTTAGAAATGGTGGAACAATTTTTCCTGAAATAAGAAAAGAGAGCACAGCCAGAGACAGGCGCCCAGTATGGAAAATGGCTAAACCCGAGGAATCTTGCACAACTTGGAGCCACTGGAAAGTTCATGTAACCTTCTGTTTGCATGAAAATATCCCAGGTCAGCTCAGAAATATATAGAGATTCACAGAATCACAGAATGGTTTGGGTTGGGAGGGACTTCAAAGTCCACCCTGTTCCCCCCCCTGCCATGGGCAGGGACACCTCCCACTATCCCAGGTTGCTCCAAGCCTTGTCCAACGTGGCCTTGGCCCCTTCCAGGGATGGGGCAGCCACAGCTTCTCTGGGCACCCTGTGCCAGGGCCTCCCCACCCTCACAGGGAAGGATTTCTTCCTAATATCCAATCTAACCCTGCCCTCTGTCAGTGTGAAGCCATTCCCCCTTGTGTTGTCACTTGAGGCCCTTGTCCAAAGTCCAACTCTTTTGGAGCCCCTTTAGGTTCAGGATGTGCCACAGCACAGTTGCTTTTCATCGATCTGTGCTAAAACTCTTGGTTTCTTACTTCCAAATCCTATGCACAGCCTAGAAATCTCTCAGTGACCACTGACAGTCACACAAATGGCTTTGATGAAGACCATGCAAATCCTATTTTTCTGGATAGTTCAGTCATACGATTCCTCCTAATTCCTATACCAATGTTTTTCTAGCACAGAACTACCTCTCTGGTAACAAAATATTTCAAAATACTTTCCTCCTTGTTAATACAGCAGGTAAATATTGTACTGCTCAGAGCAGAGCTCGGAGGTCACGACTACAACGCTGTCCTGTGCTTTCCAATTAAAAAAAGGAAAAAAAAATCCTTATACAATATAACCAGTTTAAATTATTCTCCTTGTTTCCTGACAAGATAATGAATAGCATGAACCGAGTGCTCTTCTACTTACAGTAAAATGTTAATTTGATCAAAGACCAGTGGTGTGAACAGCAAAATGAGATACTTACAGAAAAAAAGAGTATAACCTTTCCCTTAAAGTTCCACCAGCCAAGCTATATTTCCTTATTCCATGCTAAATTCAGTGCTGAATGTGGCAAAATCTTCCTATGGGTGAGGAGGGGGTATTATCACAAGTAATTCTGCTGCAGTTAATGAGCCTGGTTATGGCAGTAATCACCACACTTGGAGCTGACACTCGTACTTGCAAGCTGCTGCAAAAGCTGTGTTTCTCAGAGTATGAGATCAATTAAAACACACTGGCTCAATGTGCTTTAATTTTCCAGGTTTTGAGATTTAAAGATTTATTATAAAATCTTTGAATGCCCCCAACTTCCACAGAACAGCAGCAAGGTTAGCAAGAAATCAGGGACATGAAGGATTCTTCAGGGCTCTGGCACCTATTTTCTTCCAACAATGGAGAATTACATGAAAAAAAACAAAAAAACTCCACCAACCAGAAGAGGTTGGGTTGTCCTCATTCTTGTCTTCAGGCTATTGCACTTTCCTCTGTGCACTGAAAGGCTGCCAGATAAATGTATTCCCAACTGAAAGCCAGGCATTTACAGGAAACCCGTGTTTGTATGAAAATAATATTAACCATATTTTGCCTTTATACAGCAATTCTCTGTGCAAGGATCTCAATGCCCTTTCTAAAGTAAATGTTATTATTCCCATTTTACAGACAGTGAAATCCCAGGATTAAGTGGATGACCTCATAAAGCAGCACAACTTCACTGGACTGACAGAATGGTTTGGTTTGGAAGGGACATTAAAGCTCATCTCATTCCACCCCCTGCCATGGGCAGGGACACCTCCCACTATCCCAGGTTGCTCCAAGCCCCTTCCAACCTGGCCTTGACACTTCCAGGGTGCAATTCCACAGGGCTATGGCACAGCAGGAGAGTGGAACAACCAGTTCATTGCCAAGAGAGTCAGAAATAAAAGGCAAATACTCTGGCAGTGCCTGTGTGGTGCAAGGAAAGAGTCATGGCAAGATGAATCCCTTTCCTCCTGGAAGTCCAAAGCCAAGGATGCCTCATCCCAGGTTGGGTACCACCCGTGGGGCACAGCAAACCCTCCCAGGAGCACCAGCACTACCTGTATTGTGTTGCATTTGTGTTGCTAAGTGAAAAAGGGAATTTATTCCATCTGCTGCTCAAAAACATACATATTTTATGGCAATCTCACTTAGCAGGAATATCTTTTTGAACCATTTTCCAACGTGATTTGTTGGAAACAGGAAGGTGCCATACTCAAGGAAATAAAAAATAATCTTGAGAACAGCATTTCTGCAATAACACCCTGGTGAGGTTTTATTTCTACTTTTATAGCAGACACTGTTTTATGTATTTTAGTAGCAGGTTGGCTCAAAAAAATGCTTAAATTCACTAACTCTTCCTCTACAGACCTTAAAATCCAACACTACATTTCTGTGGAACAAATGACACTGATCCAGTACAGATTCTTTAATAAATGGTTCTATATTTTAGAAAGAACAGTTGTTCTTGTTTTACTGATAACAGAAGTTTGTATATTTGACTTTCTTTCTGCAGAAAAAATAGAAAGTGGTAATCTGGGAGCACTATCAGCACTATGAAGATGGAAAGAAAACCAATGGAAACATTTTGCTTTTCCAAAGGGATAACAGAAGAAAAAAAAATTAAGTCTTCTTCTATAGCTTATACAATATAGTCCACAAAAGAAAAGGTCTTATGTTATCTTTGTTACTACTCCCAAAATCTTATGATAACTGTACCTGAGTCTGCTTTCCAAACCTATTTCCTTCTCCTCCTCCACATTAAAATATAATAAACCAGGATCAAACAACCCTAACCAGTTTTCTCTTTTTCTTTTAAAACTGCAAAAGCAATTTTTTTTTCAGGAAGCCTAAATTATAAAGCCCATTAGACTTTTTTTTAAACTATGTGAACAATGTATAAAGCCAGCAAACTGATCTGGATCTATCAATGACATGAAACAACAAACTTAGACTCAATATTAAAACCTTAAAACAAGTCTTGCTGTCATTTTAAACTTGTCACACTCCAAAGTATTTCTGTTTTCACAACCTAGGAATTATTTTTTCCAACAGAAACCTCAGTTTTTCTCAAGTACAACTGGGTGACTCCAGGTTGTTGGATGAAGTACAGAAACAGAATGATAATTTATTTGAATAAATCTGTCATCCCGAAAGATTCATGACTTACTGTCATAAAACACTTACAGCAAAGGTGTAAATTGAAAAGGTACAGAAAAGTGCTAACCATAAATATTTGTGTAAAATAAAGTCACACAACTTTAACTGCTGTGAATGCAGAAAAGTACATTGGAGCTTCATTAACTTCCCTGATCGGAAATGAGAATATTCTGGGAATCGAACAATAAAAAATTCAAAGATGCTGTATCCCAAACTATGATAAATCATTTATTTTGACAAGTACGGGGAGTTTAGCTTTAATTATTTATTCTTATACTTCGTAGCATATCAGAAAATATGCAGTGATTTATTGTGCAAAATGAAATCTTAATAAAATGAGTCCCTTCCCCAAACTACAGCTTTATTAAATCTTCATGGAAGTGTGAGGGTGAACTCATGGGTTAGTTTTGTTGTCGAGCTGGAGGGCTGGTAAGGTGAAAACGAGCCATTCCCATTGTATTCAGCTCTACTGTGACTTGAGTGCTGCACAGACCTGGGCCATACAAGTCACACAACCTCGGGAATCAGCAGAGGGTTGGAGGGATCCTGGACCCACAGCTCCTCTGTTTCCTGGCACATGAGGCACTTGCATCTTACTATAAAAGCAAGTGGGGATTATTGGCTTCAGACCTTACAGCTCTTCTAAAGCTAATGGCTCCTCTTGAGGCAGGTGGAGGTGAAGCAGCCATTTAATGTACTATTCATGCCTTTTTTTTAATAAAAAAAGCTCTTGGTACTTTGGAGTGGAAGAGTCAGGCCACTGGTGACACCCAGCTCATGCTCAGTGGGTGTGACTTGGTTCACTTACATAACTCTGAGCTTTACTGTGGCACTCCCAAGAGCCAGAGAGGTGTCCTCACACACTGCAAGGCAAGTTCTGAAAGGCCAGCTCTGGATTTAAAAAAGGGCAGTAACTGGGCAAGGGATTTTCAAGAAATATCAGATATTTAAAAATTTACAGCAACTTTTTTTTTTTTTTTTCACATTTGCAGCAGAAACATGTAAATTTCTGCTCCAAATCCCAGTCTTTTGGGTCAGTGTTAATTCCAGGGCAGCAAAACATCACATCCAAATCAGCAAGGCAGTCTATGCACAAAGCAGGAGTCGTGCTGAGCAGTACTCTTTAAAGGTAGCCTTAATAATGGGGAATAAGCACTTACTGAAATGGTAAAAGGAAATGTTAATTTAACTATTAAATACATAATTAGGTTAAGTACTTGTTTCTGCAATTGTAACACTTCAGCCTGATGCAAACTCACTTTCTGGCCTCTGCAATAGATTTAATTTCTTCCAATTTTTTTTTTTCAACTATAAAGAGGTAAAACACAGGAAATGCTTCTACAAAAATTACTTAGTTATAATTTATCAAAGTGTTTTATACAGGTAAAGCATCACACAAGGCAAGGACTATGGAGATGTGTCAGCAAATGAGCTGAGCTACTGCAGCAGCTCCTGACCAGTGAACCTTCCCTTCTCCATCTCCTCTGAGGCCACACACTCCCCTTGTGTCCCTCATGGGACCCCCCAACTCAAGAAATTCATGGATTTGTTGGAGTGAGTCCAGAGGAGCCACAAAGATGCTCCAAGGGCTGAAGCCCCTCTGCTCTAGACAGGCTGGGAGAGCTGGGGGGGTTCAGCTGGAGAAGAGACTTTAGAGCCCCTTCCAGTGCCTAAAGGGGCTCCAAGAGAGCTGGAGAGGGACTTGGGACAAGGGCCTGGAGTGACAGGACAAGGGGAATGGCTTCCCACTGCCAGAGGCTTAGATGGGATGTTGGGAAGGAATCCTTTGCTGTGAGGGTGGGGAGGCCCTGGCACAGGGTGCCCAGAGAAGCTGTGGCTGCTTCATTCCTACAAGTGTCCAAGGCCAGGGATGGGGCTTGGAGCAACCTGGGATAGTGGGAGGGGTCCCTGCTCACAGCAGGGACAGGGAGGGTTGGGACAAGATGGGCTTTAGGGTCCTTTCCAACCCAAACTATTCTGTGCTTCCATGATCTCGTTGCTGTGGCTTCTCCCATATTTTGTTGAGCTGCCTCATTTTGTTAAATCCACAGAAAAAAACCTGGGTCCTTCATCTCAAATCTGCAGTTTCTGAGCTCAATGGACTCAGGGAAGGGTCCCCCTGGGGCAAGAGCTGCTGTTTGGGAGGGAATGGAACCACAGCAGCTGGAGAGAAATGGAGTGGAGGAGAATGGGGAAAAGGGAGACAAAAATCCCCTCTTCTGGCTTTACAACAGTTCAGATGAACTGCACACTGATGTTTATGTACAGTCAGATTTTGCTGAATTACAACCAAAGTAAGGGTTATGCACACAAGCAGTTATAAATTTTACCTAATTACAAAGAACCCACCACAATAAAGTAAAAACAAAACAAAAACCCAACTAACCCACACTGCAGCTTTGTTCTTATTAGACAGAAAAATAGCATTTCTGTATAAATACATGCAATCCATTTTAGCATGGCAATAAAGAAATCAGAAGTACCAGTTCTTTAACTACAACCCCCTTTCAAATCTGAGAAAAAAACCCAAACCCTACTGGGTAAATCATTGCTACAAGTTTGCAAAATGTACTGCCTTTGCAAAAATCACAAAATAATTCTACCAAAACATCTTTAACACCTACATCATTTCTAAAAAGTCTACATGTTTCCAAATAATTACTAGCACTTTCATAAATATTTAACGCCATCTACAAAAGTTCTTTGACAGAACTAAAAATCCACTGTGCAAACACCAGTTTGCTTTTAGTGACTAAATAATCAACCCAACAACTTACAAATCTGCTTTGGGCTTCATTAAGACATCGAGGGGTTGGAGTGTGTCCAGAGAAGGGAATGGGGCTGAGGAAGGGTCTGGAGCACAAGGATCAGCTGGAGAAGCTGTGGGGGCTCAGCCTGGAGAAAGAAGGCTCAGAGGGGACCTTCTCATTCCCTAAAAATCCCTGAAAGGAGGTTGTAGCCAGGTGGGGGTCAGTCTCTTCTCCCAGGTAACAAGGGATAGGACAAGAGAAAACAGTTCCAGGGGAGGTTTAGACTGGAAATTTGGGAAATCTCTTCACTACAAGGGTTGTCCACCCCTGGCATGGGCTGCCCAGGGCAGTGGTGGAGTCCTGATCCCTGGGGGGAAGTAAGATACATGTGGATGTGACACTTGGGGACATGGTTTAGTGGGGGGCTTGGTAGTGCTGGGGGAACTGTTGGACTCAGTGGTCTTAGAAGGCTTTTCCAAGTGAAATGATTCTATGATTTGTATTTTTTCCAATTTACCACGAACTAACATAAAGCCAAACACACTTGCTAGACTTGACAGCTGCACCAGGGGACTGTGGGGGCTGAAAGCTGATCTGGCAAAAGGAAAAACACAAAACCAAACAGCAGCTGGAGAAGGGGAGTCATTTTTAACAGGTTCAGTGACCTGGTCTGGCTCACACAAGCACTGCTGGCAGCACGAGGCACCCAGCAGGACCACAGGAGGGGAAGGAGCTGCCAAAATTCCTCCTGGAAGTGAGCTGCTCGTAGGTAAGGTTCAGATGGATTAGAAATCCATAACCTGAGAGATTTAAGATTGAAATCTCTGATTTTCCCTGACAAAGGGACTAATGAAGCTCATGGATAGGCAAGTGCCTGGTTGAGGTTTCCCTCTGTGAACCCAGCACCTGTTACATGTGTCACCTGGGAATTCTGCCTGTCCAGGAACATCTTCATCTCCTCCAACAGTTACTCAAAGTACAGACTATAGACCAGAAGGGCACTTTGCTTGGGTGTTGGGTTTGGGATTTTAAAAACTTGTTATTTTCAGAAGTTCCATATGACTGTGCCACTTTGTGCACTGCAAGGGATGGTGGGAGGGACATTTCAGTCTGACAAATTAGCATCTGCAGGAACAAATCACAATTTCTTTGTTGTCCTGCATGGCACATTGCAATCTAAGTCTTGCTAAAAATTANGAAGGAAAAAGGAAAGTCTGGAGAAGTCCACAAAAGCTGCATCCCTGCCACAGCCATGGGGCAGAGGCTCTTTTATGTGGGTAAACCAGTCACCTGCATGTCTGAGGAGGGGCCAACATGATGGATGTAGAAACATAAAGCCAAGAATAACTACAGTGGGAAATGTAAGTTTAAATTATTAGAAGGTAAATATATGGCAAGCACTACTCTACTGTGCACACAATCCTCACAGAGCATCCCTAAAGAGCTGTATTTTGCTCTAAATTTGCATATTTTCTTACTCTACACAGTTATGACTGCTAAGTGCATATAAAAGAACTGTCATGGTATCCAAAAGAGAATTAAAAAAGAAAAATCAAAGTCACACTTAGAATTTTATGGGGGACTCATTTAAAATCCTACCTGATTTGCTCTTTCAAGGTCTGTCATGATCATCTCGATTTCATCAGCCCTGGGAGAACAAGAGAGCAGAAGTTGTGTTATCACATGGAGAACACCTGCACACAGGGTAACAATTGCAACATTCACACAAACAATACCAGCTGTCAATATTTATTTATAAAAGGACACAGTAGGACTGATCACTTCATCTTCTGACTGGTGAAATCCTCTTGGGTTTCAGCTCTGTGGACTGGTTTGCAAGTCCTCAATCCTTTTGCCTGTTCCCTTTTTGCCTGTTCCCTTTTTGCAGTAATATAGGCATTTTCATACCTGAGTATATTCATTAGATCTTTGAAGGTCTTACTCCCTAAAATATGGCAGAAGGGCAGTGCCATCTTTCTGACACATAAAGTGAGAATTATGGAGAAGTCAAAGACTAAAGTCCTTCAGTCAATTACCCCTATACACATACACAAAAGTGGCCTTTACTCTTCTGTTTCAGTGTGCCTGGAAGTTTGGTTCCAAATCTGGCTAAAAAAAAAAAAATCAAGAGGTCAACTAGACCAAGAAATGTAATTTTACATTATGAGGAAAAGAGGTTTTTTGATACAAATTTATCAAACTTTAAATTTAGATTCTTAATGCACTTTGCAAAACTGAATAGGAAAGTCAAAGTTTTGCAAACTATACACGTAAGCCAAGGAAAAACAGATCTTTCAGATCCCTATGGTAGTGGCAGCTCCCAGACCTGATCCCCTAAAAATCAGCATTTCTACTACTTCATTCACACAGAGGGAGCCAATCCTTAACTAATCTTTTATCTTCATTCTGAATCATGGGCAAATATATCCCACTCAGGCTTTCACCTGGGAAAGGTACCAGGAAAAGGGCCAACAGACCTAAAGAATGTTCTGTATCAATATCATAAGACATATTATTCTCCCCAGATATTTTGCCTGTCTTGTATCCCCGGACCATATGGAAGCAATAAACACCATCCTCCTCTCTGAACAGCAGCTTTACCAGCAAGTCCTCTTGCAATCTGCCAACACCATAATGTCTGGGTTTTGTTTTTAATCTGTGGCAGATCATTATCAGTAAAAGCTGTGAAACGCTGGAATTCCTTTCCTCTGCCCATGAAGAAAAGTCAGGGTTTGTTTTTCTGCTGATTCTCACAGAAGATCCGTTTCCCTGTGCAGGTGTTTTGTTAGGAAGGGTGGTTAATTGAAGTACATCAGGGTTCTGGCACACTCCACACTGGATCATTACACTGAATATTGACTTGCTCTTCAACAGCATTTTAGGTTTCAGTGTGTACACTTAGGGAAAAGGTAGTAAAAGATCATAATAAGTAAATGTGCGTGTATATAAATTAATGGAAAATTATTTTTAATTACAGTCCTTCATGTTGTTGGGGCAACATGAATTGCCTTCTGAAAAAAATCTTGTGGACAATAATGGAAAACAGATTAACATGTGTTTTCTTGTGCAGAAGCTAATGTGCTCTTATACTGCACACAATGTTTTGAATTAATAATAAATAATGGGCAGTACTTACTGAACTGAACGGAACTACCACTGCTTGGGCAAAGAAGGATTCAAGGGAGCAGCCAGAAGACTGATCTGGACAGGTTAAAATCAGCCTAAAATAACAACTTCCATCTCTTTAGCCTCTGTAGTTCTGAAGCATCTCTTGTTTTAGACTTCAGGCCCAAAATACTTATAAATGCACCAATGAAAATTACAGTATTTCACATGGAAAAAACATCCCTAAGATCATGCAAGTGACTCCACTAAATCTGTAACAGAGATAAGAGGGAAGAGAACATCCTAATGTACCAAAAAGATGCTTCCTAGCATTTTACAAATATTTTTAGCTGGGTTAGTTTAAGGATCCTCTTTATATAAGCTTATGCATTCAGGCTGAATTTATGTGTGAATGCCTCAGGTTATATGGAGCCAGTAAACGATGTCTGGATTATGTCACACACCTCCCAGATCAGAGCTGGGAATGTCCCATCCCAGCACCTGGCTACAGCTGAAGTGAATCCCTACTTCCCTGCAGGGTTTGGAGAGCAGTAAAATCCCTGCCTTTCCTCAAAAACAGGGGGTGCCAGTTACCAGCCAAAGGTCTGCACCACTGAGGAAAGATTTGGAAGCACAAACCCTTTGGATGAGGAGAGGAAGAGAGCCCTGCTTTGGGAGCAGAAGGGTGGGTTTTCAGTTCAGCCAAGGAAACACTTTTTTTCTGGCAGAAAGGAAGATGACACTGATGGAGAAAGGATGAGCAAGAAGGGTCAGAAGTCTAAGGGGGGTGGGACACACCCAAGGACCCACAGCCACCTTTAAAGGTGACAGAGGCAAGTGAAGGGGAGCCAAGGGTAAGAAAACTGCTGAAAAACAACAAAGCAAGGGAAGGAATAGAGGGATGTCTGAGGCTGATGGACCAAGGTGAGATGGGACCAAGAGCAGCAGAGCAGAGGAGCAACCCAAAGCCAGTGGAAAGGTGGGAGGCTGCCAGTAAAAGAGGCTGAAACACAAGATGGTGCCTGAAAAACAAGGTGGAAGGACTCAGGACAAGCCTGCACTTACATGGACACAGGTACTAATACTGGTATTTGTGAGCTCTTCCGGCCAGGGTCAGGATTTAAGAGCTCTATTACAGCACTGGGATACACAGCCAATTACAACAAAAAAGCAAGTGAGGATATAGAAGGCCATAAAAATGACATTTGTGCCCTTCAGCGTGCACAGATAATTCCGACTGAATCCAGTAGAAGTGTCAAACTGTAGCCAAGGGCAAAATTGTCCCTTTGTCCTTGTATCCAGACACACCATCTGACTGATCCTGAACTCCCAGTTCCCTCCTGCATTTTTTTCTCCCAAGCTTTTTGGCACACCTAATAAAAGGATGCAACATCTCCAAAAAAATTCGAGCAAAGCACCTCCAGCCTCGCAGTCTGAACACCAACAGAGGGTAATGCTGCAACCATAAACGTTATCTTTAAGTGAAGTAATGAATTAAATTACTCTGTATTCTCTCCTACCACAAGTGTCAACAGCATTCAGGAGAATCTTCAAAAGGAATTCGGGCTTTTCATTTTAAAAGCTCAACTACCACATCAGTAGCTGGCACTCAGCAGCCTAAAATCACTTATTTGAGAAAGTCTCTAATAGCTGCATTCGCTGTTTGCTCAGCACAAGTATTTATTATAAAATAAATTACAGTTCTCACACCTTTTATGCACTCACAGAACCAACCTGCATTGATTTATTGTTTACAAAGCACTGTGTTGAATTCAGACCTGTCAGGTACGAGGCAGCTCCTCTTGGCTCATGGAATTAGTCCCACACAGGTCATTTTTGATGTATTCACCATCCGCCACATTTGCTCATTTTCAGCCTTTCCTATTTCAATATTTCTCTTTATTTCAACAGAACTACCTGGCAGGCAAAGCACCATCCAGCTCCAGCCTGATGGTGCCTTGTCCTGGAGGTTTGCTGTGAAAATCTGGTGGGAATCCTGAAGGGAAAAATGGCCAAATTCATGGAATCACAGAACGACAAAATAGTTTGGGTTGGAAGAGACTTTAAAGATCATCTTNGAGAACAACAAAATAGTTTGGGTTGGAAAAGACTTAAAAGATCATCTTGTTCCACCCCCCTGCCATGGCAGGGACACCTCCCACTATCCCAGGTTGCTCCAAGCCCTGTCCAATGTGGCCTTGGACACTTCCAGGGATGGGGCAGCCACAGCTTCTCTGGGCACCCTGTGTCAGGGCCTCCCCACCCTCACAGGGAACAATTTCTTCCCAATATCTAATTAAATCTTTTCTGTTTTACTTTAAAACTGTTCAGCATATCCATGACACCACATTTCTGCCCAAAACCATCCCATGTGAACTAAACTCACTTACAAGAACCAGAGCTCTGATGATTTTACTTTTAACTTTCTTTGTTCCTGAAGCAACACCCATGTGGGCCTCTTGTGAGAGCCTGGATTCCCCCAGCACCCCAAGGGCTGAAGGCAAGGACAAAACCCCCAAGGTTCTGTCTTTCTTCAGACACATGCAGAGAATGAGGGTGATTAGTAACAAGCAGATCTTTTGCTAAAATACACTGATATTTATGTTGCTTTACCTCAGATTTCTTTATTGCAACCTACAATTAATCAGGTTTTGGTCAAGGGTGATACTTTTTTAACATTAAAAGAGAACATGAGAAAAAGAGTGGGGAAAGGCTGTTTTCAGAAATAAATATTATCTATGCAGTGTATTCGCATTAAATAGATAATATAATCATTTATCTGATCTAGTTTCTTGTAATCTCTGTGGTAGAGGAAAAGTAATCATGTAAGCAAGACAGTTCTTCAGGGTGTATTGCAGCTTGTTCTAAGTTTCAACATTTTCAGGCTAAAGAATTTAGGAAATCAAATTTTAAACCCAAGCATTTGGAGTTACAGGATCAGCATCACCAAGTAAAAAGAATCTGAACTGTTGAAACAGCATGACCAGGGACTATTCTATTATTTCTTCTCTTGGTATTGGTGTTTAAAGTGAGAAACAAAATGCATTAAAACCTATAGATTTTACAAGGTATAAGTTTTTACCAGTCATGAAACAGCCCTCAAAGCTAACATGCCATCTATAAAAAACCAGGAATTTAAGAAAAAACAAACCACCCCACTTTTCAATTCAATTGCCTATGGGAAATAAAAGTGCAGAAAGGCTCAATTTTCATTTTGAGATCAAGATAATGGATTAGGTTTGAACAGCACAACAAGCAGGGAAATTCAAGGATTGGTAACATGGAAGCAGCTCAGTTCTTCTTCTAACTAAAATTAAATCAGATGAAAATCCTAAACACCATGAAGTGATTCACTTGCAAGCAAGAAGAATCTGGACTTTATGATTAAAATCCAGTTGATCCAACTCCTTCATTTAGCTTAAAGAGGCAGAAACAATTCCTTTTTTATTAACATGACAAGTGAGTGCTTTGCCAAATCTTGTGCCTACAGCCCCCTAAACATTCAAACTTACTCAACCTTGAAGGAAACTGCTGTTGGATTCTTTATCCATGGAAGAACTGAAAAATACAGATGACACTTTGGAAATTGCAGTCAGTGGTGTGGCCAAGAAACTTCCCTACCAGGGCAGATTAATACTTTGGTTTGGCAAAAAACAAACAACATATTTTCCCACACACTTGTTTTCTTTAAAAACATGTAAAAGTTTACTAGTCAGAGCAAACGGTATATGGAGCCAGTGGGGCTTGTTAAAACCTTCTAATTACCAAAACATTTACTCAGGCAATTTCAAACTAAAAGCAAACATTATCAACTAATGTGCATTTATGTTTAATTAAGGAAAAAAAGAAAAATCCTCCTTGTAACGTATATCTATGATTGTGAGGGAGCAGATTTTGGCCAAATTAGGTAAACAGCTCAGCCTCTTCAAATTACAGGCAGTGTAACCCAGCACTTGGCAAAATGTGAAGAGTTATTTGGGACATTTGGGAAGAAAAGAACAAGAAGGGCCAAAGTATTTAAAAAAAAAAAAAATGGGGGGGCTAAAAACAGTGCAATGAATTTTTTTCAGGTTTCAATAAAATTTTTATCAGGGAAGGTTCCTGGGTCTGGCAGTGATTTCGGATCACTACACAATGGCAAAACTGCCTGCAGCTCAATGATCACAGCATTCACTCAGGGCACAGGAGCATTCCAGCATTTAAATATTCAATTTCATTTTTTCTTGAAGCAAAACAGGATGACAAGTTTCCTACCCAAACTCAAACCTCTTCCTCTGCTTGTAGATGCCCTCATCTAATCCCTGCACCTCAGTGACCACACCAGGATGCCTGTGATTTGTTGCCTAATTTCTAGGAAAAAAAGAACCACCAAACATTTTCTTTGAAGCTCTTAGAAAGTTTCCAATAGAAGATGATACAAAAACCCCACTAATTTCATTTTTCTAGCACTTTATGAGTATCACTGCACACACGGTTTAGGCATTTTTATAATCCACAATGATTCTAATCCAACAAACATCCACATAGAATAAATTCCCCTTTATTGCTAATACAAGATCAAAACATAATAGGGAGAAAGGTTGTACAAAGAACAAAATAAAAAGTGATTTCAGCATAACCAGCATAGCATGTCAAAGGGGAAGATCTCACACACTTTTTACTACTAAGTTCTCAAATCTACTTTTCAAATTGCAAGAGCTATAGGTTAATATTTTCTTTCAGAGCAGCCCTCTAAGGATCTTCAGATCAGATAATCCTTTTTCCAATGTCATATAAATCCAGGCCTCTTGTAAAAGAATTTCTCTGTTCAGGGATTCATAAATCCACCAAGTTTAGTAATGAATTGGGTGTTTCCTTTCCTAGGAACTCAATTGAAGAAAAAATCCTCTCTCTGCTAAGCAGTGAAACACTGAAGGCTTTAAATTGAGAGATCAAAGGAAGGCTGGGTTCAGGTGCTCCAGTGATTACACCACACATCATGTGGATTAATCTGGGGAGTGGGGAAACGTCCACTTTACACTGCCCAGACCCCTCTTTGCAGATATCCTACAATAAATCAAGTTCCTCCCTTTGCAAAAAGGAGACTCAAACACTTTTCTCATCTTTTCTTTTTGGTTTTATTAGAATTAATTCCAGTTTCCTCTCATTGCTACCCTTGCACCCACGCACTGCACCACACACACATTCAAACTGAAAAAATAAATCTAATGTAAAGATTTTTTATTAAGCACATCAGGATCAAGCAGCTGCATCAGCTGCAGGTATGATCTTCAAATAAACGAGGTCCTGGGTGCTTGAAAGATGTCAAGTGATCATCAAATATTGAAAAAGGTTAAAGAAACTGCTTGTAAAGCCCAAGGTACTGAGCAGTACCTGGACAATACAAGACAAGAATCATCTCGTTCATTAGAGGGAAAAGACCCTATAGAATAAATTGTTTTTTAGTCTGTAGGAAAACTGCTTTCCAAGAAAATCTGCACAGCAATTTGTTTTCTCTTTCATGGCTGAAGTCAGGATTTCAAGGATAAAAAAAATCATGTTTGTAATTATAAAGCTTTAAAGACAACAGAAATCAGCTTTATTCCAGTGATACACCAGGGAGCAGTTTCTAAAGATCAGCAGTGTTTTCTTAATCATTTCTGGAGAGAAATTGATATGAGTGACACTAATTGATATGCTCAATAAAACACAAGGAGTAAAAATAAGAATTATATATAACAGATAACATCAGCTCATAGCACCTCACAGCTGTAATTCCCATAGTGTCACATACACACACGACCTTGGCACACTTGGCAAACCAAAGAGCACTTAATGGAAGCAGCTGGAAGCAAGAAAAGATGGATTGGTTGGATTAAAAAATAACCCAATCTATAGATAGTCCATCTTTTTTATTTGATGACAATACTATTTTCTCTCATGTCACATATTTGCACATGTTGCACCACGGCCAATATGAATCTTGGCTCCCCAGACTGCTCACCCCTCTATTTAAACACCTCTTACTCAGCTGAGTGTCCAGATCTGTCTCCCCAGGAACAGAACTCCTGTGAACATTCCTCTTTCACAGGGTGTTTTTGCTGTTAAAGTCAGTAATTAAGAGTGTCCAGATCTGGATCATTCTTGGTTTCCTCCCACCTCAGACTGCTGGTCACAATCCTCTGGGCCACAGAGGAGTTCAAAGGAGGTGTTGAAACACAAGATAATTTTTGCACTTGGAATTTGCAGAAACAAATACCCTTGGTTTAGACGAACCTAAAAATCCACTTCCACCAAATTCTGAGGGAGCTGGTTAGAAATTTGGAACTTCATGAGCTGTGGGCTCCTGTACTGCAGGTTCTCCTGCAGGTCCCAGCCCTGGCAGGCAAAGAGGAGTCCCTGCCATTCCATTCTGCTGTAATCCTTCTGCCCTGCCTTTACAGGCCATGGAGAAAAGCAGAAAGAACTTTAAATTTTGATGTATTTATGCCAGAATACCACCCACATCGGTGTCCTGAGGTTCTGCACCAGCACAAACCCAGCAGATTTAGAGGACTGAATCCTCAGAGTGGGGAATAAAACCTCCAGGTTCAGGTTATGCCAAGTGTTGGTGCTCAGGAGCTGATTTAGACCAACATTCCCAGCTGCCTTCCCAGCACTGCCCTGGGAAGCAGGAGTTGCTGCCTGATCCCACACCACGGCTCTGAGGATTTTCTAACAATGTAAGATGACACAGATGCAGCAAATTCCCAATTTCCTAGTGCCTCCTGGTACAAATTGAAAGAGCTCGCTGCAATTCCCCTCTCCTGACTTCAGCTGATTCAATAACACACCAGAATTTAAACACAGGCATCCTTCCCTCTGCCTCCCTTGCACACAAAGCGTATCAAACCCATGGAATTACTCCTGACTTGGCCTTGAGCAGCCAACACGATGTCAATTTTACATGTTTTATAAAGCAACAGCATGTAGAAAGCAACTCAAATGCAGGTCATATCAAGCATGTGACCCACAGAGCAATCAAAGACTGCCTGAAACTGTCATTCAAGGTTCAATCAGCTTCTTGCAGGAAAAATGAAACATCTGTGGCCCAGAGAATTAAGTTATGTATTGCATAATTCATCTGGTGTCTGCCACAGCAGCCATTTTAATGCTCTAGTGATAAACATGTTTGATTATTTTTGTTTTGTTTCCTGTCGCCTCCATGGTATTTCTATTTATCCACCCATACCACCACGCAAAACGGAGATAACAAATATACAAAACAGTGTTACAGTCGGCTGATAAGACCTGGGAAATCAGCAGCCTTATTAATCACATCAAGGCAGCAGCATTATTAAACCTGAGGTTCCCTGTAACTGTCCTCATTTGGGGTCTTTTGGGTCCACTCTGTAGTTAGATTTGCTGATGAAATCATTGTTTCCCAAGGATTCAAACATTTGGATTGAGCTTTGGAGGTTTTTCTATTAGGAAAGTTGCTCTCCTCGTACACATTCCCCACTGGTTCCCAGGTTTTCCATGTCCTCAGTTCTTTCTGATCCCAACACAAGCAGGAACGTGCATCTCACACCACACACTGGATCCCTTTTCATTCACTTATTCCACTGGTGGGTTTCTGGTCCACACTGGCAGAAATCCTAATTTAAAGCATCCTTTCAGGTCATTTTGGGAAGTGATTGTTTTATCAATGGTGACTTAGCCCAGTTTTCTCCAAAACCTGTAAACCTTAACACTTTCTGCACTTCACTGACTTCCCTGCAGGGCAGGTGGGAACTTTAAGGGTCCACAGCCTGTTCTCTGGGGGTTTGTTCCTGCATTTCTGCAGTCTGCTCACAGAGCTTCAGATGCCAGTTAATTTGCTACACAATTTAACAGAGCAGCTATCACTTGTGTGAAATTAAACAGACTTGGTTGATAGAGATTTACTCCAAAAAAGCAGCTTTGAACTGGTTGATGGAAGAAAACAAGCAGCAACCTCTGAAGTGGTGGAGTCTGGTGTGTTCCTACCCATTTTCAGGATGTGGAGTCTATGGGATTCCCACAGGGAAAAGATCCTCCTGGGAACAGCAGGTCAGCACTACTCTAAACTCAGATTTGGTAGGAGAATTTTCACCTGAACACCCTGCACTGCCTCCTGTGATGTTCCACGTGAGGTCAGTGCATAAATTACACACTCTCCCTACAAATTACACACCCTCCCAAACAAAGCCCTGCTTCCTGCTCATTGTTCCTGGAAGGTAGTTCAGACAGTAGTACCCAGTGTGACATATCAGCTGTCCCCAGTGCTGCTTCTTCCTGCAGCACCTCTACATCCCTCTCTTATCCCCCAAATGTCACCTCTTCACCTTCCCACCCCCAAACTGGAGGGAACACACATTATGGATGTTTTCCAGCAACACAGACATGGCTGAGCAACCTGCAAATGGAGAGGAACTGCTGCTCCCTCACCCTGCAGCCCTCAAATGGCCTATTTGTCTGTCTTTCCTTCCATTCCCAATTCCTACAGGCATCACCAGAGCTCCCTGTGCCGGGGATTTCTAATGCTGTTAATTACTGCTAAGTCAATCATCAGCTTCCAAGTTAATTTAGGAGGGGAACTGATGAGCTGCAAACGGGTGGCCAAGCAGGCTGGCAGTAAAACAGACCACAGGCTCGTGGAAGCTCCATTTCCTCTGGAAAATGGGATAAAGGCTGTGGTTATGCAGGGCTGGGGATGCACAAACAGGCTGCTCTGCTGCCACATAACAGGAGCACAACTTGCCAGTGTTTCAGAACTTGCCAGTTTTTATTTTACTTGAAAAAAAAAGATAAGAAGGTATACAAAAAAAACTTCCTGAAAGACGAAATCTCATTAACTCTGCTCCTCTAGAACTCACATAATCCCTTTTATAATCATTTCTCCAAATAAATAATATAAATAACAGTTAGTTTGATATTTTGGAAATAGAGCACCTGCAACAATTTACTTATTTTTACTGTTGGGAGTTAAAATAGATAATTTAGCCAAAATTAGAAACCCTAATTGCAGGCATCTTAAGTGTCATTCTATTTTATCAGAATGGCAATACTTTAAACTGAAGAATCAGCAGGAAAGATTGTCTGTGCTTTGATTAAAGATCCTCTAAAAATACACACAAATATTTTAACTTAATAATGTCACTGGAGTTACAATGTTTAAAATAAGCACAAATACCTTGGCAAGAACATGGGACCTTTTGCTGTGCTTTTTTTGGTGGTTTATTTTTTTTATTTAGAATCACCATGTCAAATCTGAAAAATCACTTTGGGTTTTGAGTACTTACAACCCCAAAATGAACAATCTTCCCTCATGCTACACCAATGCCAAAATCACAGATTTCTGTGTTTGTTTTCTTTAGAGTAAAAATAACCTCAAAAACTGGAAACTGTTCACAATTTTTACTATAGCAACATTCATATTCCAGACTTATCTTTAGGAGCTTCTTTCCACAGACACCCAGCAACTCTTCTCCTTAACCACAGGGAGAGCTGAGGAGCAACAGAATGAAGAAAATCTAGGTATCTATTAATTTCTCCTCTTACTTAACCTGTTTCTTTGTCCATCACTGTAACAATCTATAAAATGCTTTTCTCTAACTTCCCTCAGTCTATATTCAGTGCAACAGATTCAAGTCAGTTTGAAGCAGAAATTCTATGTACAGGTGTAACTCCACAGGCAGAGATCCAGGGGAAATTACTGCTTCCCACCACAGCAATGACAGACCAGCAGCTCCTCCCTTGTGGAGAGCAATAATCTCCCAGTGACCTGCACAATGATTGGGGTAAATATCACAGCCTAAAAAAAGATAAATCCCTACCTGTTCCAACTGTAGCTCAAATGCTTGTGTTCTCCAAATTATCTATTCCCTCCACAAAGTCTGACTTGGTAACTGGTACTATGGAGAGTAAGACCACATCCCACATGGCCTTTTGAAGGATTTATTGGCATGAAACAAGATGAATGTGTCCACTAGACACATAATCTCCAATTTATTATTTCTTACCAAGCTGCTCCAAGCACATTCATCAGCAGCCACCCAAATATGACAATACCCTGTTTCCCTTCATTGTCAAATGTACCAGTAGCATCTGGCCAGTGGTTTATGGACAACAAAAAGGCATTATTTAGTAACAGACTCTGGATAAAAATGCAACTTAGTTTTACCTTTTGTCTTTATCTGTGTAAAGGACATGCAAGTTGTGCAAAAGAAAAGCTAAATGTTGACTCTGCAGGAACACAGCTTTAAAGTGGGAGATGTATTTGGGGAAATGCCTTAGATGTTTTTGCCTTAGAAGTGAATACAGGTGATGTGCTTATTCTCTTCCAGCTTCTCAAGCAAGCATTTCCTTCTGGCTAGCAAGGAAAATTGCATTACATGTATCCATGTATTGGATAATGAGGGATGCTCACTAACATGAATGACTGCCTGTCTACACAAACTCAAAACTAGATGTGTGTTAGACAGCAAAACTACTTTAAATAATCCTCCATTGCAAAACCCAGCAACACCAGGTACTACTGCAAGCCCTTGGAGGACAACAGTGCACAATTTTCTAATTTAACCTTTACAACATTATTTGCAGAAACACTTTTCAGGTCTTTATTTCCCTTGCAACAGTTGTTTTGCCTTTAAAATACTGCTGAAGTAAAACAGCTTCAGGCTTGACTAATGTTGTAGTCTGTGGTAAGGAACTATTTGATTATTCTGTTTCAACAGTTAATATAGCTGGTTTAGTGTTTCTCCAGAAGGGGAATTTGAACTGGAAATATTAGTTTTCTGTTGCTAATGACAATTCCTCAACAGTTCTACTATATCAGAAGCCTCTTCAGTGGATGAAAATCATCCATCCTACATTAACAAAGAGCTGTACCAGAGAAAGGAGGTAAGACAACGCTGACTGACCCTTTGGATTTGCCTGATTTCTGATGCAGTGCTAATTCTGTAACCAACAGAGCCATAAAACCAGCATTTACTTAATGAGCAACTTCACCCTTTTTTACCTTCAGTGATAAACACCTCTCCCTGCTTCTCCCTGGCCTGGGGAGGTGTAAAGGTAAGTCCACAACCTTACCAGGTGTCCCACCTCCACCTCACTCTGCTCTCCTGCTGCAGCACCCACATTTCTCAGGTGTGAGAGCCTCTTCCCAGGTCCCCCAGGTCTGAACCCGTGGCTTCAACTGGGTACTTGGATGGAGCATGAAGTTATACACAGACACAGACAAGGAGCAGGGAAATTTCCCCTTCTTTGCCCCCAAGTGGAAAGTTTCTGCCATCAGTTCCTGCACCGTATGTGCAAAAGTTTTAAACTTTCCAAATAAAGCTTATTTAGTCTTCTGCTGTTTTCCCCAGGCTCAGCTCCTTTTATGGCATCAAGTAGTAAATCAGTAATCCAGGGAAGCTCACTTTGCCTCTGAAGTGTTTTACAAACAGCCAGGATGGGGCCAGACTCTCTGGCTGCACAAGGCTCTGCCTTCCCTGCACTTCCAGGATGTTGCAGCTGCATCATCTTCCCAAGCCAAGGGCTGAATCATGCAGCAGAAGTTTATTTGGTGTTAGAATAGAAATAAAAGGTGTGGGAGGGGAGGTCTGTATGGGCAGGATGCACAAATACATGGTAAACATCATGAATTCAACCCAGGGAGGTTTTTTTCTTAAATTTGTTCCAAGAAATGGTCAATAATGAAGTCTCCCCCAGGCCCTGGTCATGTAGGTTATTTCAGGGTATTTGGTACAGCTAACCTTGCTACAGTTCCACTGCTATGAAGGTAAAAGGTACAAGGGAACAGGAATCAACCAGAAAAAATGTGTCTGTAAATGATAAATAATAAAAGTTTAGTTAATACAGATATCAGACAATACATTGACCAAAAAGCAGTAACAAAGTGTTAAGATAAAAAGGCTTATCCACCATACACTGCACAGGAAGACTGTTAAACACTGCCCTGGGTGAGAATGGGCACGTGCCTGGCAGGTCTCAGCAGCCCCAGCTCCCTGCCTGGCTCTGCCATGGCATCACTGATGACACAGCAGTGACAAAAATCAATCCAACAGGCAGCAAGACAAATAAGTCATCTGTATCACAGCTAAAATATGGGTTTGATCAATAATAGAAAATTAACTCACACTCCTTCGCCAAGAAAATAGATTATTTAATCAAAGTACAGATAGACAGAGATGTTACATAATCAAAAATAGCTCACGTTGCTATATTTAGTGGACACTGTCTTTTAGTGAGGAGGGCAAAAATACACCCATTATCAGCTACCAGCTCTCTACTGAAATGGTTTTCTGATGAGTTAAGCTGGTCTGACACTCTTAACAACACCAAGGCATTGTATATTTAAAACTGTAACAACCACAACAGAATGAACAGGGGAAAGACAAGGGACTCATTGCTGACCTATGGGCAGATATCCACAGGGTTAAAAGGATCAAGTCCCAGCTAAAACTTATACACCAGGGGATCTCCAAGAGTAATTTCTAGCCTTTCTAACTTCCAGACTACCTGGAGTTTTCTCTCAAAGGATGAAACATTAGCACAGCCCATTTACAGTTGCCTTTCTCAGTTATTGCTGTGATTTCTTAGCAATAACCAGTGGAATTGCAGGAATTTGCAGAACACACAGGAAATCACTGATCTAGACCATCAGCATAGAGCTCACTTAATACCACCACAGCCTGCCTGGCCACAGGAGGAAGCTGAGAGCCTTCCTCCATCCCTGAGATCCACAGGATCTTAATTAGACATTCCCCCAGATGGGAACATCACCATCAGCACGGTCATCCTTCCTTCCCTCCAGCTTCCCCTCCAAACAATGAACACTGGGGAAAAGAGTGCCATTAAATGCTGAAGTCAAGCACCTCTAGATTTATGGTTTCAGATATGGAAAAATTCAAAGAAGGCATCAGAAAAACCAATAGCTAAAAAACTAAGGACTTCCATACTTTCACGTAAAAGTGAAAGAAGCCCCCCTGTTCCTCATTGGAACAGAGATACAAAGAACATTTAGTAGAATAGCCAGTGATAAAAGTTGGTAACCACCACTTTTTTTACTCTTTGAGGTATCAAAACCAACAAGGAATTACATGAACTGGTAATGCATCAGGTTTATAGAGATGCTCCAGGTGGGTGTGCAGCTCTCCCAGACCTCGAAATTCAAATGAGTAGTGGAAGATTCTGCAGGACTGTGCCTTTACTGTGCCTTTACTGTGTATTTTTTCCCTGGGATAGGATAAACAAACATCCAAGAGAAACAAAAACTTCATGCAGACAAAAAATTCTTGGTGAGCACAGTATTTTAGAGAGGTAAGAATACAAACAGAATAAATAGGAATAAAAGATGCTGCTTCAGTGTTAAGATACCTTAAAGATCCCTCAACTGTTCAGGAAAGCTGGAGAGGAAAGAAAGCACTATGCCCATTAAAAACAATAAAAGATAATTATAGCTGGCTCCAAATGTTAACATTTTAATAGTTGCAGGATCTAAGTACTGTAAATGACTAATGCAGGCAGCAAATGTATTTGCAGCAGTGTGCAAAACAAAGCCCTTAAAAGTAGAGAGCTCTGGGAAAAAAAAAGGATAAACTGTTCTATAACATCATCTCTGAAGTACATGACATTAAAAAAGACTCTGTATTATCTTCCTTTTGTGACTGGCAACAAGAACATCTCCTTGATTTACCAAGATGATGAAAACCCAATAATGCACAATTTAGGAGTGTGAGATACCTGCATGATTACAACAACAATGTTGGATCTTTACTGTTCTTATAAGAATGAGACATGATGGGTGATTTTTTTCCTATCTACATAAAAAGTCACAACATAGTTTAAGATATTCATCCACATGAAAAGCCAAGGAAAGACTGCTGATGAATTTAAGTGACTGCAAACTGGAATCACTAACAAAACTGCTGATTGTTTACCATGGACCACTTTGTGTGCATATTTTTTGCCAGCAACATTAAGAAATACAACTTTAACTCCTATTCCCTTGCTGTGACTAAAGTTGTGCCTTTAATACACCAAGAGCATTTCCCCCAAATAATTAATAAAAGAGGAGCATAGAAATCCACCCATTCACCCATGTCTTGTAAACAAACACTCATTTGCTGCTTATTTTATTCAACTAAAAGAAGTGGCTGTAGACAGAACTAAGCAGCCACCAGTTACAGGTTCAAGGTGCTTGTTAACAAAGGACTTTTCTGCCTCAATCTGCATGATTGATGTGGCCCAGGCTGGGATGCAGGAGAACATGGAATCATTTCCTTCTCCAAACATGCCCACATGGAGCCCATCACTTCTCTCCCTGCACAAACAGCAGCACAGGTCACTCCTTCCTGTCTCTGGGAGGCACTTCCCACTGCCATGGGCTGCTGAGCTCTGCCCCCAAGGCTCTGGGCTCCTATTTATCCAGAAGGGAAAGAAAGCAGAAGTCACCAACTGCAGTTGCCTTCTGGCCCTTGTTTCCTTCATGGATGATCTGCTGTGGAGCTAAAACCAGCAGCTCTGCTACCTAAAACTTACAGGGTATTTTCTACTACCAAAGCCAGAAATTGTGTTGAGTAATGCTTTCATTCCATTTGCTCACAATGTACTCTGTGGGTGAATATATCTGATTTCATGTAAATGTGATTAAATAAATCAGACAATGCCAGGCTGTACCAAGTCTCAGGAGGTTCTAGTTCAAGATGTGAAATACTTCCCCCATAAACACAACTTGAGCTAAACCTTGTGGGTTTTTATTATCTTAACCTAAAAACCCCTCTGGTTGCCTCCTTACTCACATGGGTGTAACATCAGAATGAGATTTTCCATAAACTGCCACTGATACAAAGGTATGTGAGGGCTGAAGGAGAGGGGCTGGGAAATGAAAAGAAGAAATAAAGAAGGTGGGAAAACTCATGCAAAGCATCTCGACTTATTTGGAGCTCAGAGCTCGTGGCACACAGAGGGATCAGGTAGCATGGAAATCAGTGCTGTGGCTCACATTTTCAGATACCAGAAATCAAAAGGAATGACTCTGAAATCCAAGCTGTTTATAATCAGTTGTCTACACATATGTCACAGGTCTAATCTTAAGTAGTCCAAGTGTTAGACCTTCATCTGCTGTGCAGGAGTTCACATTACACTGTTCTCTTTGAGAAAGGAACATCAGTCAAGGAATGAGTGAGTCCACGCCACGTATTCCGTGCAAATTAAAAAAGGCTTTTTGAAAAGGTATCAGTTGAAAAGCTGCTTGATTCAGAACAGGAACTGTGTCTGCAAGTAGCAATGCCACCTTCCTCTGTCATTCCCCACCAAATTCACATTCTGCAACTTGCACAATGACTCCTGAAGATGACAAAGGTGTCACCTCCAGCACAAAAGTGGGTTTTTACATTCCAGGTACTAGGGAATGAAGTGTAAAGGACATGACTGCTTTGCCTTACTGTCACTTGCTCTCTATGAAATGAATTTCAGATAGACCATCAAAACCCTCAACTTCCTAAAGCAAATTAGCATGGAATCACAGATTGGTTTGGGTTGGAAGGGACTTTAAAGATCATCTCATTCCAAGCCCCCTGCCATGGGCAGGGACACCACTCACTATCCCAGGTTGCTCCAAGCCCCATCCAACCTGGCCTTGAACACTTCAGTCACTTTGTCTTCATGTCAGGAGCACCTTCTGACAGGAGGAAGGGATTTTATCCCTTTATCAATCAGCTCCCAGTCCTTTACTCCTACAGCCCTTGGGTAGAGAGGTGAAGGATCTCCCAACCTACACAAACTCATTGTGTGAGGAATGAACATACATTCTGTGAGGAACCTCTTCTGGAATTTTAGCCCATGGATGGAGCTCTTCCTGCCCAAAGAAAAACTCCTGCCACCGAGGCAATGCTGAGTTTGCACTTAACTAATAGATTAAGGCCCTCCATACCTCCAAAGCATTTGTTTGCTTTATTGCCAATATAATTTTGCATATGAACTGGCACACAATGCACCAGCTGAATGCTGGAACAGAGAACTGCTGGTATCTCCAGCAAGTTGGGGACAACACTAAACAACTCTGCTTGTAAGTAGAACATTATTTTCGCTGATATCATACACAGAAGCTGCTGTTTAATTAAAACTAAGCTGCTTAGGCCATTAAACTGGCAAATGGCTGTACCAAATGACTTGTGGTTGTTAGCATTCCAGCAGTAGGAGTTGTTTGTTGTCACTCAGATGGCAAGTTGCAATGCTAATGCACATTTCCCAACTGGCTCCACTCATCTAAACCAACCCAGGACAGGGAAGTTATTAAAAGTGCTACCAAGCAATACTTCTCACCATGATCTTCAAAGACACCCATGTTGTGTACTCTGCTGCAATTTAATTATTTCTACTTCTGCCCTAGAAATATAAGCCACTCCAAGCATTTATGTGCATTTTAAAAAGTAGAATATATATAAATTCTGGCTTTGAGCCCCAACTTTAAGCAAGCCCAGGTACAGCCTCCTGACTCAGATCCTGCAGATCTCAAGATCAAAATCTGTAACTAAAAACCATAACCTACTACAGCAGCTACTTTCTTCTCATTACATGCAATTAAAAAAATAAAATATAAAGAAATCCATGTTTTATCTTGGGTCAGCAAGAGGAAAAGATCATTCTGGCCATGCAGGCAAACTTTAGAGCCACAGAAGGTGAGCATCACTCAAAATGCCTGAGTGCAGACACTCCAGAAGACCTGTTTGCTTATCACTAGGATTTGGGTCAAGACAGGGAGCATCAGGCAGAGATGTCTCTGGAATCTGGGACAGGACATTCTGCCTCTTGCTCCTGCTGTCTTCCCTCTCTTCCCCCAAATGGGAAGGATTGTGGTGGGGAACTAGAAATGGTTAAACACATTGAATTTGTTGATCTTCTTACTTCCTACGAATCATGATCCTCAACTCTACCACCCTGCATGTAAAAATCTGCTACAACTCACTAAATAAGTATTTCCACTTAGGTTCAGTAAAAGCAGAAGACTCCCACATTAAAGCACCACACAGGTAAAACAATGAAAAAAGGCAGAATGATTAAAACTGCCCAACCCAGTGCCCTGCAGTGGGACAGTCAGTGGTAACACAGCATCATTATTAGAGCAGATGCCATATGCATCTGTTTTCCTTTGGTGTGGTCTCCAGGAAAGAAGAATATTTCCATTTTTCAGAATGACCTAATGGATGTTCAAATGAATGGTCGGCAAATGCAATTTATGTGCTTCTGTTTATGTACATTTATTTTCACAGCTACAATGCAAGCATCAGAACAGCACTTCCACTTTCCTGTTCAAGGACTGAAAGACTACCCACATTAATGAAATCTTGCCTTACCCTGTGTGCCCTTTTTACATATGGCAAAACTGAGTCATCATCCTTGGCTCAGGTTGTGTGCTTGACACAACAAAAATAAGATGTAGAGCTAATTGCCAGTACAAGAATGAAAGCAGGAGTGTCCTTTTCATAAGCCAGGCTCCAACTAAATTTCCTATCAAAATACAGTGGTTTTATATAGAAATAAAGTTAATAGATACCTAGAACTACTGAGTGAAGTGACAGGATCCCTCTGCATTTAGCAACAAGCCTTGAAAACCTTAATCTCATGAGTCAGTAATAACAGTGGAGGAAGCAGAGCCAATCTCGGGTCTATAATCAATAAGACAAGCTGCTTGAAAGAGCTCATCTGAATCAAATGTGTGTCTCACCAAAGCTGAGGTGCTGATTTAAGATTAAAAAGTGTAAATGTGCTTCCCTGGTGTCAGTTAAGAACAATTTGCATTTCTCATTCACGAAGGCTGAAGGCCAATGGTTTAACATCACCTGAGCACAAACTCCTCACTGAGCCTTTCTCCTGAATGCCATTAACACCTCTGTCCTGGGTCCCATCTAATTCTCTCTGGCTTACACCAATCCTATCACAATTTAAATACATCAGGCTCCTTCCCCATTATCAAAGCTAAAACTATAAATGCTGCATTTTTCTCTTGACAAAATCCTGCCGAGATCCCTGACAAGGCCAGTCCTGGCTGTGACACGTTCTGCTACAAAAAAAAACCAGTTAGGAAAAACCCAAGGACTGCACAGACTGTGAAGGATTTTGAGAGCAATATTCCTTCAGATAATGCATTAGGAATGGTGGTATTTAATAAGCAAAGGGATGATTTAGAAAAGCCAATGATCAGCACAGCAGCACTAACTGCAGTAAAGCAGAATTATTATTACCAAGGCTGCAGAAGAGTAAAAAGTTCAGACACTAAAACGAGTCAGGTGAACAGGCAGATGAAATTCAACACTGACAAACATGTGCTAATGCCCTGAAGAGTAATAATTTGGGCTACTTATCTCCACTGCTGGCTCTACACTTCTTGCTAGGTAAATAAGATGATGGTCTAATAAGAACATCCACATCTAGTTAAGATCATATTCCAAACAGAGCAAAATCCCCTCAGATAGACTATCGTGATTCACTGCATAAACAACCAAATGATATGATCTGGAAGAATAGGAACCTAGGCAAGTTCATCTCCATGATGCATTACAGAGCTGATTTAATTTTTTTCCCTCTCTGGACATCCAGCCTGGGTCATTATCAGAGCACAGACAGTGGGCAGGACAGGGTCCTTTTATCCACTACACAATGACTGCAGCATCGTTGAGCCCAGGGAAAGCACACAGCCTTAAAAACTCCCATTATTAGCAGAAGGGGGAAAATACATCACAGACAATTTTGCGAGTCAAAATCCCAATTATTCAGACACTTTCCCAATGAGGGAGTACCTGCAATCTTTCCTCCCGTGTCTCTGTTAATCTGCAGGGAAATTAACTGCTACACACTGGGTAATTCAGGGGTTAATTCTGACTGCTGTCGAATGCCCCAAGTCTGTGCTCTGTTCATCAGAGCATTAAATCTGAAAGCTCAAGAGAGTAGTGCAGCCGTGCTGCAAGGGCTATGTTATAAAGTTCTGCATTAAAAATTCATATCAGAGGCTTGCCACAGTCCTCTGCTCTGGCTGAAAGGAGAGCTGCCGGGGAAATATTAGACACCCCACTGTCTTTCTGGCAATTGGAGACATTCCTCAACAAACAGCACCTCAGGAAGGGAATGAAAGGGCAAACAAACCGTGAAACAAATCAATGAGTTCAATTATCTCTCTCTCTCTCAGAAAGGAAACTTTTCATTTTTAAGGCTGTTTCATGAAATCTTTTAATGACGGCCCTGAACACGATGCTGGGCACTCTCTGGCTGCACAACCGGCTGCTTGGCAGCGCTTTTTATTTGTTTTACACCAGACACAGATTCCCAAACACAGGGGGTGAACCAGAGAGCAGGGAACAGGGATCTCTCTGCAGAACAAGAGCTCCACTTACCCTTTACATTTCTGTGACCACGTGGGATAACAGGCTGTAGGAATTGTTCCCCCTTTCCCTGAAGTGTCTCCGGCACAGAGTGAATTTAGATTTATTAAGATGGTTGGTTACTCCATGGTTAAGTTATATGCCCCTCACTAGTGGTTAAGGCTGTGTGCATTTCACAGCGATTTATGGCGACCCAACTGGTGGATGACACGGTTCACACTGATGGAAATGGGTGGTATATTTTTATGAAAGCCACATGTGCCCCTCAGGTTATCTGTCTGATATAACCACTCTACTCAGGCAGGTTAATAATCCCCATCCCATAAATGAGGAAATACGTAGGAAATGAAACATCAGTAAATACAATTTCTTGAGGAAACCATGCAAAGAAAGTTACCTGTTCACAATCCTCCCCTGCAACCCTGCTTAGCACCAACTGTAATAGAAAGATTTCCTTTTCCCAGAGCTGAATTTTGAATCAAAGGAAGACAATAGAAACCATTGGACAAATGTTGCCAAGGCACTTCATCTATATTTTTATATATATATGATAGATATGTTTGTTAGAATAGCTGAAAACCCAACTGACTTCAAGCCAGCAATCCAGATTACTGGTGGTTCAGGCACACAAGTTCCCCCAGGAGGAGGGGCAGGAGGGCAGGTTATCATCCAGCAAGTGCAGTCCACAGGGAACCCAGGAGATTTATGCCTGGTAGCCAGCACAAAACAAATCAACACCAGACTAGCCTAAAACCACTCACTAATAAAAAACTGTATTGGGGAGAGAAAAAAAAAATTACACTATTCAGTCACAAGTTCGTTAGTTCCAGGGAAAGAATGAAGACAGGCTGTATAGGTGGAGATCATAAGTAATCAAAGATCATCTATTAAAAGCCACTGAAAAACTGCTACAAAAGATTAGTGACCCTGAGGCAGTGCATAAGTCAAATTGAATTCTTGCTCAAAATTTCTTACAAACAGGTATTTAGAACTTGCAGGCAAGACTTGATCAGCTGTTTATTCTGAGCATCAAGCAGCTGTATCTAAGCAAAATAAGGGAAGCAGTAGTCCTTGCTTCCATCCATTGCCTTGCTGTAACAGTGGTTACCTTCCAGGATTCCAGCCCCTGATCAACCTCCCTGGGATTCAGTTTCTCAACATGTTACAAAACAGGGAGGCAAGGCTGGCACAGGCACAAAATCACAGCCTCTGCTCTGCTCCTGCAGGAACACACCAGATAAGTGTAAAGGGTTAATCATCTCAGGCTTACAGGATTTGTGTATTGTGCATTTGTTTATTTAATGCTTTACATGAATGCTAATGAAGTTATTACCAGGCCTGCATGTTGTCTATTGTTTTTCTTGGGTTTAGTGTCTGCACCATCCTGCCTTATCCCTTCTACTGGCCAACACCCAGCTCTTCCAAATCCCTGATTCAGTGCTCAGTCCTGGTTCCTATGTTTGGGATTCTCAGTTTCTTGATCAAAGCTAACACTTTTTAAACTTCTTTGTTGAAACATTATTTTTTAAAAATTTTAACACGATAAGGTGATTCAATTTCATCACACCAGATATTTTCTGTGACATAGAAGTGCAATCCCACGTGGTCTTATTGTCTTTTAATTAGATCAGAGGTTATGTAAATGAGACAGTATTTCTTAGGTCCCATTAAGTGATGTTTCCAGGAGGATCAGAAGGGGCTGAACCAGACAGGACATGCTCCTCTGACATCCACACCCTGACTTGCCCCACACTGCCACTGCTTCTCAGAAAAGTCTTTGATTTACTGGAAATGCTGCCATTTTATGACCTTATCACTGCCAGAAGTGCTCAAAATCTGCAGACCAAAATCCCCTTTTCTCCTGCAACCAGAGCACAGGGCAAATGCAGCATTTTAAAGCCCTTGTGAAGGCAGCAGGGATGATCTGTACAGTGATGCAGGCACAGGACTTCATTGTGGAACCTTTACCTGAGTAAAGGGAACACCCCAAAGTTCCCAATGTCAACAGTTATTAATTGATAACACAAATCAGAAATACTTTTTATTTTTAAAGCAACTGTGGGGAGGATAATGCAGTTTTCTGTAGTCAGGTGACTTATAGCTGGGGCATCACAGCAATATTTTGAAGCAGGAATGGAATCAGTCACATTTAGGTGTAAGTTCAATGAGATCATGAAAAACCTGGTTAATCAGGAAACAGCACAGGGATACTTCCATAAAGGTTGTGCCAGATGCAGCCACTGACAGTGATGGCTCACACCTTCCTGTTCTTGGAAAAGGCAAATAAAAAACCCAAAAGAAAGCACTGGGTGAATGTGAAAGCTCTCTGCATGAAACCAACGTGGTACTGGGGGAGCAGATCTGCCAGCTCTCACAGCAACTCCTGGACTTCCAAAGGGAAAGAAGACCAAGGCAGAAAAAAGACTGTTTTTCAGGACAGAGAGTTTTAGAACTTGGGATCTTTCAGAGTTTCCTGAACCTCCATTCTCATTCAGGACAACCATCTCCTTCCATTAAATGAGGGAGCACAACACTACGTGACTCATCTTTTTGTCTGCGTGGGAGTGGGAAAAGCAGCTGGAATCCATCTCTAGAGCACAGGAGAGCTCCCAGTCCACACCAGTGCAGGAAGGCACCCATTAAAGAGAGTTCCCAATCCACACCAGTGCAGGAAGGCACCCATTAAAGAGAGTTCCCAGTCCACACCAGTGCAGGAAGGCACCCAATAAAGAGAGTTCCCAGTCCACACCAGTGCAGGAAGGCACCCATTAAAGACAGTTCCCAATCCACACCAGTGCAGGAAGGCACCCATTAAAGAGAGCTCCCAGTCTACACCAGTTCAGGAAGGCACCCATTAAAGAGAGTTCCCAGTCCACACCAGTGCAGGAAGGCACCCATTAAAGAGAGCTCCCAGTCCACACCAGTGCAGGAAGGCACCCATTAAACACGTGGCCAGGTAGAGACAAGCACTGCAGACCCTGTCAGTTTAACTTAGCACCTCGTGGAGGGCTCTGCTTTGGGATTGGGAATGGGAAACCCCACAGGGCAGGTCCTGACTGAAAACAGATGAACCATTTGTTTGTGATGATTGAAGGATCCCCCAGGATCCCAGCCCTGCAGTAGCTGTGCTGCAGGAGCACAGCAGAACCACATGCCCTCCTGCTTTCACAGACAAAATTTCTGGACCAAAATAACTCTGTTGATTTGCTACTTTGCACTGAAAGAAAATGAGACTGTTACAATTTGTAGACATACATGAAAGAACTGTGTGAAATCCCAGCTCAGCTGACTGGGAGATGGAAGCCCATGCTGGGGGCAGATGTGTCTCTGGGAGAGGGAGCTCCTTCCCTCTCACTCCTCTTCCTCACATGACCCTCCCAGGCACCTCACAGAGTTCAGCTTTTACAGGTAAAAGATGTGGCAAGATGGCTCAAAAATTGGATTGCCCTTTTGTTGGATTTACAAGGAAAGCCAATCCCTGCTGGCAGACTGGGATTGCAGGAACACACTGGTGGTCCCTCTGCTCCCTGATCTGGGCAGCTCCAACAGCCTGGAGAGGTTTGGCTCCACGAGTGACAGGACAGGGACAGAGATCCACATGCTGCAGCCTCTCCATGAAGCCTCATTCCCAGGAAGGAGCCCTGGTTGCACCCATGGCTGGGATGTCCCCAAACCAGGCTGGCACAGGAGCCCAGGACCCTCTGATGCAGTACTTTGCATTTATTTAAAGATTTCCATCCAAGGATCTCATGTCAACCCAAGGTTAGAGATAACAGGGTGATGACTAGAATATGCTGCAGTACCCTAAGGCTATGTTCTTTTTTCTACTTTGGGTTGTTAAATAACACCAGCTTTTAGGCTATATTAGAAAAAGGAACTAAACAGTCTCACTGGAGGTTAAAAAACAAACAAAATAAAAGCCCTGAAAGGACCTAGGGCGCTTTGGTGCTGTCAGAAAGTTACATTAACTAATTGCAAGCATTACAAGTGTAACAAAAGAGGCAACAGAGCCCAGCTACAGCACCTACTCCAACTGTCTCCAAAGGCTCCATTTCTATGGAGTTCTCAGAAATGCACCCTTGGAGATTATTTATTTTCATTTTTAATCTTTTTGTCAGTTTGTGGTTTACCATTTGCACATTTCTAGACCCCAGCCATGACCAGACCTGCTGGCTTTGAGCAAAATACACACACCTTGTGCCTCAGTTTCCCTACCCAAAAGTAAAGGCTAATGCCAGTGTTTCAAGCAAGCACTCAGGAGCCAAGAGTTTGACAGGAACACTGCATTCTCTCCCCTCACTACTTTGCAACTTTTCTGGTGTCATTCCAGGCTGAACCAGAAATGTGACAAAAAAGGCTGGTTTGCACATGGGCTTTCAAGGCCTATTTCACACCAGAGCTCGAGATCAAAATAAGAAGCTGATCTCCAAAGTTTTTAAGCAAAATATTAACATTACACAGTGACTTTCAGCCCGCTGAGTTTTGCAGAAGACACAACGAAAACTTTGAACAAACATCTCAAATTGTAACATGCAAAAAGAGCTTTCTGTAAGATTTTAAAAATTCAATTTTTCTTAATCCCCCCCCCCCCGCTTAAAAAAAGTAGTTTTCTGTAACATCTTCCCTGGTTTCTCATCCCCCCATTATACCACTCCTGGGGTTTCACTGGGAGCAGTATGACTAGGAAATTTAATAAGGAAAAAAAAAACTGTAAGAGACATGGCCTATGAAGTTCTCCATCTCCTGTTTTTAGGGAAATCACTTTAAATACAGCAATAATTCCAGAGCCAAGCATTAGAAGTTAATGACTCATCAAAAGAACAGGAAATAGGAAACTTTAAGACCTTAAAGGCACAGCAAATAGAAGCTATTTCATGTCATGTACAACACAAGCACCCTAACTACAGTATTTCATGCTCAATGGGGGGAAGCAGCATTTGAGACCATCTATCACAGTAATTACGTGATGCTGGAGGGAGCATGACTTTATTTTTTATTCAGTTTGACCCTGAACACCATTAAAATGTAAAACTACAAACATTTGTGAAGTGATGTATTGGTACCAGCCAGCACTTAACCAAGAAAGATTTGTTAAAAAAATATTAAAGTAAATAATCTAGTTCTTAAAATATATTGGGAATTATTCCCCTGAAGTCCAAGTTAACTGAGATCTGCCCCAAAGTAACAGAAGATTTCACATGAATACTTGAAATACAATTCCACAACATAGTTTCAGGCAGAAATAACTCTTCAGGAATTCTCTAAAATTTCTGGTCCTCTGACATCAAGCTCAATCCTACAATCCTTCCATGCAGAAACCCACATCTCCAGGACTTTAGTCTACACTTATGCCTGAAGAACAGGTCTGTTTGATAATGTGGAAGAGGAGCATCCTTCATCCCAAACAGCCCAAACCCACAGGCTTCTCCTGCTGTTCCCATATGCCTTCCTGTGCCATCCTTAGCTCTGCTGCCAAAAAAAAAGTAATAATCAGTCTGATCTATGGAAGGACAATTCTCTTTATATACTACAGGCTTCATATACTGGAGGCAAAAGGTTTTTCTACAGGTTATTGAAAGTAGTTGTTTTTGGGTGACTACTTCAGTAAAACTGAAATATGAATATTCCATTCCATTCCTGTGCATACTCTGCTTTTAAAACAACAAAAAGACTGAAACGTTCAGAAAATCCACAGGTAACAAAACTGGTGGCAGAGCTGCTCTGATTGACAAACTTAACCTAAACTTTTTCTGTTTTGTGTTGCTTATGAAGGCTTTTTATTGCAGAAGGGGGGGTAATACCCCAAATCCTCACAAGACTACTTAAAGTTGGCTGGTGAAATTGGAGCATTTCAGTGAAATTCGATATTTTCTTTCATCAAAGGCAGGGAGCCTCAACCCACATGTTAACAGTAATGTAACAAGCCTACTGTATGTGCTACAACCCCAGATCCTTTTCCAATTAGAATTCATTTAGGTTGGGGGAGAGGAGGGGTCGGAGCAAAGAGGTGGCTCTGGAATTGATCTAAAACTGGAATTCAACCATTTCTGGCTGGGAGCATGAACTGCTCAGCCAGGAATCCAAAACACTTGCTTGGGCTCTGCAGCAAAGCAGAAGTAAAAGAGCAATGTTAGTGAGGAGAACAGTTTGTCCCTGGAAAACTAAGGAAATGTATACAGAATGTTTCTTTTTCTACAGAGAAGAAAGAAAAAAAAAAGTCTGTTGCACTATGAAAGAAATGGAACCCAACGTTCTTTAATTTTCCTGAAACTCCTGAGTTTGCTTCTCAGCTCCAGCCTTGATAGAATCTCCAGATCAAACTCACTAGTGTTGGTTAAATCCAGGTTTGCTGATAGAAGGTGTGGGACAGCAAACAAAATCAGTATCAGTCCTCGAGAGAGGATGTGCCTCTTTAATTGAAAAAGGCAGAGTAATCATTCATTTATTTAACCCAGAGATGATTATAATCTGAAAACCTTGAAATCCTCTTACACAACAACTGTTTTGGCAAGCCCCTCTGTGTTCCAACAAATATTAAACTGTGCTTGCCATTTGTCTAAGGAATCTTGTATTAATAAACATGAAGAAGAACACTTTTACCTCCCACACTCAATGACAGAAGAAAACAAAGACCAGCTGTATTCATCAATGGATCCTTGTTCTGCACATAAAGGCTAATTACATTTTACTTCAAGCCTACACATGGAAAACTTTGCTGCTGCCATCTTGTCAAATGCAGCTTCTGATATTCCAGCTGACAGACTGCAATGACTGCACATAATAAACTTCTTTTTGTCATTAACACCTTCAGTGCCCGGCCCTGGGGGGCACAGGCAGCAAAACCCACCTGCTCCCTGGAAAAGGCAACGGGGGATTTTTAGGCACAGGGATGACAGAAGCTAATTTGACTGGGGATTTTTATTCCAGCCACTGATCTCACCCAAAGGTGCCCAGTTGCACCTCCATCCCTCCCTTGGCACGTACTTTGAATGGGACATTTTGAAAAGAGAAACAAGTTGACACAGTGATTCCCAAGTTTAAGATCATAACCAGTCTCCAGGACAAAATCCAGATTTCTTAATGCTGATAATGGAGACTTCTCACTGTGTATTCCTTTTGCTTCTTTGGTTTTGGGGGTTCTTTGTGTGAAAGATTTTCCAAGTTTCAAATAGTTGAAAGGCAGCTTTATTGTGAGACTGAAAATCTTAAAAGCACTGTTAGCTTTAAAATATTGACCATTATCTGTTTTTTTCCTTAAGGCACTCCAATTCATCTGCATCAAATAAGTGTCTGTAAAACTAACAATTCTGGCCTAAGATAAAAATCACATGTTTTTAAAACATAAAATTAAAATTGGCAATACAAGTAGCTTTTCAGACTTAGATCAAAAGAGGGTTTCTTTTTAGAAAAAAAATCAAACTGTCTTTCACCCTTTTTACTGGTGTTTTTTCAGCATTTCTCCCAGCTTTTACAATTAAAATAGATGACTCAATTTCACTGTCTACATTCAGTTCCCCTTTTGTGTTTTTCTAGATTTCCATATTGCAAAATTTGGGCTACGAACACTACAGAGGACTGTTGTTATGCAAGAACTATTCCTGCCATAAATATCCAAAACAATGATAAAATATTTCTGCTGTTATTCAGTCCTACAAGTTTGTTTTCACAGTACATTAGTCTGGGAGATAAAGTACAAGCTTAATGTCTGCTCAGGACTCAGCTACATGACCACTATATTCCAGTCTTCAGAATCATTCTGCTACAGAACACAACAAACTTCTTGTTACTGCAGATTCTACTAATTTTATGTAATTTTATATATATTAGGTAAGGATCACACTCAAGATGGGATGAAAACATTTCTGTGTGAATCTCTCTGAAAGAAATGCAAACTGATATTTTAGAGAATAGATTTTGCTCGGTGTAAGATAAATTACAGCACTTAGGGGAATAGTATTCAAAAATTAAGCACTCTGCAAATAAACAAACACATTAAAAAGGGTGAGGGGTTATTGGGTTCAGTGCCTACAATCACTGATCTCTGCCTGTTCCCCCAGAAGTGACTGCAAGACAAAATAACAGCAACATCATCAGTTCTGCACAGGAAAAAAATTAAGGCAATCTGCAGGAATTTAAGGCTCCATCAGACCCAGCATTAGTCTGTGCCTCTTAGAGAGGGATGAATCAATGAGGGAACAAAAATACTTTTGATCACCTTATATGGACCTCACTTTGCACGGAACTCAAAGGAAACTGGACTTCCAGAGCAAAACTAAAATTTACCTGAAAGGTTCCCCTGAATGATGTAAAAGGTGTTTAAACTCCAGGTGCTGACTGTTAACTGCTCTGGGCTGAATTCTGTGTGCTCCCAGTTCCCCATGGCCCCAGTGGCAAATCAGATCCTCGAGCACCACAGAACCACAGGTTAAGAAATTCAGACTTGGTGCCAGTTTGGCTGGTTTGAAATCCCTGTATTATCCAGCCACGAGCCAGATAAACCCCAGCCCAGGTTATTCCTCCCATCCAGCCCAGGTTATGGCTTTTCATGCCCAACACAGAGCTCCCAGCAGCCTTCCCTTCCCATGTCTCCTGTGCCAGGGTGGGTGGTGAGGGCAGGAGCAAGGATTGGATTGGGAATGAAGCTGTGCAGGACGTGGGCACAGGGAGGTGATGTGTGTCTCCCAACCCTTCCCTCACAGTGTCCCAGCCATCTGAAATGGCTTCTTTGTTCCCATCCCATTTCCAGACACAGAAATGACTCTTTGGGCTTAATCCTGCTGATCATGAGAATTCCTTCTCATTATTAACTTCCCTTAAATATGAAGGGTTCAAAGGAAACCAGCAGCAGTCTGTCTCTTTTGTTGTTCCCTGCCCTGATTGTTAATAAAACCAAAGGATAATTGAAAACAGTAGCCATTAGGAAGATGAGAATATATATTTTTGAGACTACCTTCATGTTCTGCTTGAAAACAAGAAAAATCTGCCAAAAATGCTACTCTCTGTAATTTGGGGTGAACCCAACAAAGCAATGACTGCTACCCCAGGAGTAGAAAGAACCAGGGTGCCTAAGAGTGAAACAGAAATCCTTTACTAAATGTAATTTTATTTTCACCAGGATTGGAAAATCACAGTAAATATTTTTGAAATTGCCCTATTTCTAGATAAAATACAAGGAATATATAGTGTAAGTGATACACAGATGAAGCACCTGAGAATGAAACCAGGAATGCAGCAGCGTGTGTGCCAGGAAAAGTGTCTTGTTGGGTGGAAGAAAATATGAAAGCTAATAATCTCTCCACAGGAGGCCAAATTATGACCATGTTTTCCAACAAATTTGGATGCCTGAGCCTCCCCCATCTCGTCTGTCTCCAAAGACAGAAGAAAAACAAAAAAAAGCAGTGATACCCTGAAGGAAGACATAGAAAGAAAACAAGGGAATCTTACTTTGCAGTAGTTTCTTCATCGTATTTTGTTTTCAGATCAAATAGTTCTGTCCTGGTTTTTTCCAAGGCTAAAAGGCATAAACATGAAGCATTACAGTACTGAAACAGCAGTGTTCAGCCATAAATAAAGCTGTACATCTCCTGATGAAAAATTCTTTGCTTTATCTTTCTACCTAGGCTTATGACTTAGAAAAAACACACAGGTTTGATTTTTTTTTTCATTTCTTACAGTATTTCTGTCACATTGCAAAAATTCCCCGTTTCCCAAATTCTGCTTAACAAAGCTAGGCATTATTAATTTCTTATTGACCTGGCTAAGCTGCTCATTCATTTGAAATACTTACTGCAATAATTCAGGGAATAAAATTTGTTGTGTTTTCATAGTAAAAAAAAGCCAAATGTGTTCAGATTTGGGATCTCTAAGTATATAGGGATGCAAATTAATGGCAAGTCATAGCAACAGGCAAGACAGAGTGGAAGAAACTGGGTTCACACTGATCACGTTCATCATAGTTCAGGGATGTGTGAAGCCAGAGAACAGATATGGATGGGAAGTTCCATGGCCTGCTGTAATTTCAGGGACACTCTGATGCTGTAGGTGCTTCATGGCCTCGTCCCCTGTTTTAACCACCAGACTGGCTGCAACACAAGCAGGTGTGAGCCCAAAAAAAGCTCTGATTCACAAAGCATATTCAGGCTCTGAGGGATCTCCCTGCACTGCCAAGAGCTGGTTCACACACAGTCCTGACACAGCCAACAATCCCTCTCCTCTCACCTCCCACCTCCTCACTGGAATAGGTCAGAAAAGTGATGCCCAACCTGTCTGCAAAGCTTGAACTTTGTGTTCGGCTTCTTCCAACTTGGAGGCTGTGGACATCTGTGTCTCCTGCAGTTTCCTGGGAGGGGGAGACAAGAGGTGAGAACAGAGCCCGTGATCGGGTTCAACAACTTATTTGTGTTTTGCAGATTTGGAAGATAGAGGGGGATAAACGTCTCAACTGTAATCAGACAACTGCCAACACCACCCAGGCTACAAGGAGCCTCAGTGGGACCCATAAATCGTGTCACGTTGTGATCCTGTTCTGACTTTGTGGTCCCACTTATTAAAATTTTAACGGCGCAGCCACCTCATAACACAAGCTGTGAACATTATACAAGAGTTGACTGCTACATAAATGACAACTTCAGTGGAAGGTTTTCTGGAGCATAATTTGTTTTGGAAATGTCACACACATCGAGAAAATTGTCACCAAGCACCCTCTGTTGTACAAAGTTAGTACAAGAAGAATGATACATTTCCATTTTAGTGTCATAATGAAGGAATTTGTTGCCATAACTGATAGAGTGAATAGATGCAGCAGCTGTTTCATCAGAGCTGTAATGGGTGCCAAATGCAGCAATATTATTAGCTGCTCTTTAAGAAAACACACATATCTCAAAACAAACCTCACATTGATATTTTCTATATAACATGAGCAAACCTTTAACATGCTCACATTTCTTATGTCCACAGGCAACATTTTCTTGTTTGTGTCAGTTATAACCATTTTAACATCATCTGGCCATGGAGGCACTGCACTCCTTGCTAAAGGCCAGGCTGCAGGAGTTATAAAACTCATCTTTGAAAGGAGCTGCTCCAATATCTCCCAAGAGTCACTGCTTTTTACAACATTGCTTTTAGGATATTCTGCAGATTTCAGAATTGTGAAATGGCTTATGAAACTACCAACATCCTGCCTGAACTCCATAGGGTACATAAATTTATTCTCCAACACTGCTGACCAGGTTAATAACTATTTATAGCAAGAATGATGCGACAGTTCCCTTCATACTGAACTATGTACTTTGAGACCTCAAAACCACTCTGATGCACAATTTTATTTGCATTCTACAACCTGCCATTTTATTTTTAAGTATCACAGTTGTTGAAGCCACTACTTACAAGCCACTTGCCAAAAATCAACCACAGCTATTGTTGAATTACAAAAAGCTTTGCATTCACTGGTAGATTCCTCCCACTCAGACCTGAATTTAAACAACCGACCCTCCAACTAAAAAGCTCACGTAAACTGAAGGTTTTCCATGCTATGTTGAACATATTATAGCTTCAGTGCTATTGCTCCATGGGAGAAATAAATTGTCAAGGCAGAGAAAGCAGCCTGAAAGAGCTCCCTCTTTAGCCCCTCGGTGTTGTCCTGCCTGATCTGTTTGCCCACTAAACTAAAGATTCAAACACTCTCTGCTCATTTGCAAAGGATTAGAAATGTTTCCAAAAATCTTGAAAGAAATCAGTAATCATTAAAACCTTTTTTTGAGTTTGGCATGTAGGAACACGCACACCTTCCCAGGATAATTCAGGAACACCTCCCCTCTCTCAGACATTGCCATGGGAGCAGGAGTGATGCATCTTGTACCCAGGCTGTGGGTGCTTCATCTCCACCAGCTCAGGGTTGTACAGCCTGTACCACAGCAGGCTGAATTACACTGCTGGCTAATGGAGACAGATTGGTGTCACAGAGGACAATACAGCCAGTGAGGAATAAAAGCAGGTTTGCACCCTTCTGAACATGACACCCCCCACCACACCACAGCCAAGAGACAATCTGTCCTTGTTTCACTTCCACACTCTCACGATTGTTTTGCTGTGCAAAGTTGAGTATCAAATGATTCCGTGTCAAACACATAAATCGCAGGAATCACTCAATACAGGAGCTGTCTCTGCACCAGAGGGTCGGTCCTGCCTGGGAAGATTAAACAGAAAAATACATCTCTCCTCCTCCTCCACAGCACCCACAGCCACAAACACACACTCACCTCTCCTTCTCCGCAAAATCATTTTGTAACTTCTGTTCCTTTTCAAGGGCTATATTCTCTGCTTGGTTCTTCAGGGTCTGTTCATATTCCCGGATTTTCTCTTTAAGTGCTTTTATTGTAACCTCTACAGGAAAACAATAGGGGAAGAATGAGTTTACACAGCTCCATGTGGTTCCACAACACAAGGCTTGCTTTACCCTGTAGGCTCAGTGTGTTTTAAACTTTAGCTCTTCAACTCTGACACAAAATCAATGGATATGAGTCCCTTTGGAGACCTTTTACTCCCTAAATGTTAAATTGAACTGTAAGTGTTTAGGTTGAGAAGGATCAATGGAGTTTGCTGGAAAGCAGTGCAAAGAAGGTTCCTCTAACATGACTTTTTAAAAAAACATGGGAGAAAAAAATCAATTGTAAAATATAATATCACCTTATTGACTACTCTAAAATTAGCTCAGTGCTGAGTGAAGATTAATAAAGTCCCAGTGTAGGTTTAAGTACAGATTTACACACAGGACACTTAATTCACATAACCATGCTCCTACACAAAGAGGCAGTTTCACTATGGCTCATGCACAGAGGCAATCTCCCACTAATTGAACACATATCTGGGATACAGCTCCATTCTGCTCCACAACTGATGAGAAACACTGCATTAACAGCAGATCAGACCCAACAGACACTCTGCAGCTCTGCATATCCCATTTGCTCTCACTGCCTCAACACCCACCCTGGGGTTTACACACAGGCATTAACTAGTTTAACTGAGTGCACTTGCAGCCTTCCAGGGAATTTGCAGAATCCCTTCCCTTGGATAAAGGAGCTATCTTGCATTCCCCATGCCTGGCAATGGATGAGAGCAGATGCATAAACCTGCAGAGCTACAGTTCAACATCTCCTTACGTGCCCCGATCTGCTCCTACGTGAAAGCCTCTGATCCCACCCACAGGAAAGGACTGAATCCTTATAGGGCTCAGCAGAGGAAGAGCAGGACATTCACCAGAGTGTGCTTTGTAACAATAATGGAATTTGGAAAAAGCAATGGACTGCCAGAAGATTCACAGCTACAAATACATTTTGGTGTACTCGCACAGGGATGCAGGGGGGGTTAAAGGCATCAGCTTATTAAACAGATGCCATTAATAATTCTTGAGGAAAAAATGAAAAGTTTCGGACATAGAAAGTTTTATATTTCGCAGAAACATCACAGGCAGACAAACATTGATATGAAAAATAAAGCCTATGGGGGGAAAAAATCTCAATAATACCACGCAAACCCACACAGAATCCAGACATTTAGAGACGAGTAGAGAACTGTAAAGCAGACAGTAGGTAGCTGGTGACATGATCTGCTGTCTGGGCATTATCAAAGGCGGTTTGGGCCACTGTGGCCACAAAAAAGGAGGGGGAAGAGTGGTAAAAATGCTTGCCAGCAAACCAGCTGTCTCTGAGTGAAGGAGCAGGATTTTGCTGGCTGTGCAGAAATCAGCTGAGGCTCATTACTGAGTAACAGGCCATGAAAAGGACACGTCACTTCTTTTTCTTTTTTTTTTTTTTTCCTGAGCAAAGGGAAATTCTTCTCAGAAATCCGGGAAGTAATACAAATGCTGATCTTTTCCTGAATAAGCAAAGGATGCTCCCTTGAACAGACAACAGGATGCTCATTCCTACGGACAAAGGATGCACTCAGCACTGGAGACACCTTTGCTGCAGGTATTTTCAGATGCAAACCTGCCAATATATTCCAGTATAAGAAACAGAGAGCAAAATAATCTCATGGAAACGCATATAATTGCATTTTCACCAAGTTTAAATGTCTAATTTTAAAGGAAACAAAACCGCAAAAAATGAATACAAGAAGTGCCCAAATACAGGAAAAAAACTTGTGTAATAAAACCTGTTTTTACCTTCAAGCACCTAACAACAGATGTGTTGGACAAGTACAGTTTAATCCTCTACATTGCTTGAAGCACTAAGTGCCTTCTTCACTGCTCAGGTCAGCTAAAGCTTGTCAGCCACTGCCATTTATACCAGTTTTGGAAGAAGTTCTTACAGGCACCGAACAGCTCATACAGAGCCCTCCAAACAAAGAGATTAACTGATCAAAGCACCCTTAGCCAACAACAGGCTTTTCCCTGGATAGCTTATTAATCCCTGTTTGAAACAGAGAGTAGAACTATTGCACTGGATTGAAAAACAAGGCAAAGGCTACAGAGGGAAAATGGAAAGGAAGTGAGAGCACACCAGGGAAAATTAAAAAGGCCAGTTTATGAGTGGTTGCAACAAAAAACTCTGGAAGTCAAGAGCTTTTCCCCTTTTTGGGATGAACCCCTATGTCATGCTTAAATGTACAGGATGCAGAGCCTGAGGAAAACTCTGCACAGTGAACTGCAATTATTGTACATTTCTAGTAAAAATTACAGCTCCCACATGACATCTCTTCCAGTCCAGCCCAAATCCTGGCATGCTGATACCTGTCAGAGCTCACACCCTCTACACTAAAACAAAATATATTTTAAAATATATAACTGCGTATTTGTTCCTTCTGCCAAAAGTGAGATGTAACAAAATTAATTTAGTTGCCAATGCAGCTTTCGGATTTTACTTGGGTGCAACAGTTCCATAATATAAAAAAATAAAATAAAATCTCCATTTTCCCAAATACCAAGACAGTTTACCTTTCCACCACCCAGAATTGGGCATTAAACTTGGAAATGAAAAGTCCCATGGATGAGCAAGTAGGTACAACTGAGCAAATTTTGTATACTGGTGCAGGAAACTTTATTCTGAATTACAGGAAAACTTGAACAGTCTTAATGCCAAAAGGCCTTAAATCTCATTGAGATTTTCATGTATTTTCATGTACTCTAGTCTCATTAAAACTTAAATAATTAAACAGTAATAACTTGTATTTACATTGCTCTATGGATGGTCTCTAGAGTAACTATAAAGTATGCTGAATGTACTCCAGTAATATATTCAGATAAGGGAAAACAGAGTACAGAAGAAGTTCCATTCTGTACAGATCTGTATTTGTGTACAAAATGTTGATTTTTTTGTGTTTAAGATGTATATCCTACAAACATCCACATTCAGCTTGATGTCAGTACCAGCACTGCCTCTCAACAAATGTCACATATAAGTCAGTCAGGTCTACATTTCAGGGCTGAAGGCTACAACCCAATATGCAGAATAACAACTCCATCCTCTGACTTGGTGCTGCAGTAAATGAAACTTTTAAAGAGATCCAAAGAGTCTCCCCAAACTCACATGGACACACATAAATACAGAAGTGGCTGTAATAGACTATTGTACTTTCTATACTGAATTTCCATGCTACTGTCAACTCCATGTGTAAGAAATAAAACTGAACTTAACCCGTCTTCAAATTTCAGTGTGCATTAAAAGCTGATAAAATATTTGCAACCTACCCTGATTTTTCACTTCAGCAAACTCCTTATTGTATTCCTCCAGAGTTTCCCTAAGTTTCTGGTTTTCTGTTTCAATATCGTGCATACGTTGAACCTTCAGCTGGAGCTGCTGTCCTAAATCCAAGGCTGGAACTGGATCTGAAAAAGAAAGAGTAAAATAAAATGTAACAGGAACACTTCTCAAGCAGTGCAGGGCACAAGTGTCCTTTTTTCTCTATTAATATCCATTATAGTGTCAGTAAGGCCCTACTATGAGTTATTAGTCCTTGAGCTTCCTCACATTATAGCCTGCAAACTTCAAAAACCAGAATTATTTTATTGTATCTGTGTGACAAACTGAGAAAGCTGGGATTATTCATCCTGGAAAAGAAAAGGGAGACCTCAGAGTCCCTTCCAGTTCCTAAAGGGGCTCCAAGAGAGCTGGAGAGGGCCTTGGGACAAGGGCCTGGAGTGACAGAACAAGGGAGAATGGCTTCAAACTAACAGATCAGGGTTAGATGGGATATTGGGAAGAAATCCTTCCCTGTGAGGGCGGGGAGGCCCTGGCACAGGTTGCCCACAGAAGCTGTGGCTGCCCCATCCCTGGAAGTGTCCAAGGCCACGTTGGACAGGGCTTGGAGCAACCTGGGATAGTGGGAGGTGTCCCTGCCCGTGTGCTGGATTGGAACTACATAGTTTTTAAGGTGCCTTCCAACCCAAACCACTCCAGGATTCCATGACACTGGGACATGCCTTCTTCATCCCAGCACTAATCCACAGGGCAGTGTTCCTGGGTGTAGACAGTCATGATACAAAGGCACATAAGAGTCTTCAGTTCCACATTTTTGTTTGCAAAATGAGAATTTTTGGGTGGAAAACAATTAAACTGCAGAGCTCACTGACAGCTACTGTCCCTCACACACCTCTGCTCCTGTAGGGGTGAATTTCTGAGGCAAACTGTGCCCTTCCTGCATAGCTGAGCTCAAAGAGATTATGTGATCACGGAGATCTGAGCTATACTTGCTCTAAATAACAGATCAATAATAATCAAAAGTGTGGGTGCAAGTAACTCCATGAATCTTGGGTTTGGGTCCCTCCATTTCTTATACTATTAACTAAACGTCCTCTCAAAGTTAATTCTCTGATGTTCATCACTTTCTGATAAAGAGGGTCCTCAGCACACACCTGATGTGTGCACGTGTGATTCATTATGGGACTACTTCCCAGTCAGAACAGGAGTGTGATGCACTTATAAAAGGTTATTGAATATATTTCTGCTGTGGGCGCCAGCATCTCTTGTGAAATGGCTGCAAAGATTTAGTCTCCTGTTGAGGAATGCTAAACACCAAACTCTGTGGATCAACAACAGTATATATTAGGGAGTTCACTTAATTTTCAACCACTACAGTCATTAATTTTTCAGACCACCCTCAGTCTCTGGAAACACATAATAAGTCTATTGTACCTCTGTTAACACATTAAGCATGAGCCTGTGTGTTTTTTCAATATGCCAGCGTTGTTGCATAGTTTATAAAAGAATAGCACTGGGTTATGTTGAGCTCAGAGACATTCTAAGTAGCAGCCTGCTGCATTTTGTTACTCCAGTTCTTCAACAGCTTATGGCATTACCCTGTTCATAATACAAAATCTAGGTTGCTTGTCATCTGTTCTCTGTACATACATAGTTTATGACTACATAGCTTTTTCATTTATGCTTTTTAGGCCAAATACTTTTCGTTATTATTATCTGTATTAAAATATTTATAATAAATCAAACTTAAAATGTTATTGTGGCAGAGACACGGGGGTACAGGTAAGGAATTAAATCTAAAGTTGAAGTCACAGCAGTAGCACAAGTTAAAGGCTCTGCAGTATTTATGTATGGTCCAATTAGAGTGTGGGCTGTCACAACATCCCCCTCTCCCATGGAGGTCTGTTGACCTTCATCCAGCAGGACCGTTCTGTCACACTCCTGCAGCTCAGCATTTCTCCCAAGGAGCCAGCCCGGGACATTCATCTGCTGAACATAAAGAAAGGCTGGATTGTCTCCATCTATCCATGTCTTAAATTGTTACAGGAGCCACAAATCGTATCAGGCCTGGGATCTTAAGCTTCGGTATTTCTGTGAAACAGCGTTAAAGCGCCACAGTGAAAGAAACTGAACTGCACAAAATTGTGGGTGCACTTTCCCCCACCCTCACTTTAACGTGCCCATTGTAAAAAGGCAGGACTCCCACAAGAGGTATTTTGCTCCAAATACGCAGGGCTTTTTATATTGAAATCAGTAAAGAATTAAAGGACAAAAATAACATGGGCATTATAAAGTGAATAATGACTAAACCTTTAGTCAAATTTGCAATCCCTGAGAAGCTTTATGTACAAAATGAAAATGCTTGCAATCTCATAATTATTCATCAGGACATGTATATTTAATTTAGCTCTATTAAAGGTTAATGTTCAAGTAGCAAAACAGTGGTAGAACAAACAAATGTAAAAAAAGTCTCTGTGCATTAAACTTCAAACTTCACTAGAGCTTATTTGAAGGACTAATGGCCTGCAGCCACTAAATACTGCTGGAGGACATAAAAAAACCCAGTGCTGAAGCACCTCTTAGACTTAATTTTTATAAGCTGCATTAAAGAAAACTAATCATTGTATGACAATAAAATGACCAAGACATTTCGGGCAGAGAGACAAATCATTTCTCATGGCAAGCTCCAACATGCTTTTTTAGTTCAAAAAAACCTAAAAACCTGTTATTTCTGGAGTATTTATGAACACCAATTAACCTGAAACAAGTATAAACCCTACAGTAACAATGACTTTTTTCTTACCTGAGTGGAGTGGATTTAAAAATAAATAAAAATACTCTCCTTTTCCCAACACATGCATGGGTGGAAAAGCATACCTTTTTATATTAACCAGGCTTAAAAAGTATGTTTCATGTCATTTAACAGGAGGTCACTGAATTTTTAAACAAGTAATGGACCAAAACTTTCGATTCATTACACAAACAACAGGCACACATTGCTCAAAAAAAATCAAGTGCCCTGACTTACGGAGGGAGGCAGTGAAGGAAATGCCCTTTCTGTGGTCTGTAAAAGAGAAAAATCACCTCACTGAACACTGAAATATGGAAAACTCATCACACGTTTTTCTCTTGCTTTGAGTGTTCTTTTGCAAAAGTTCCAGATCCCTGCTAAGCACAGGATAAATAAAAAATGAGAAAATTGGTAGAAGGAATCAGATCATCCATAAATGCTTGAAGAAGCATTTCACAAGATCATTACTGCCCATGAGTAAATTGACATGTCTATTTTTATACTAAATTCAGTGTATTTTTTCCTAATGATTTCTATTCTGCTCATTTTTCCTAATCCACTTGTAGCATCCCATACCCACAGAGAAACCCTCTGTGTCCTGTGTTTGTATCAGCCCAGCACCTCTGGATCCAATCCCTCCCAAGGCTTCCTCCACACTACCACAGGAGAAACAGTATTTTAAACTCAGGACTTGCAAAGCCCACTCCTTCCCAACGGATTCACCAACATCCCTGTGCTCACTGCTGACAAACCACGCTGTCCCCTCGCTAAGGAGCTTCTGTCCTCACAAAGGAGGCAGATGGACACATCTCAATGGACACAGGCGTAAAAAAAATCAATGTTAAAAACGCAAGGTAACTTTTATACCAGGTAATACTTCACGTCAAACAAGCTGAGGGAAGACTCCTTAGGGTCTGCAGCTTCTTCATGTGGGGCAACACCAATTTCTGCTTTCTGTGAGCAGTGACAGGGCCCGAGGGAACAGCTGGAGCTGTGCCAGGGGAGGTCTAGATCGGGTTTTAGGAAAAGGTTTTTCACCCAGAAGGTGCTTGGGCACTGACCAGGCTCCCCAGGGTTTGGTCACAGCCCCAAGGCTGCCAGAGCTCAAGGATTGCTTGGACAATGCTCTGATGCACATGTTGGGATCACTGGGGTTGCTGGGGTGTCCTGTGCAGGAGCAGCAGTTGGACTGGATGATCCTTGTGGATCCCTTCCAGCTCAGGATTCTCTGGTTCCATGATCCACCCCACGTCACTATCACTCAGCCCAAACCCAACCTTAAGGATACAACACGGCCACCGATGACCGTCCGAACTTCCAAAGTGAATTTTATTTATGAACCCCCACTCCCCCTCATTCTGCGAGCTGGAAGAAGACACAGCTTTTACTATTAATAATTTAACCCCGGTATTTACACGACGAGCACAGTCGCGGGGTTGCCCTCCCCGGTCATTAGTGGCCACGGCTGCCCCCACACACCCCATGCACCCCTCGCCCGGTGACATCCCACTCCCGCCTGCCTTCCTTTTCGCCAGGGCACTCTGGGCTAATGTAATCATACGATTACATAATTAACCCAGCTGTCTCATTAAGAAAATCAACTGGAATTCAGGGCATAATTAGTCATACAGCAATTAGCATGCTGATGAGCAACTGATGAAAAGCTGTCTCGATATAGAGTATGCTGGGACCACCCTCGTTATTTAAGGAGAGGGGGGAAAAGCCCACCTCGGCTCATGGAAAACGAGCTCGTGCGGGACGGGGAATGTTTAAAGTTAACGTTTAACCCTTTGGCCGCGGGTGTCGTCGCTGTGAGGGGTGAGGGCCCCCCCAGCACGGAGAGGCTGATGGCGGGATGGGCTGCGGGAGGAAAATTTGCCAAATGAAGTGGAAAAACTGTGTCATTGTTTAAACGTACAATTTACAGCGCGCTGGGCCCAATTACCCTCTCTCCCCATATATATATATATATANAGCCCGGCCTGGATCGCAGCGCGGGCGGATCGTGAGGCGGCCGCGGCCCCGCGAGTTTCTGTGCGGTGCCGGGGGCTCCTCACACGCTGTAAAATTATCACAAGCGGGGTCTTTCCACGCGGTGAGACTCCTACAGATGTGTCAGGGGCTGTACCCTGCTCTGCCCTGCCCGGGGTTCACTCTGTACTTATCCCCAAAATATATTCGAATAATTCATAGAATGGTTTGGGCAGGGAGATGGAAAGGGACATTAAAGATCATCTCGTTCCACCCCCTGCCATGGGCAGGGACACCTTCCACCACCCCAGGCTGCTCCAACCTGGCCTTGGACACTTCCAGGGATGGGGCAGCCACAGCTTCTCTGGGCA